>CM018680.1:80202778-80660278 GCA_009363875.1 Mikania micrantha | reverse complement strand
TATGGCGTGATTGTTTGTTTTATCTTTTATTATATAATTAAAAAATGTGCGTGATTGTGAAATGAATAATAGATAGTTAACAATTTTTCTTAAAACCGTTTAACGTTATTTAGATTCTGATAACTATTGTTTTAAAATTATTAAACACGATTACGTTAAAATAATTTTCAAACAAAACATTTAAATTTACGAAAATCATAACTAATTATGTTAAAAAAATTGTTATTTATATTTAAACGTCACGATGTTAATATTTTTCAAACAAAACAAATAGGCAAAATAATTAAATAATAACGTTAAAATACTTATTATTTTACAACAAAACGATTAAAAATGGTTACGTTTTTTTTCGAACAATTAAACGATGTTATAAGTTACTTAAACACGTACCGTACGTGTTGCATTTAACAAATACTGGATTTCAAAACAAAGTACGATTATACGCTATTATAAACATATATTATTTATAACTTAAAAATTAAATAACTAGACGATATGATATAACAATTAACGTTAAATGCGTACGTATACCGGAATTCAAACAACGTGCGGGTTTTATAACACGTATATAATAATATATATATCATATATTTAATATATAACGTTAAAAATGTACGTATAGCGATTAAATATAATTACGTTAAAATATATGTTTTAACCATTTAAAACAGTTAGACAATTACAATGTTACAAATAAGTTAAACACGTACGTATATCGGGTGGAAAAACAAAACTTATAAATTTTCAGGTTTAAAAACGAGTCGTATAGGCCTTTACGGCTCGTATCCTGTTTTCACCCGCCAGACATCTCACTGACATTTTCTGACACACTTTGACCTCTTTACGGCCCGTAAAGCCCTTTACGGCTCGTATAGATGAGGGTAGGTGTTGACTGATCCTTAGGGGGTGTCCAAATAACGGGCCCCTGCGTAAAATGTTAAAAGAAAAAGGACAAGGAAAATGGAAAACTTTTCATCTATCATTTCAATTGTCATGAATTGGTTAATAATTAAGCCTTGAATAAGCTTGTTAATGGCCATAATGACAACCTTTGAAATATCATGACTACATGTATATATAGAGATATTTGGTATCTTGTTAAAATTGCTAGAGTTTTGAAATATCTACACCATTTGAGACACAGAAACACAAGCTTCAAAAGTTTACAACACAAGAAGATATTTTGTCGAGTTCGCAACAACTTACAACTATCGATTATTCGCACTACATTGCACAACACTCCAGTTTCAGGTAATGTTTCGGGTTTTCGGTTAACCCTGGCATTACACATTGCTACGGTTGTTGTACCTTAGGAAACAGTCGGGTTCACCTGAATGGTCCGAAATCTGTTTTAAGGGACATCTGTTGAACATAAATCCTCAGCCACCAAACATATTTCAATTCGTTTCGTCTGGTGCTGTACTTCTTTCTTGTAATTTAAAATTTAACAATTTTATATTTCTTGTAATACTTTATTTTACATTTTGTATTTCTCTAAATTGTAATTCGAGTGATTGAAATAATAGAAGTATTTATTTATATTATGAACGATGTTCCTACAAATATCTTATGAAACTATCAAGTTACATTTATAACTTATAAGGCCATAAACTTAGATTAGTAAACTCTTAAGCTATTAAAAATAAAACTTTTTTATTATTTTTTGGATGAAAATTAATAAGCTCATAATCATCAAAATTAACTTTATCCAAGTCCCACCTTTTGTGGTCTCCAATGGCTCCTTTCAAGAGCTTTTCATAATCTAATCATTAAATATAGATAAATTTTGTCATTTCAATGGCTCGTCCCAAAAATAGAAATCTTTCTTTTTAAAGAAAGATCAACTTCAATTCGTAGTGTTAAATCATATATAGATAAACAAAATTCACCATTAATTTATTTTTAACAAATTACATGCTTATAGCCTGACTTCAAAATATTTTTTATTGTAGGTCTTGGGTTTATATTCAATCCGAGACATATTATTAAACACACTGTTTGTTTGACGATGATTGGTCTCATGTACGTTTCTATACGACATATATACCTCATATTCCATCTAATATTGAATCATCATTGTGAGTGAGAAAACTGGGATGTGAGAGAAGAAAGGGTTTTTTAGTAATTTACTTTTGGTATTGCTACGGATGTTATGATTAATGAGCAGTATTACGCGTCATTGCACCAAAATGATACGATTAAAATCTAAGCGGTGCGTTATGGTTGAATTATTGAAAAAAAGCATATGGAGTTGCAACGAAGCGTATATGAAGATTGAAACACAGATAAAATATAACAAAACCAAAAATCACACACAACACAACTTTACATTTAATAAACTAAAAACAACATATTTTACACCTAAAATGTTTTTTCACATAGTAAGGTAACCCACAAAACATCGTTGAATGAGTTTTATTTTTTTTTAAAATGAATACATACATACATACATACATACATATATATATATATATATATAAATATAAAATACAGATATCATGTTAAAACATTACGCATCAAAGGAGTTAGAGTTGAAATATTAAATGTGTTAGTGTGTTATAGTTGAGAGAAAAGAAAAAACTAAAAGCACATAGTCAAAATCGTGTCTAGAGGTGGGAAAAAAAGGAATCGGAACCAAAAACCAAACCTGACCGGTTGTACCCGAACCGGTGGGTACAATCGGTTCCAGATTCTCAGAGAAATCGGAACCGGAACCGAAAAAAGCGTAACCGGTTCCACATTTACCCGGTCAAACGCGAACCGGAAGCGGCCAGAAACCGGTTGGAACCGATCAAAAACCGGAACCGTTTGTTTTGACCAGAACCGGAACCGGTTTAAAAAAAACGGTTTACCTACCTCTATTCGTTCCCCTGTGTTTCAAATGCTAAAACCCAAATCACTCTACCAAGTGACCATCTTATTGCTTGTAATATGAAGAATTATATATATGATAGAAATTGATGGTGATTCGAAGTGTTGGCATTGCTTGACACTTAATGTATATACAATAATAAAATTAAACAGAATAGTTTTTTTTTACACATTTGCAGCATGATGTTTAATTAGTTAAATTAAATCTTAATGTGTTTTAAATGTGTCGCAAATTTGCTATACTTTTGTGATAAAAAAAGAAAAATTGGGTTATCTTAGTGTGGTTGTTTTGATGCAATAGTCTCAACAATTAACATGTCTAGGTTTCACTTACCATAGTAATTGTATATAGTAGACTTGATAATTTTAACTTAAAGCACTCAACCTTTTTTTTTCTTGGCGAGGATTGGTATATAGCAACTAGTTAAACTGATATTTGCGCTGAAATCCCTTTTAATCGGTAAACATGGATCTTTTCTTGAAGTGGAATGAGAGGAAGCATCAAACTTTGACATGTTGCTAATACTATTTATAAAAAAAATTATATAACTAGATTTTTAAAAGAATTTGATAACATTTTATATTATATATGTGGATTATATAATCGATTGTATGTAATGTTGTTTAGGTTACGTTACTTATAATTCTACTGTTGCTAGATGCTTCCCTTTTTTGAATAGATGGAGTGATATGATTAAATATATCCATACCATTTTTTGGGTCACTAAAGTTAGGGTTGGTTTTGTATGTTTTGAGGGGGTATGCCCCTTAATTTTTTCTGGTTGGTCATATATTTTTCGGGGCAAATGCCTTTTATCCGGAAAAAAAAAATGAATAGAACGTTTGTATATATAAGACCTAAAATATAAAAATGTTTTCAAATGAGGATCAAAGTTGTCAACTTGATAATAAAGTAGGGCCCAGGATGCAATACAGGTAGAAAAGGTATCAATATTTAATTTTGATTGATTTGGTCATTGGATAACCTCTACGTCTGCAATTCTGCAAATAAAGTCCAACTTCATAAACTCTACAGCTATACTAACATCTCAAACATTTTAATTCAAAATTTGTTTCCCCTACAGTATTGTATAAATCAATATAACAATCCAGCAAATGTACCTCAAGTGGTAAGGATCATGCCTTCCAAATAAAAGGTCAGGGGTTCAATTCTCTCTGGACACATTTAATGGATATCCAGGTGATGGAACGAATATGGGCTTTATCCCGGGTTCGAACCTAATGGGGGGCGAGGGTTAACGGATTCAATCCGGTTCCCGCGCATCTGGGGGGCACACTAACCCACACCGGAGATTGGAGTAATCCGATCTTGGCTATCAC
The DNA here is from genome assembly GCA_009363875.1 of Mikania micrantha. NCBI lineage: Eukaryota > Viridiplantae > Streptophyta > Magnoliopsida > Asterales > Asteraceae > Mikania > Mikania micrantha. The sequence goes on along the minus strand of CM018680.1, from coordinate 80,656,066 downwards.
TCGCCAGGAAACTAAAGATAGCATGTTGGGTTAGTTTAACTGCCGTTCAAAAAAAAATCAATATAACACATATTAGGTTATATCTTATATTATAAGTTAATTTTTATAGGTAGTTGTCCTATACAAAACGTATAATATTAGGGGTGTTAAACCGCTCAAACAGATCATCGGTTCGGTTTTACGGTCGGTTTTCTTTCTAAACATTTTGGCCGGTCGGTTTCGAAATTTCAAAACCGTAACTAACGGTTTGGTTTGTGGTTTTTGCCAAAAACTGGTTGTAAAAAACCGGACCAGACCGTATGTGTATATATGTATGTATGTATGTGTGTGTATGTATGCATTTTGATTTGTATATACTATTTAGTTAAGTTGTTGGTTGTTTGGTTAGTATTTGACATTTTGTAACTTTGGAAAGTAAGTTGGTTATTTTTGTACTTGTTGATTTATTTTTGGATATCATGGTTTCTAGACAAATTTTGTATTTGATAATAGGTTTTGTAATTGTAAATATTTTTTACTTCTTGTATTTTATAAAGGTTTTGTAATGTTTTTTTATACAGTTTATAATTTTGGACGGGTTAGTGATATAAGTTTTTTTTTTTTTTTTTGCAAAAGTAGCCTACTTTTTATTTTTTAACATGCCAAAACCGGAACCGAACCGTTGTATTTTTAATGATTCGGTTTTGATTTTCAATATTCAAAAACCGTTATTAACGGTTCGGTTAATGGTTTAACCTAAAAACCGTAAAAACCGGACCATTAACACCCCTATATAATATTATAAGCCTTGTTTATTTTTTCTAACGTTAGACATTTTGATATCACAAAACAACCATACGTGTAGTATGGACTTGTATAACATGTAGAACTTTTTTATTTTTTAATAATAAATCATGAATAATTAAACAGCATTTTTCTAAATAATTTGTATAAAACTTAATTATTTTGTCAAAAAATAAATAAAAAAACAATTTTTAAGTAATATTTTGTTGAATTGAAAAATTATATACAAATCTAAATGTCTTAATCAATCTAAAATTTCGTATCATATGTAAACAAATCAAACATTGTTTACATACAATACAAAATGCTACCATAAACACAATTTATAAACACAATTTGTAATGTAAACAATAAATAATACAATAAAAAGATAAATATATAAGAGTGTGTGCTTGAATAATAGAAAGTACAGTAGAAAACACAAATTGGCCATAAGTTGTATTATGAAGCATCTGTTTAATTCAACGACGATGGGTAACATTATGACATAATACGGGTTGAGATAAATGGATATAATTGGATAAACAATTATTGCATTTTGGGTCGAAATAGGCAACATTATGACATAGTATGGGTTGAGATGAGTAACACTTTAACATAAAGCGGGTCAAGATGGGCTACTTAAAACCCATGTCAACATAATGTATTTCAATGGGTAAAGACTATCAATAATATATTTAATGAGAAAATCACTAAAAATTATTCAAATAAACTATTTGTTTTGTTACCACTTCTTTTAACTTAGGCAAAATTGATTTTCTTTTTAAAAACGACCCGTTTAAACCCAAACGGATTTGGTTTAAAACATGTCTTGACCCGCACCCGTTTTGGCTCATTACCCAACCCAACCCACCCATTTTGTTAGGAATACTATACAGTGTGGCATCTATGTATGCAGTAAATTAGATATCCAGTTAGTAGCATCGTTTTTGTGTCCCTCAATCAATTATTTATAACTATAAAAATTATTGTCTTTGCATTCGGATCCACAAATTGGGATTTTCCAATAAGAAAGATTTTTAATATTTTTTATATGTTTATCTTTTTTATAAACTAAATGCTAATATTATAAACTTCTATTTTGTTCTCTCTTAGTATAAGTTTCTATATGAACTGTATGTGGGTTCATCAATTTACTCAATTTACACGTCATTTTTTATTTTATCAAATTCCGGGTAATGACGTAATGTTAGGGGTCGTGTCTAACATCTTGACACAATTAGTTCATGGCGGGTTGTATTTGAAAACATTCGGTCGAAGATTGGCCCAATAAAAAGAATATGTATAAATGGTTTCATGGGCTACGAGATGTATTATTTTGGGTCAAAAATAGATGAAGCCCAAAGTTATTGAAGTTTCCCCATTTTGAAACTGCTCCAATTTCAAATCATATGATATGCAATTATGCATACCTAAGATTTATGAAGAAACGTTATAAACATGACAAGGTTTTTAATAACATTCTTGCATAAAATCTACCAAGTATAAAGTTTATATTTTATGAGCAATGTAAGTAAATTTGTTTGTATCTTATATCCATAAGACTAAGGCCAAAAGAATTAAAAAAAATCTAATTCAGAATAATTTTTATTTATAAAAAAGATATTTTTAATGACGTAATCTGTTAATATTTTTGAAAGTAGTAATTATTTTGGGTCTGCATTTCATCTATTAAAATTTTCAGAAAAATTATTGTTAAGATAACATGGGAAGAAATATAAATCCATCATTCTTATGCTTCAAGATTATAAACATAAACACGACAATATAGTATAATTACTCACTTAGTGCGATGGATGGTACAATTAAAATTTTCGTTTTATAATTGAAACAAAAATAAAAGAAAATATCATATCAAGCACATTGTACTATACAATTTTTAATATAGAAAAAAGAAGACATTTTATCATTTTGTAATTAAAATATATTATTTTTAAATAACATTGTACTTTTTGTTATAAAATTGTAAATTTAAAGTATAAAATCCTAAAAAAGAAAAAAAAATTATATTAAACGGATCATGTTCATGTCAACCATTTAATATTCATGTCGTGTTGGGTTCATACTTATGACTTGATTTTTAGGGTTGTTTTAAATTTTCTTAGTTGTGTCTATGACGCTTGTTTTACCCTTAAACCATGGCTTAACTTTGATTAAAATTTATATTATAGCGTGAATAATGATAAAAATTTATGAAAGCATTCCATTATATTTTTATTTTAAGATTTTAAGATAAGTGGTTTGTACAGGATCTATTTTATTGAAAATTACTAGAGCAAGAGACTTGAGCTCGATGAGTCGATGCTATGCGAATATATCTCACTAAAAAAAAGAGTAAAATGTCATTTTAGTCCATGTAATTTGACAATTTTTGTCATTTTAGTTAAATAGTTTAAATTTTGTCATTTTCTTCCTTATGGTTTGACTAATTTTGTTATTTTACTTTAAAAGTTTAAATTTAATTGAATTAAAATATAAGAATAAAATGGAAACTATTATAACTAAAATGACAATAAAATAACACACTCAAAATAGTAAATTTAAAATATTTGATTAACACAACAAAAGTTATATTTTTCTTTAACCGGGATAAAAGTTGTCATATCATACGGATTAAAATCACATTTCAACTTGAAAATAGGAAGACGATTTTACCAGATTTTATTCGTAAACCCTAATCTCGTAAACCCTTTTTCTTTTGATCTGATATCTCGTAAGCATTTCCAGTCAATCCTCAGCATATTCTTGAATTCATCAACAATGGCAACATGTGGATGGTTTAGACCCACAATCGGAAGAACATCGCTCCCAAATCGTTCAACTAATCGCCAATCCTTCAAGCTTCGCTCTTGTTTCATCGAATACCCTCTTGCTAGCAAAATTATCGTCAGAAGCAAGTACCTCTGCTTTCAATTCTATAAAAATACATGTATCCGTATCAAAGACACATGCTTATTTTGAATTTAAAGTATTCAATCTGTCTATTTTGAATTGTAGATTTATCGTACACAACCAATGAAACCTGTTTAAAGGAACAATTTTCAATTTTTGGCCACATAGCTGAAGGTATGCAGTTCCTGCCTTAATGAGATTAACTAACAGCAAGCATTTTCTTGATAGTTTGCAACATCTTTCTTGTCATTATTACAATGTATGGGATTGAGTTGTGTTCAGTTAAGCTTGTTAAGGACCAGAGCTCAAAGAAACCAAAAGGGTATGCATTCGTCCAGTATATGAATCAAGATGATGCCATGAGTGCCCTAGAAACCATGGACCAGAAGGTTTTTCCTCTTTAAGTTTCCAGTTTTGGGTCATTGTTTTCAGAAACTAACAATTATCTTCTTGTAGTACCTGGATGGCAGAGTAGTGTTTGTGGAACTTGCAAAACCCATGGACAAAAAGAGTGCATACCCGAAAACATGTGGACCGCCTCAGGGATCTCCTTATTCGGGTCAAAAACAGCCAAAAGATCAACAGTCAACGTGAGTTCTTGCATTACAAATGATAATGTTAATTGTTATAAAGTGACATAATTATAAAGAAAAGTGTTGTTTGATACCAAAAATCTTCAATAGTATTTAGCTTCTGAAACTTACAAATTGTAAAGATTTTTAGCTTGATACACACTTCAACATTAAGTTAAACAGTGTATGGCCTGTGCAGAAACTTCATAATATTTATTACATAAACAAATGCCCAACTTATGTCAAAACTTATGTGTCATAAGTCATAACCGAACCGTTACATTATCGTATTGATGCTGCATGTTCAGGTGCTAAACAACTAACTTCATTGTGATGTTGGTTCAAATTCACATCCATCAGAATACACTTCTTCATCAGTGCTATAATCATAGTAATACTCATCATCGTCGTCGTCATCATGATAATCATCAGCATCATCATGATAATCATCAGCATCATCATGATAATTTTCAACATCATCATGATAATTATCATCATCGTCATCATATGTGAGTTCCCCTGAGTCTCCCTTAATCAACTGCACTTGAAAGCGATCCCTAATCACAGTTCCCTGTCTAGTGATATATTTGTTAAAAACATGTATAAATCTTAATCTTCTCTTGTTGACAACTTGACACATCATTTAGCATCAATGTGTGTATGAAAATCTCACCATTTTATGAAAGCCTTCTTCAAACACTTCAAGAAAACCAGCGACCAAACGATCAGCATTCTCAACCCAAAGGTTATGATTCATGCCTGCATTTTTTGCCACTGTATTGAACTGCAGAACCAATAATAGAAACAAAAATATTTTACTATTTATCAACCATCACAAGTTCACAACAAACAATTTCAATAATCTTACCTTCTCTTCCACCTTTTCTTGCTGTTTTTTCACTTTTTCATGTAACTTCTTTAAACTCATGTTCACCCTCAACCTTTTTTCCTGGTACATTACAACATAGGTAAAACTCAAATAATAACATAGAATAACACACAAAAAAATACGATGTAAGATACAAGATTCACATCACACTTTAAAATAATTGTATACCTTTACATAGCTGACACCAAGGTCCCTTCTTGAATACCCTCTATCCAAATTGCGCATCACATAATTGTTGTAATCTTTGACGATTCTCATAATTATATCGGATGTAGATATGCCTTCTGTTCGTTTTGTCTCCTTAAACCGCCCAATAGATTTGACCTAAGCAAATTTTGCACAACTAACGTGAAAAACAAAAGACAACAGACCAAAATGACATTTTTCCCTGTTTTTATGATGAGAGGGTTATATGTTGGCCCTCGAATGAGGACACATGTAACCAACTAAGAATTTTTAACTAGATTTAAACCTTGTTCACATAACATCTATATTAAGTAATGTCTGAACTCTGAACTTACAAATTCATACACATCATTTCCTGCTCCACTTACATCAGCATAACTGAAAGTTTAAGAAGGCAAAAACAATTAACACATCACATATATGTTATTATGTTAGCAAGCAGCACTTCACATTCTCATTGTTTTTAGTAATGTACGCTGAAGCTATAGATTAGGGGAAGGCACATGCATAACATGCCTATTATTCAAGCTTAAGAAATCACATGACCTGTTGTCTTTTACAGGTCTCTGGGTGTCCATATAATGCATATGTTTTAAGCTTAAGGAATCATATTTAACTTAGAAATCTCAATCTTCTGCATAATGCTGTTCGAGGGTTGGATAGTTTCCAGGAGAAGATAATACAGCCAGCTATAATTTCATGACTGATATATGATGAAATAAAACCTTTTCTATGAAAACTTTTTATCATGTACCCTGGTTAATTGTAAGGAACAAATTGAATATATTTTGGGTAGGTTGACCTTACGGTAGAGAGTCATGAGCCACATAGTCAATCTGATGTTTATCAATGAATTCCTGGTCCATAACCCAGGGTGCATCTGGAATAACCTCGTCAACCCACCTGCACAAATGTAGAAACGAAGAACTTTCAAACTAGATTTGCTGATTATTGAGTAGTTTACAGCTAAAACTACAATCATAAAATCCTGGGTACACTCAAGGTGTGAAGGAAAAGGATGAGCATGTCGCTTAGCTGCAAGTTGCATAAAAAGCAAGGGTTTTTTGAGCAAAATGCAGTGTAAGCATGCTAATTTTAGGGGTTTTAGGCCAGTTTAGTCATGTTGCAGGTCATTTTGAAATGTGTGTGGCCTTTACAGAGATAAAACGATGAGGATATCAAACATACTTGCAATGACGAAGGGATTCATAGCGTTCGGTGTCGGTCATGACTGTTTTCCCCTTTAAGCTGTTGGTCACTTCATCATTGCAGCACCCAACCAACAGATAAGTATTTGGAAACCTAATTTGAAAATGACAGAAATCATTGGTTAGAATTACAAAACACTGCAATCCCATTAAATTGATCGCAATAGATTAGTAAAATCTGATAAAACATCCATGTATATGCTCATGAATATTGACTTCCTGATATGTTACAGATTTGAAACCAATTTAACCTTCTAGGTATCAAAAAGCCTATAGTAAATTTGCATTTCTGTTAAATCTAAAGAAAATATGAAGATAAATTTCAAAATCAAACATTCATAGCATAGCGTAGAACAAAAATTTGCAGATCATATCGAATCAAACCGTCATATAACACAATTCAATTCTTTCAAATAAATAAAAGTGGTGGGCAATTGATAGATGATCGTTACGATTTCTTGGCTTGCTCAAGGGATCGGGCATGACCGAAGTGGAAGAGATCGTATATGCCATCTGCATAGACACGAACCGGCCTGTCTGTGGGGGGATCAAGCATCCAGATTGTCTGTTTGTGCTCCTTTTGTTCAGGTTCCATGATGAGATCTTACATACAAAGTGGATTCAGTCCGATGTATGAATATTGAGATTTGTGGCAAGAGAAATCAATAACCTGCAACTTCTGGTTGATTATATACAAACATGAAACATCTACGTGCATTGTTCTTTCTAAATTAGGCAAATTCTGTGCACGTCAATCGTTAGTATTATTTTAATATTTAAACTATAAAAATAAAATAAATAAAAAGTTGCGCAAGTGAAATGACATTTATTTTATAATTTATTTTTATAAATCAACTTAAAACTTAGAATAAAATGCAATTTCTCTCTCAAATTTATATCAAAAATCATACTTTGTTTACAAATGTTAAATCTGTTATTTTTGTATTTGTCTTTTAAGTTTTTTTAATCTATATTTGATATGTTAAATTTGAACAGAATTATAAAACTAAATTAAAATTAATTTTACATAAATTGTTAACTTATTTGACATTATATATATAGGGGTTGGATCCAGTAAGAAGAGATTTTTGCCTAAGAAAAGTAAGAAGCAATAGAAATTTGACACGTGGTACAATCCAGTACAAAAAACATAATCCAGTACATAAAAAATAAGAATCCAGTACAAAAAATAAGAATCCAGTACAAAAAATAAGAATGCAGTACAAAAAAATAAAAATGTATTACAAAAAACACGAAAATCTAGTATAAGTAAAACGAAGAACAAAAAAATAATAATATAGTATAAAAAATAAAAATCTAGTACAAAAAATATGAAGTTATATGTAAATTATCATGCCAAATTTCAAATTATTATTAGTTCTTACTCTTCTTAGACAAAATATCTTCTTATTTGATCTTTTCTCTATATATATAGGTGTGTGTATCACTTTGCTAAAATAATATTTTTGTGGTTTTATTTACATGGCTCGTTTAACCTACGAGAGTTCGAGTTTGGTTAAACCTACAAGTGCTCAAGCTTGAGCTTGGTTTTTTCGAGCTTTATTTTGTAAAACTCGAGCTTTTACTCATGAGTAGTTCTATAAAATTAGAGCTTGGGTCATGCATCATTGCATTGTTAGGGCTTGTTTGCCAAACAATTCCGTAACGATTAAGGTATCTGAATAATTGAACATGTGTTTTCAGCTTAATCACTTAGAGAATTGCAAATTGATTCACAAGCGGCGTTAAAAACCTAACAAACAATCCAATCTTTGACTAATTATTAAGTATAAAAAAACTACCATTTTATCAAACGGACCTATGCCTGGCAAAATGGGAGGGTTGGGTTGGATTGAGTAACGGGTTAGAACGAGTTTTGGTCAGGGTGTGTGCGGGTCAGAACGATTTTAAGTAAAATCAATTCGGGTCTAAATGGATTGTTCTTGAAAAACATCAATTTAGTTTGACCTAAGATGCGTTATAAGTAAACAAATAGTCCATTTGGATAATTTTTAGTGATTTTCTTATCAAATATGTTATTAATGATTCTTAAATGTTTGAATCCATTGCATTTACATAGTTTTTTTGTTACCCATCTTGACCCGTATTGTGTTTAAGTGCTACTCATCTCAACCCATTTAATATTATGTTGTTACTCATTTCAACCCATTATACTACAATTGTTTATACAAATTAACCCATGTCCATTGATATGAGTAAAAATTGCCATCTCTAAACGGACCCTTAATCCCATGCGCATTGCTTAGATTCGGGATGTGATATGGTTCCGAAGGATGAACCGGATATGGACAGTTCCAACAAGATTTCATTCTTGAACAAAAATCCATTTTTTGATTTATTTCATCTATTCCATGACCGGAACAGGGGAGGATACACGTTAGAGCTCAACCAACTGAGCTATATCCCCCCGAGCCAAAAAGTTTTATAAAACGTTCTTGGTGGAAAAAAATGTGAATGAAAGATCTCACTGAATTGAATTGGGTCCAGGAATCTAAGAAATAGTGAGAATTCTTGATCTCTCTCAATATCTCTCTCAATTCTAAAATCCTGGTTAATCCGATTAGTTCATCGATGGTCGGCAAGTATGATGGTCCTAATGATGATCCTACATGTATTTCGTGTATATCTCACCGGTGGATTCTGTTGGGTTTTAAACATGCCTTATAAAATTATTTTGCAACGGAAGCTTGTTTTAACATGTTTAAATCTAAAACTTTAGAAACAAAACCCACCAAGGATCCATATGTAGTTCTTGAAACTTAAATAAAATACAACCATAGGGTGTTTAGAATCAACAACCTTTGTAGAGAAGTGGTAGCTACAAGAATAAGGATGGTATGAACACAAATGTCTTCACTCCAAGAGATGAACACACCAAGCAAGCAAGCTCCAATGGTGCTAGCCAAAACCCAATGTCAAGAACACACACTACCTCACTTTCTTTAGGTAAATATTTGTATGTAATGTAGAAATCCAAACACCTTTAAGAACCTAAACAAACTATTGAAAAAGCTTGCTAGTGTTCTTAGTATGTTTTCATTCAAGAATGTTTTCTTTTAAAAATTTCTCAACCCATGTTGGTTCAAGAGAACCAAATATTTGAAGTGATAAAATAAGAAAGGAATAAGTTGCTTTCTCTAATAGTAAAGTTTGTAACCCCAAATCCATGCAAACTTTATTCAAGTCAAACAAGTAAATGTCATGGGTTTATGTCCATGCTTTCTTTCAAGGTTTACTAGAAAAGGGTATGGGTTTATTTCCATACTCACTTTGGACATTAAATGCATTCTCAAAAGATTTATTTTATAAATCTATTAAAACATGTAGTCTTAATATAGATATTACATACACTATGTAGTGTTACCAAGTAATCACTACATATAATATTAATGTTTCATTATACATTATTATTTTACTTAATAATAATAATACTAATGTATTCTTGACGTAAGTTGGGTTATACACATTAAACCGAGTTTGAGTGTACATTTGGAATATTTGCTCAGTGTGTGACCTTTTGGGATGTTATATCAATAGTAACATTGTTACACGTTGTGTCTTAGGCATACAGGTCCAACAGATTCGTGAGACAGTTCGGTCCATATCCGGTGTGGGCGTTAGAGCATTGAGAGGACCTTTCCCTAGTACGAGAGGACCGAGAAGGACGCACCTCTGGTGTACCAGTTATCGTGCCCACGGTAAACGCTGGGTAGCCAAGTGCGGAGCGGATAACTGCTGAAAGCATCTAAGTAGTAAGCCCACCCCAAGATTCCTGACTATTGCATGGGAACAGGTTCATCTTCGAAGTATTTTTGCCTTCCAATATTTTTCGATTGGAGCTTCCCTCATTCCTTTTATCGAGCATAATGATGCGAATCGGGCTTTAATGAGTTCTAATATGCAACGCCAAGCAGTCCCTCTTTCTCAGTCATACACTGATAAGGGATGTATGGATTCTCGAGAAGAGAGGAGCCACGGTGGTCCCCCCCGGACCGCCCGGATCCCACGAGTGAATCGAAAGTTGGATCTACATTGGATCTCGCCTGAATCGCCCTATCTATCCTCATGAGGAGAAGTTTGAAACCACTTTGTGCTTAACTTAGTATTTTTATTGAATCATCGTGGTTCTAGTATGAATCTGGGGTTTGAATCGATTCATAGGGTCTTAACAAGAGAATTCCTATCAATAATAAATAAAACAAATATAATAAACGAAGCAGATTTATTCTATACTCGATAAGTACCAATACGCAATGGGGAAGTGAATGCCATTTTCTATGAGCGAATGTGCCCATACTTGTTCATCATTAGAGGACACTATTCGTAAGAATTTTCCCTTATTTTTTCTTACTTTCTTTATAAATTTTTCATAAATACGCTAAACTTAGGTGCAAAAAAATAGTTTCCAGTTTCTATCTTAAGTATATAAAGTGTGGATACATATGTTTTATATTAAACCTGTTGAATTCTAAACAATCCATTTGTATGTAACATTCTCTATCATTTTACCTATGCCACCTTAAATTATTTTCATAATAATATTATTATATGCTGGTATTAGCACAAGCACTATAAAGTTAAGCAATCATTTATATATTAATTAAAAAAATATATTTTTTTTCAAATACCCCTAAAACTTCATGAATTCTGATCTACTAAAAACCAAACGGTCCCATTCATTTGTTTTTCCGTCTCTACAACAACAACATTATTACTAACATTCGTAACCGCATGTCCTCCCACCCCCCCTTCCGCCCATGCACCGTTATAAACCGAGTACTGAACATGACTTATTCTGTTCGGAAAAACCAACACCGCCGTGAAGTCCGCCACCCACACCGTCCCGCTTCCGGTCACCGCCAGCTTCCCCACCGTTGACTTCAATCTCATCCCGCCTTTCACGTTATTCTGATCGATAACAACTTGATCAATGCTCGTGAACTCCCCGTCTACTTCCACGACATTTTTCGAGTCCCCGGAAAACATGTTGTTAACAACACTGAGCCCCGATATCCGACCGGTAACAGACTTTAAAACAATGTTACCTCCACCGAGAAAAAACCCGTTACTGATATGAACTTGTAACGGGTCTTGTATAACTATCGAGTTGTAATCCATGTAACAGCTATCCACCCGAATTTGACCCGTTTTGATCAAGATCCCAATCCCACCAAAGTAAGTTGCCTTGTTGTAACAATGTACCCCGCTGATCATGTTAGCCTGACCCCTTAACACCATCCCGATTGCAGCCGAGAAGATAACAACGTCTGTAACCGCGTTATCATTGCTAGCAAGATCAATGGCGGTCCCGAGAAAATCCCGCTCGTGTTGGTCCCCACCGATGGTCGGGATCTCGCCCATGAAGCAGCTAGATATGAAGGTTTCGTGGCCTCGACCGACTAGTATGCCCTCGGTGACGAAATGTAGGAAGAAGCAGTTGTTGACTCGGGTCCGGGCCGAGTCAACAATGAGCAGGCCTCCAGCTATGTTACTCGAGTCAAACAAGATGTCACGAAACGTGATGTCTTCGTAGTATATCGGTTCGTTTCGGGTTTTCGTGTCGGTTAGCACGTCGTGTGGTTGGTTGGTTGCGGTTGTTGAAGGTTTTAAAGAGTTTGGCGAGTGTAATTCGATGAGATAACCGTCGGATGGAAAAGTGGTGGATGCTCGTAATGTACCACTCTGTATCTGTAAAGTAAATTAAGTTTGTCAGATGTCGACTGTTGGATGTTGCATGGGCAATCTGAACCGCAGGAACTTTGAACGTACGATGCAAAAAACACGTTAAAAGCGAGGTCCATATTAGTAACATGGGTCACCACCCACTGTATCATTCCCCCCATAATCACCATTTTCACTGTAAAATCCAAAACCTACTAAACGTTTAATGATCATGTAAATTCGCAACTTGAAAAATTGTGCAAAATAATAACGTTTTTCCTCGATTGCTTTAAATAATTTAATAATTTTCACCATATGGTTCAAATTAAATTATAGTTTTGCATTAATGATTTTAAATAAATTGATAACACATGTAAAAGATAAGTTTAGTAAATTGTTTTCTACCAAAGGACTTTGTCCTAGTGGTACTCCATGATTTTCCAAAATGGAAGATCATGGGTTCAAATCCCATCCAAGGCATATTGGGGCTGAGGGGGGTCAGGGGGTTTTCCAAAATGGTTTCCTCCTGAGGTGGGCTACCCTGGGTTCAGGTGTTGCCATATGATCCGGGTTCCGAGTCTTCGAGCTCGGTGATATCCTGGATCCAAGGTATTGCTGTTCAAAAAAAAGTAAATTGTTTTCTAAAAGGAATAGAAATTACTTTTCCAACATGCCAGGTGGGGCATAAAGTATGAAAACACTGACCGTTCAACCGCTTCAACATCATAAAGTATCTCGGCACTCGTGTTTTAGTTTTACTTTCTTACCAGAAAACTAAATATAAATGTTGTGTCAATTTTAATACAATTCAATGTGCTTTAAACGATGTTAAGATAAATTTTAAGGTTTTTCTTTCTATAACTTATTTTTCACTAGATAAAAACCTTATACATATTAATTATAAATTCGAATAAAGATGTAGGCATTGTTAAATCTACGTCAATTTGATAGAAATAGCAAATGATCTTCAGGTTAAGTGGTTGACGGAAGGTAACATGTGGCTTCAATATTGGGAAGGTCACGGGTTCAAGTACTGATATGGACAAAGTAGGGGTTTCATGCTGAGTTAGGGGTTTCTCTCACCTATGATGAGTTTCCTCCTATTAGGTGTGGATATAATCGGGTGGGTTAATGATCCGTCAGTAATCCAAATTGTTGTTCAAACAAAAATTTGACATAAATAAACTTTACGTGTTATGGGTAAACCTTTTTAATTTTTATACACGTGATGCATATAAAGCTCCGGTTGTGCAATGTGTTCGTATTTACAAAACAGGACATGAAATTAACTTAAGATGACACAAGAATTAAAGAAAAGGCAAGGATAATTTAGTAAAATACCACCAAATTGCCGGAATTCGCCGGAATAACAATGGGTTTAGAGATCCTGAAGCTGCCACCTTGCAGGTCAACAATAGCGCCACCCAAATCGTTGACTCCGGGCAGCAATTGCTGCCCATTTCCAATCAACGAAGCATCAGTCACCGCACCCATGATCGCCTCCGTGCTATCCTGCGCACCACTCGGGTCAGCTCCATAGCCAATCGGGTAAAACACCCTACCGGAACTCTGTCGGAGCATTTTTACAAATAAGTAAATGCCCAACTCCACAAGCAATAACTGCTGCAGATAGATGTACAACACGCATTAAAATGTGTACCTTAACAAGATCGGAAGAAGATGAAAGCTGACGAGAGTGGGATGAATGCTGGTGAAGCTTCGTTTTGAAGTCGTATAGCTTCTGTTGCTTTTGAGAACAGTGCACTTCTTGTGACACCATTATTAACACTAACAAACAAAAGGGTCTCATTGGTTCGAGCCACGAACCGGTTCCCGGTTTCGGACCAGTCAAAGATCAGGGTTAGGGTCGAGATTGTGGGGTTGGGAGAAGAATCACAAGATGAATAATTAATGCATGTGAAGTAGAGAGTTTGGCATGCCTAAGTATCTATATATATTGTTTAGTTTTTTTATTAAAAAAAATAACTTTTGGGTTATAATAAATGTAAACATCAATTTGTTTGGTTTCAATTGTATTTATGCATTCTGCCTTTATAAATCCATCTGATAAAGGGCAAAAGATTGCTTCCTCTTTGAAAAGAAACAAAAGACTATTCTTGAAATTGTTATTTTTTAGGAGTTTTAAATCAATTTTTTCTAACTTTATTTCATTTACATTAAAAAAATTTTACTAGTTACATCAATTTTATGACTTTAGATTATACCAAAAAAAAAAAAATTTTCTTTCTATAACTTTTGATATATATAACATTATAATTTATGTGTTTATTTTTTTCTATCACTCTATAATTTTTCTAAAAAATGAACTTGTATGAAAATGAAATATAAAATTTTGTCAGTTGGTATAGTTGATACGACTTTGTTATATATAACATGCAGATAAATAAACATATTGTAACATTATATTCATTTTTCATAAAATTATTATACATTAAAAGTTATAAAAGAAACACAAAAATATATGTAAACTAAAGTCATATTAATTGGACACAACGCCAAATTCCATGTCTTTTACATAACTATGGGTAGGCATGTTTTTTTTTTTGAACGGCTTAGTACAACGACACCCAAGTCGGGATTTCAACCGTCCCCTTGGATTTGACGATTTGAGGCGTATGCCCGAGCCCACCCCAGGAGGAACCCCACAAATAGGTAAACCCCCTGACCTTCTTTCAGCAAATATGGCTCAGCCCGGATTCGAACCCAAGGCTTCTCCTAGGTAAGTCAAGGGGGTAACCATTAGGCTAGAAGCCCTTGGTTATGGGTAGGCATGTAAATGAACCAAACGAACACGAACAAATCATGTTCATGTTTGTTTGTCTAACTTTAACAGAAAAACGTTCGAACACGGACATTTAAACGAACAAGGTTTCTTGTTCGTGTTCGTTATTTAAAAAACTTAGCTTGTTCTTGTTCATTCGTTAATAGTATAAACGAACAATTCACGAACATAATTAAACAAATATAAATGAACCTAACTGAAAATATAATACAATATTCTAAAGGTATTGCAAAGAATCTACGGGATCTTGTATTAGGCTACCCACAGCCCTTGCCCCGCCCAACCAGCGGCATCTCACCCCTCGACGGCTTCTAGCGGGAACACCGCCACCTGCCTCAGCAGGTCCCACCCAACCCCCTCCCACGGCCCCCGCTCCCCGCTTGGTTTCTTGGTTTTTGATTGGCCAAAAATAGTGGGGTGATGACGTGGGTGTGGCATAGTGGGGAATGGTTTTCAGTGGGGTGACCATTGTGGTGTTTAAGGTTTTCAGTGGGGTGATGGCGTGGCAGGAAATTTCAGTGGGGAATGATTTTCAGTAGGGTGACCGCTGTGGATGGTTTTATGAAAGCAAACTTTATTGCTTTAGTATCAAGCTGGTAGTTGGCAATGATAAAGTTCGTAAGAATCAATAATGCTCAGTGGCACTAAGTTGGTTTTTGTAGTAGCACTAATGTTCTTCGACAACATTATTGGTCTTTGATGACAATTTTATGCTAAGGTAGCATTGTTATTCTCCGGTAACATTGTTTGTCTAAGGTAGCCTTCACCGATTGTTCATCGAAAACAATATAACATATGATTAAAGGCGGTAATTTTTACCCATATCAAAGAAAATAGGTTGGTTTGGGTAAACAATTGTAGTATAATGGGTTGAAATGGGTAACATCATAATATTGAATGGGTTAAGATGGGTATCACCTAAACACAATACGGGTCAAGATGAGTAACCAAAAAACTATGTAAATGCAATGAATTCAAGCATTTAAAAATGATTAATAACATATTTGATGATAAAATCATTAAAAATTATCCAAATGGATTATTTGTTTACTAATAACACATCCTAAGTTAAACTAAATTGACGTTCTTTAAGAACAATCCATTTAGACCCGAATTGATTTTGCTTAAAACCCGTTTTGACTCTCACCTATTCTGACCCGAACCCGTTCTGGCCAGTTATCCAACCCGACCCAACCCACCCATTTTGCCAGACATACATAGGATAATTTGAGTATCATCAGCCTGAGTAGATCTTAAGACTATGATGCTTCAACTTCTATCTTAAAATATTGATATTTTCTTCATTAATATGTCATCAAACACAAATCAATCACACGTTTTTTTTTTAACAGCTAACTAATCAACTGCTAGGTATTTCGTACGAGGCCCCCAATGGCTAAAGGATGCCCAAGCTGGCCACTAGTCCAGACGGACGTAGCCCCTAGCCCACCAGCCACCAATTCCCGGGGAAAACCCGACCCAAGCACCCGCCCAAAGGCACGAAGATGAAATTCCGGTAAAACCGGGTGGGATCAAGAATCGAACCCATGAACTGGGCCTTCTATCACTTCCCCTATACCTCCATCTTAAAACCTTGAATCAAATTTAGGGGTAAAGAACAGTGGCGTACCTACACTTTGCCCTTAGGGGGCAGCCGCCCACCTTGAAAATTTTTTTTTTAGTAGTATATACATGTTAAAATCCTGATCGCCCCCCATAAAATTTTACAATCGCCTCCATTAAACTTTTAAAATCTAAGTGTTAATTAAGAATACTAAGTTTAAAAATATCCAACTGATAATTTAAACCCAATGTAAAATCAAGTTTAGTATTAATTATAATAAAAAAAATCCACCTCTAAACTGGTTAAAAACCAATTATACTGAATTCAATCAAATATACCAATTAAAAACCAAATAAACTGATATAAATAAACCTAGTTCAACCTTGTATATTATAAAGATAAAAAATTTAAATATGAATTCGCTTTAATCGGTTAACCAAACAAAACGAATTCCAAAAAATTTGGAACCGATAACTGAAATTCGTATATGGTTAAGAACCAAATTCAGAATTCGGATACAGTTAGGAACCAAACCTTAAAACCAAATTCAAAATTCAGTTCGTTTTTTCGGTTATGAATACGGTTCATTTTTCTAGTATTAACGGTTTTCAGTTTTTTTGAATACCCTCAACTTAATATTCAAATTCACTAAGGGGCCTTTTTTTCGACTCGTCCTGGGCATCCCCAATTCTCAGGACCTTATACGTTGCTTTGGATATAAAAAAATCACGTAGCGAACAACTTTAGATGTATTGTATTTTCATTGTGTCTTTATATATAAAATTTAGTTTGATTGTTTTTTTTAACATGATCCGACCCGATCCGCCTCAACCCAACTTGAACACCAATAAACCTAAAAAACTTCCGCCTCTCATGAAAAAATTTTCTGGGTCCGCCACGGGTAAAGAATTATGATATGAAGAAAATAAAAAATTGTTCTTGTGAATCTTATTGGATACTCGAACTCTAAATCACTTACAAATACCAAAATCACATAATTACTTTGTAAAAACTTGTGTCACATAAAGATCGACATATTGATGGGCTTAGAGACGTGAAGATGAAGAAAAAAATTAAGTTGTATATAAAGTCAATTTTATATGTCGTATTAAACCGATCATTATAGCTTACAACTGGTCATATCATATGATAAAATAATTCTTAAAAAATTAGTGATTTGTTATGTGAATCATATAATCAAGTTTTCTTTATCGTAAGGAATGTATAAGAGAATGTTCAAAAGAAACTCTCATTTTTTTAAGAAAAACACGATTTACCAATTACATAATTTCTATTTATTTATTTATGTATTTTAATTTTAATTGTTAAAAGGGTGTTTGAGTAATCTTACGAATCACTATTTAGATAATTAGTTTTTTATTTAATTATATATGGATGAAAATTGAAAACGGTTTCAGAAGGATCATGTTGTCGTTTTCATTTGTTTCTATGCATTTAATTACTATAATGTAATGTGATTATGGTAAAAAGAAGTCTAGTGTTGTTATCTTCGACGACTCTAAACAAATTTTCAAACGTCGGTGAAACATTTAGATATTTTTTTTATTTTTAAACTAGGGATCCCACTTTTTAATTTTTTAGAATTCAACTTTCTTTAACTTATTAGATAAGACTCAAATGATATTTATCTTTATTCGTTCTGCTTTGCAATTGTTTATTTAAGTAATATATACTCAAATGAAATTGGGTAGGTGCACCATTGAATCTAGCACATAAAATTATGTATGATCTATAAAAAATTCAAGAGAATAAAACAATTTTATATACTTCTAAAATTGACAAGAAAAACCAGATAGCGGCATTTGCGATTGTTATTACAAGTTTCTTGTTGTAAACAAGTATCACTAACGGAGTTAAGATGAAATAGTCCATTGATGATGCTCTATAGTTAGCAAGGATTGTGAGACTAAACTGCCGACATTAGAGCTTTATCATTTAACATGCAAATGTCACCCAACTTCAACATTCATATATTGAAAAACTTTAACTACATATTTATGAATAAAATATATGTTTTCCTATAGATATCTATAATTAGTAGGGCCTTTTAGATTTGATCATATTTATATGTAGTTTTTTTTTGAACGACGAATATCTCAATCGTGTGAACTCACTGTTTCCAGACCATGTCACCAAGGTTTAGTTACATTGACCTCTCATGAGCCAACACAACCGCCACATGAGGAAACCCTACTGGGAAAACCCCCTTACACTCCTCAGACCCTTTTTTCGCTGCGAGAGGGATTTGAATCCAAGACCTCCTATTTGAAAGAATCATGAGGTACTATTGAGGCAATGCCTCATTGATTTATTTATATGTAGTTAATTACATTAATTGTTTTTTTTTGGGTAAGGTTTGTTTCATCTTAATTTAAAAAATTATTCATAACCCCTATCATTAAACTCAACATGACAGTGGATATACATTACATTTTTGGGTTAATATTTAGAATTACAAGAATTCCAATTCCCTGATATTAGAAACATTTGTTCTACCGGTATGAAAATTGAACCATTAAGACGTCCAGTTTAATGTCTGGTTCAATTATGAAAATACAGGTTGAAAGCATTCAAGTAATCTACTTTTTTATTCATAATTTGATTTATTTATTAAATTAATGTGATTTAGAACTTGTAGGTCTTGTAAAATTTTATTTGCTCTTTATTTTTATTTTTTGTATGAGGTTTTTGTGTTTTTTATGTTTTGACACCTGAGACTCTTAGAGCACTCGGAGTGGAAGCCGGGAAGAACCCGGGGAGCCTTTCACCGGTTAGGGGTAGAACGGGAACACCGTTCCTCCGGAAATGGGGTGGGGTAATTCGGGGACTCCTCACCGATTGAAGCCAAGTGGGAGATGGAAGGATTTCGACTGTTGGGGACGAGCATTCGACCGTTGGGCAATTAAAAAAAAATCCAATTTTTTTCTATTTAAACAACTCCAAAACAATCACAAATCTCACACTTTTCTCTCATCTTCTACAATATATACACTAAATTTATAAAATTTTCAAGTAAAATGGAAGGAGGTTCATCACGTGGTGGGTCGTCAACCAAAAAATTTAAAAAACCACGACAAAAAAAATGTTCAAACGCCTCAAATGAACCCGCTCAACACACCCAGGTATCATCCACAAATGCCATCTCCGAATCGACCAACATTTTACTACGATCCAATGAACCCGCCTCCATATTTGCAATATTCACCGGGCACTCAACAACAATTCAATCGGTGGGAGCAATCGTATCAACAAGATCAACAAAGTTACCAACAATTCGATAAACAAACTTTTCAACAATAATCTCCATTTCAAGGTATTTTTTATACGTTTATTTTTATATTTTATTTTTTTTATGTTTATTTTTATACGTTTATTTTTTTACGTCTGTTTTTTTGTTTATTTTTATAAGTTTATTTTTTTACGTCTATTTTTATACGTTTATTTTTATGTTTAGACTATCGTGACCATAATCAAGACGACTCGGATTCAAGCGAACATAACAAAAGTGTTCAAGTCGAGTCTGAAGAAGAAGAAGAAGAAGAACCGGTTAGGCGAACGGGAAAGAAACCAATTGGAAAGAAAGCACCGGCCAAGCGTTGGTCCGATGAAGAGGAGGTTGTGTTGGCCAGATCTTGGCTAACTATTTCTGAAAATCCCGATGTTGGTAATGCGCAAAAACGAGATGGTTTTTATAAAAAGGTATTTCTTAACATTGTTTAAGTTAACAAAAAAGTCACGGTTGATGCTTAAATTTATGTTGTTTATATGTAGGTAACCGAACATTTTCACCATCTCGTGAAGGACAGGTCGAGGACTGTTGATCAAATCTATTCCAAATGGAACGATATGAACGCCTCCATGAAGAAATGAAATGGTTTTTACCAACAGTCTTCAATGAATCGCAAAAGCGATGAAGGGGATGAACAAGTTTTGAAAAAGGCCATGAAAAACTACAAAATCTTGGTCAAGCCAAAGGGATTCGGTCACATCCAAGCGTGGGAGATGGTCCGCGATAACCCTTTATGGTGCGACATTCCACCAGTAGGTTGTGAGTCACAATCTACAACAAAAAGGCCGAAGCCAAATGAGTCAATGGGTAGTGTGAACGCCCACATCGACATCAACCTTGATGATGACGAAGACATCAACATCATCCTTGATCGTGATGGCCCACGCATTTACTATGAACCGGATAGGCCAACAAAAAAGGGCAAAAGATCGGCCGCGTCCTCCTCGTCGCATGACGAGTTAATTCAACAAATGGCGGAATTCAACTCGTTCAACAAAGAGGAATCCCAACAAAGATTCCGCATTCGAGAAGAAAAACTCCATGTTTTGCAAGAGGAGAAAGACGCACGCGTCGCATTAATGCGCCGACAACAACAGGCTTTAGACGAACAGCAAAAGGCTGTAGATTTAGAGTTCATAATGAAAGACCACACAATTTATCAAGAACCAATGCTACAACTGATTCTCGATCGTAAACGAGAAATTGCTGCTCGTTGGGGATGGCATTGCCGTTTCTAGGTTTTTAACTTAATTTTTTAGGTTGTATTCTTCTTTTTTTTTGGTTGTATTTTTTTTTAATTTTAAATTTTATTAATATTATTAATATTATTATTATTTATTATTTATTGTTAAAATAATTAATTAAAAATAAGATATGAAAATGAGGAAAAGTGGAACGACACCGTGCAAAATGGGGAAAAGTGGGAAAAAGTGGGGAAAAGTGAGGAAAGCTGACGTGGCGCTGATGTGGCAACGGGGAAAAGTGGGGAAGCATGGGACGACTCCTAGTGCCCTTACTAAGGTGAGTATATATCAAGCTTATTTTACCTTTTTGCATATTTTTATAAAGTGTTTTGTTGTTGCAAATTTACACATTTTTTTATTGATCATCAATTTAGATAATGATTTATCTCTAACATGCAAAAGTGTTAAAAATTAAATAAAAGTAATTCAAAACTAGAAGACATGTCAGTTGAAAGTTCATGTGATGTGGTTACAGATTATTTACATAATTATAACTTAAATAATTTGTTCTATTATTTAATTAAAATGGTAATTTGGCATCGAGGCTAGACATGCAACTGATCAAACATAGGAATAAACATTCCTTTCACAAATGTTTGCCCTGCGTTTATAAATTTATTGGATACCAAACTACAATGAACATGTACAAAACATTATCAATTTATCACAAATGTTTGAACTAAATTTGCATTTTTTCAACTTTGAAAATCAAATATGAAATTTGATCGAATTACAAGTTAATTAATTAATGCAATTAACTCTAGTAATAAAACAATGTATTGTGTTACTAGTTACATTTCTGTAACCTAAAAATCTTGTAACAATTTTAAAATTTTCTTGCTTATTTTTTCATAAGACCAAGCACCTAGTAAATAATCAATTGAAAATTTTCATGTTTATTCTTTCCCAACTAGTTGCTTTTTTTATTAATATTTATTTATATAACATTTTTTCTATGCTATTTCTTTTATTTTTATGTTTATTAATTATTATATTACTTAATACATGCAATAGAATGTTATACTTATCACATAAAAATTATCATATAATTAACTCATATATGTATTATTATCCAACAAGCGAGCATTCTTTTCATTTGACAACATGATCTAATAATGTTAGTAAAAGAAATAAAAAAAAACGACCATTTCAATACTTACAACTGGTTTCATATCACCACCGCTCACAACACACTCATGCTTAACCAACTTGATACACCGACAACTGTTTCATGGCTCACGTTTCCACTTACGAATGTGATTGACTTGACAAAAGTGGTATAAGTTCAAATTTTTGCTATTAAGATATGACCAAAATTAAGGTTTCAACCTAATAATTTATTTATTATAGTGGTAGTTCAATAATTTTAGACTTGGCTTTCGTTTCACTCAAGGCAATAAATAGCACCATCTTTTGTTGCCATTAACACAACTTTAAAACTAGTGGATTGGGCGAAATTGAAACTAATGGACTCTTAGGTGGTGTTTGTTTTTCAAGGAAAAGCTCTTCTGGCCTCTTATGTCTGCGCGGCGCAGACGCGGGAAGAGGTTTGTCCTCTACAGACCGTTTGTTTTCTTGAAGACATTTCATTAAAAAAGGTCTTCCAGACCTCTTCTTGGCGCAGACATGGATCAAGCTCTTCCTATGTCTTCTTGCCTCTTCCTAAGTTTCATCAGCCGACCTCCCTTTCTCCTTCACTTCTCGGTCGACCAGATCTCTGCCGACCACCGTCGCCTTCGTCCAACACCACGACCACCGCCGCCTTCGTCCACCACCGCGACAACAGTAGCTGCGAATTCGCATCCCTTCGTCGGGCCCTTCGCATCCCTTCGTCGGACGAAACCCTAGAGCCGCGGTGGTGGTACTCCGCTCGTGACAGCCGCGACCACCGCCTCAATCGCATCCCTTCCGTCTGACGAAACCCTAGAACCCTCAATCGCATCCCTTTCGTCGGACGAAACCCTAGAACCCTCGATCGCATCCCTTCCACGACGGTGATGGTGACAGCGGTGGTGGTACTCAGCTCGTGACAGACGCGATGGTGATTTGTCGTGACAGCTCGCGGTGGTGATTCGTCGTGACAGCTCTCGGTGGTGATGGTGACAACGGTGGGGTTGGGTGAACTGCCACAAGGACGGTGGGGTTAGGGTTGGGGAAGAGGTTTTGAAAATCAAACACCCTCAAAAGCTCTTCTTGCAGAAGTTTGGTCCAGCTCTTCTGCAAAAGAGGTCTGCAAATGTGGTCCGCAGACCGCAGACGTTTTGCCTCTGAAAAAACAAACACCACCTTAGTGTGATAAATAAACTATAGGAATCAAATCGTAATTTCCGTCAAACTATAGGGACTAAAAGCATAATTTAATTAAAACAAGAGATAAAATAAACATTAAAAGTAATAAAAAAAAGAAGCTACCAATGATGTCTTGTCTTAGTGGTAAGATGGAGGTGTGAGGGAAGTGATAGAATACTCAGGTCATGGGTTTAATTCTTGATCTCACCCGGTTTTACTGGTCTCTCATCGTCGTGTCTTTGAGCGGGTGATTGGTTCAGGTTTTTCCCGAGAATTGGTGGCTAGTGCGCTAGGGGCTTCGTCCGTCTGGACTAATGGCCAACTTGGGCTTCCTTTAGCCATTGGGGACCGCGTACATAGTAAGTGACAGTTGATTAGTTGGCCGTGCACCAAAGAGGCATTGCCTCAATGGTACCCCAAGAGTCTTCCAAATGGGATGTCTTGGGTTCAAATCCCCCTCGCAGCGAAAAAGGGGTCTGTGAGAGGTCAGGGTGTTTTCTCAGTGGGGTTTCCTACTGGGGTGGTTGTGGTGACTCATGGGAGGTCTACATACTAGACCTTGGTGACATGACCTGAAAACAGTGAGTTCACACAATTAAGACATCCTCCGTTTAAAAAAAAAAGATTATTGGCCGTTAAAAAAAATAAATAAAAAAAAAAGCTCTGTTAAAACCTTCGTTCAAGTCCCCCAACGGTCTCTTGAACGTATACAGAACCGTACGCTTTCAAATCTGAAATCTCTCATATATCGCTTCATCTTAAATCCACTAAAACCCTAATTTCACAATTCGGTGTATTTTTTGGACGAGCAAGAACTGCTCGTTGTACGATTTTAGTGTCTCCAATCATCGTCATGTAGCCCAGAATCATCAAAAAACAAAAGGTACACCGGTCAGTCTTTCGTTTTCTTTTCAAGTAAAACTCCTATTGTTGTATCTAAACCCATCATCTGATTTCTTGGCGAAAACCCTAAATTAAAGTATTTCTAATATGCTGTGACTTTATAATTTATTTATACCTACTTCTGTTATTCTTACATCAGTGTGTTGATTAACAGTCAGATTGCAACGATCTGTGAGAATTTCGTCCGAATTTTTCTTTTTAAGTCTTGTTCTAATTAGTATTTCTTATAAGGATTTAACACCTGAGAAAATTAGATTGACTTAAAGATCACGTAGATCGAGCAGAGGAGTAGCATCATTATTAACTGATGATCACAAGTTCCTCGTCGTTTCTTTAATGCTTTTATGCTCTTTTTTTAAAATCATAGCTAACCTTCCTTTAAACTGAAATGCGATCTGTTTTCTAATAATATTGCTATTATGCTATATAATAGTGTGGTGTAAACAGTTGTGAATGCAAGTGTTTATTGTTGTGGGGATTTCTTTCTTGATGAAGGTCTTGCTACTCCATTGGTGCTGATTTTGACTTTGTTATTCTCTAATCTATCTTTTTTCTTGGAAGTTTGATTTCCCCCTTGTAATATAACAAGTCTTTTTCTCTGCTTCACTTATATTTATTTGATTTTGAACTTTTGGTTTTGGTCAGTTTTGTAATGGAAATATCTCAGTTTTATAATTTAACAAGCTTTCTACCCAGTTAAATTTCCCCTTATTTTGTATTTGATTTGAAAATTTTGACTCTCTTATATCATGAGAAATATCACACCTTACATTTTGTATATGAAATTCTTTTTTCCTGAACACCTAAAAAACCGTTACAAAGTGTCCTGGTATTTTCTTAGACTTGGTATTGCCCTTGATTCGGGTGTACATGATCTGTTTTGCTTTTGACTCTGCTATCCTTTTGATTTTATCTTTTTTTGGTAATAAGGTTTTTGAGGGTCAAATATGTTCTCAACTTTTTTCCGTTGTTTTTCATTTTGCCTTCCAATGACAATTTGATTTTCATTATGTTAAAGATGTTGTGTTACTTTTGTTTTACCTATACCCAGATTCCTTTAACTTGAACACCTAAAAACCCATATCATATCCGTGGTTTGTACTTCATGATTGAGTTGATGTGTATAACTTGTTATTTCACAAATAACTTTCTTGACAAAGGTGTTTCTGTTGTTTCACTGTTTCTTAGTATATGTGCACCAAACAGATGCATGTTGATGAAGTTAGGTTCACTGGTTCAGGTTAAATTGCATAATATACTTATCGTTGACTTCAAACATGTCAATTTACTTTTATCTCCATATTAAGATTAATCTTGCATCTTTACATGCTGATGTTTGTACTTGCAGCTAATGAATTAATTTGAATGTTACTGTGTTATTTCGATCGAAGTTACCTGTTTTGTGCAGTTGTCACTCCTAGTCTATATCATTAGTTAAAATTACTGTAGTGATCACAAAGTTGTACTTTCTAACATCTCTGATTATTCACTTGAAAATATGAAACCTGCAAATTGAAAATCACTATAAAATAAACTCATACCAATAGACACCTAGCTCAAGATGTGGCAAACATGACCATTTTAACTTATGAATGGTTTGATTCCTGTTCTCTCTTATCTATAATGGGTAGTATAAAAAGGATTAGGTAAAATATTAAAGGATCAAATGGATCAAAAGGGGTCCAAACGATTTATAATTCATTAAACTTTCTATGCTGGTCTATGTAAAAGTAGAATTAACTTTAAAGTAATATCATTTCTGTTATCATATACTTGCATTAGTTCATAAAAAATCAGAAACTTTTGGGGAAAAGCCACCCGGTAATAGTTTGGCCCATTACGCAAACCATCCATTTTACCTCCTCCACTTTGCTCCGACCTCTGTATTTTCAGGGTCAAGTATTTTGCATGTTGCTATGATCATATAACGCTGTTCTAGTTATATAAACTATTTTGGTTTCTTAAAATGACATGCCAGTTTCCTTGTAGATAATTGCAGGCACCACATTATTGTGAATCTCTCTTTCAAATGCTCCTTTTTTGAAGTAGTTCTAACTTCTAATGATTATTCTATCTTAGGGATTTGATACCTGAGAAAATTAGATTGACTCAAAAATATTGTTGATAAGTTAATTAAGCAAGTGGTATTAATGATATTCCAATAGGTTTATTTAACAGCTGAGATAACTTTAAATTTTTAGACTTGTAACATGGTGGCAAACTAGCAACATCAACTAAAGATGATCACAGGGGTCTTGGCTTTTCTTATATAGCTATATGCAAACTATCTTCATTTCCTTATTATTTGCATCTTAGATGTAGCCATTTATACAGTAAGCTAATGCACTCATAAGTGAACTCCTAAAATTGATAACCATTTCTGGATTACTTCTGAATTTTTTAGTTACCGAAAATAGTTACTGTGGTGGTTTCTTCTATTGTATGGGAATATTTGCTACATTATTATCTTTTTTCTTAACCACTTTCGACATACAGGACATTGCAAAAATCCAGTGAATATCGAAACATTGATTTCACATGTGCTTTTACCAATTTATTTGATTACATGTTAAATATATAAAAATATATGTGAACAAAAACAAATTCAAGTAACATTTCCATGAAATAGGATTTAGCTTGTCTGTTATCCTTTTACAGCACACTATACTATATGCGGGAACTTGTGCCAAGGTTATTTCATTTGCCAAAACATGCATTATACACTTGAATACAGACAATTAATTTGATTTTGTTAAGTATTTTAC
Source organism: Mikania micrantha (assembly GCA_009363875.1). Taxonomy (NCBI): domain Eukaryota; kingdom Viridiplantae; phylum Streptophyta; class Magnoliopsida; order Asterales; family Asteraceae; genus Mikania; species Mikania micrantha. Next base: position 80,628,976 of record CM018680.1, on the reverse strand, counting down.
ATGTTACTTTGATCACATAATGTTCTAGACTTCTAGCTATATGAACTATTTTGTGTTTTTCAAATTAAGATGCATGCAAGATTTCTAGGTTAATTACAAATACTTTCATCATCAAATCAATTAATGCTCAGGTGGTTTACTCATCAACATTTAAGTTGGAGCCTGGAGGTCTCTAGTTTTATTCCTGCAAGTGCTTATTTTTTCTTCCATTTTTCCTTGTGCCGTAATTTCGTTCAGATTTGTGTATATTTCATAGTTTTGGACAGTTGTCCCTAACATTGGTTCTCCTCTTTCTTTCTTTTCTGTGTATTTTTGGGTTGTTCAACATGTTTTCCAGCCTCTCCCTGACGGTTTTCGTTGGAGTTGCCTTTTTTTTTCATGGCATCGATCTTACACTTCGTTTGTTTCTCTCGGGTTCTTTCTGTTCTTCGATGATTATTGTTTCTTGGATTTTGGGGTCTGATAGCTCAATATGTTATAGGTCTTTAGAGGTGTTTGGTTGTTATATCCAGAATCCAGATTGTTGTCTGATGGTAAAAGGGTTTTTTATTTCTATCTTTGATGGTCAAAGTTTGTAGCTTTAGGGTTTGGCCATTGAATTTCTTTTAGGCCTACACACTTTCTTTCATTAGTATTTGAGTTTTAGTAAAACTGTATAAAACACATTTGGATAACCTGGTTGTTCAATTGTTTATTTTTGTTGCCTAATTGTGTAAAACACTTAAATTGTATGTTGGGATAACCTGGAAGTTCTATCGTTCAATATTTTATTTGTGTTGCCTAATTGTGTTAAACACATTGTTGTATTAATTGTATATTGGGATAACCTGGCAGTTCTATTGTTTATTTTTGTTTCTGAACGGTATAAAACACATTGTTCTATTGATTTTATATTGGTGTAGTAGTTTGATTTAGGATAGTAATCAACCATATCAACTGATGTTGTCCTAATTACACATGGTGAAAGATGAGAAAGATATCTTTCTTATGTTAATATGTTGTGTTGAAGATCAATTTAGTTATTAGTGAATACAACCATGGTGAAAGATTTGGTTGTACACTCTAGATACAATTGACATGTACCATAAGCTTTGACTATCCAACATTTAGTTCATTTTTTGGTTAATTGTTATTCATGTTACGTACTTATTTAAGTGATGAGGAATGTGATTGAGATGTGTTATTACTAAATACATTTAACTTTTGATCTACATGCAACTAAAACTAACCTTCACTGCTTCATCAACTATGAAAAAAGGTTTATGTTTCTTTGATTTTTATCTATATATTACACACATCTTACATATGAGAACACTAATACTTGAAATGTGTTTTGGCTTTCTGTTTTTTTCCTGGGTGAAATGGTGAATGCTTTTTTAGCCCATTAGTTATGAACCAACAACCTGTTTCATATTTGCATACAATTGTCGTGTGCTATAAGCCTTAACCATCCAAAATTTAGTACTTATTCATGGAACATGCTTAATCTTTTGTTCTTTTAATTATGAGGTTACTTGATATGAAGAAACATTAGGCTCTTGGTTTCTTAATTTCAACTTCCTGCCCCACATGTTTGTTGAGTCTTAAATTGGTCTTGAATCTGGAAGCCTACTATAAGAACTTGAAAATTAATATCATAAACTGAGCTAAATATTTATCCATGCTACCTGATCTTTCTGTTATAAAAAGTAAAAACCAATCATTTAGTTGTATCCTTTTCATTGACTTTTGAAGCTGTTTATGCTGTTGCATATCACCAGAGTGAATTCAGAAACATTGAATAAAGACTCATGATTTCTGAATTTATATGTTAAGTAGATACTTGAAGTAATAAATCATGAAACAATTAAATTAGTAGCCATAAAGTTAATTGAAAAATTAATTAACTCTGAACCATCACATGGTGATGAATCTGTTTCTTTCATACATATATTTTAGAGTGAAATGAGTTTTAGTTTGCTTATTTCAAATTGATTACTTTTAGTATATTAAAAACTAGCCTAGAAACCCATGTATTACATGGGTTGAATACTTAAAAAATATAATTCATTAATATCAAATCATAATAAATATTTAATAATAATATATTTTTATTTTAAGATAAGATATAATTAAATATTCTTATAATTTATTGAATCTTAAAAAATTAATAAATTTTTAGAATAAGAAGATTTATATATTTTTTTCATATTTAATTATATAATTTAATTAGTAAAGATTATATTATTTATTAAGAGAGAGGCGGGAAATTTTTTTTCAGATTGCACCAGAAGGTGACATGTGTATCCTAAAAACACTCCTTTATTATAATATAGGTAGATTTATAAGCTTGCCTTTATGATGAAGTAGATGGTTATTTCAACTGATTGTTCTTTAAAATAAAGCTTCGCCTTATGGCAAATTTGGTTTTTAACCAGCTAATTATGTGGTTTCGCTCATAACCTTAAGGATAAGTTGTTTATATAGCAATCTAAAACACCCCTTTTGGTTCTTTATTTCTCGAGTAAAACTATGTATTTGTGGATCCATATCCATATATAATGGTCATGCAGACAAATGCTCATGCAGACAAAACAGTAACATGCTTGGTGACGAATATTGTAATAATGTATCATGCATCTATCTAATTTCTAGACAACATGAAACTTAGGCCTCTAACATGAATTTGTCAAAGGGTAAGCAAATACAAATGATAAAATGCATAAACTTTTAGCCAGTGTATAAAAAAGATTTCAATGAATCTGCATGCATGTCTCAGTTAGAAATTATTTTCCCCAACTAAAATTCATAGACAGGTTTAAGGATGGAAACACTACTTCATCTTGATGGTTCTTTTCAAAATTCATTTTCATGAATGACTATTTGGTTTGATAGTTTATTTGACCAGGTCACATCTTAATTTTTCAAGGACTGTTTTGAGGCAGGACATGGAGAACTCATTAAACTACTACATTTTATAAATCTTTTATGTTTAATTTATCATTTACTATGGTTTGTCGACTTATTTAAAAACATGGATTGTTTTTCAAGTGAATTTTGACGAATAGATCCTGTTTCCTGACCATAGAAATGATGTGACTTGGTCAGAGAACAAGATTTGATTGGTTGAGTTTCGTTTGGCAGACTCAGTTTGCATGACGATCGCTGATTTAATCTCATAAATAATTAATAACCATTTACTTTTCTTAATGTGTCTTTTTTCAGTTGATTTCTTAGTTGCTACTTTTTTGGGTTTTTATTACCCGTGTATCTCAACAGATAATCTCACGTCATTGTTCTAGACAGTTGTTATTATTGTAGAAACACCGTTCACAAAATAAACAAATATTTTTATTATTCAATTACTCGAATTATAATTCAGAAAATACACAATGAAAATTCATTATTACAATAAACATAAAAGTGCTAAAATTCAAATTACAATAAAGAAATGTAGTACAAGATGAAATAAATTCTAAAAGTTAAATTAAAATAAAAAGTATAACAATAGAAGAAACAAATTAAAACGAGTTCGGTGGCTGAGGATTTCTGTTCAACAGAGGTCCCTTAAAACAGATTTCGGGCCACCCAGGTGAACCCGACTGTTTCCCAGGGTACAACAGCCGAAGCAGTGTGTACTGCCGGAGTTAACCGAAAACCCGAAACTTCACCTGAAACAAGAGTGTTTCACACGAAAACCGATCGTTGTAGGTTGTTGAGAATTCAACAAAGCAAATGATTGTCTTTGGAACCTTTGGAGCTTGTGTGTATCTCTCAAGTGGTGTAGTGATCTCAAAATTAGCAACTTCAACAAGAGGCCAAATGCCTCTATTTATACTTGTAGTCTTGGCATTTCAAAGGTTGCCATTATGCCCACTAACTAGCATATTCATTGCCAATTGCCCACTAACAAGCACCGTATTCATGACAAATGAATTGGTAGATGAAAGGTTAAAGATTTATATTTTCTTTTTCCATTTTCTTTTCACACAAAATTCCAACAATCCCCCACATGAAAAGAAATCGATCCTTACACTCTAGCGTCACGATAAAATTTCAGCGGTTGAGTATTGCAGGAGAAGTAGGTGTTCCCTTTGAACCCTCCTTTGTGATATGCACTTTGTCTCCTAGCGATTAGTAGACGCGATGTCCTTGAACCAATCCCTGTTTACGTAGACGTTATTACATGTCACACAATACTCTTCCTGGTATGGTTAACCCCTCATTGTCGTGTCCGTTATGGTCATGAAACAGTAGCCTGGTTCTGCAAGAGCTCTAGGAATTGCGCACCTCACAAATCCATTCAAAGCGACCCCACTTCTCTCTCACATAGGTGATTTCACACAAATCATTAAAAGCCGTATGCTTATCCTCCATTGCTATCACTGATTTGATAAAGGAATGAACTAGGAAGTATTCAACTCCCCTTTTTTTTATATTTGAGGTACTCCCTCACAGTGACCTTAATTCATACAATTAGGTTGTCCTATTGAGCCTAGGTCATGGGATCTCCAATCTTCTAGGATATGTTTTCCTTTGTACAAACTTGTTCAAAGGGCTTTAGTCCCATTCCTCTTGACGACTTGTGCACTAACTCTCTGCTTAAGCCTTTTGTAAACAGATCCGCTATGTTATCTTTTGACCTCACATAGTCAATTGAGATAACTCCCATTGAGAGTAGTTGTCGTATCGTATTGTGTCTACGTCTAATATGCCGTGATTTGCCATTATACATTGCACTTTGAGCTCTACCAATAGCCGATTGGCAATCACAATGTATGCAAATAGCCGACATAGGCTTTGGCCATCCTGGAACGTCTTCCACAAATTGACGTAGCCATTCTGCTTCTTCTCCAGCTTTATCTAACGCGATAAACTCAGATTCCATCGTAGATCTAGCTATAAGAGTTTGCTTGGACGATTTCCATGTTATAGCTGCTCCACCAAGGGTGAACACATAACCACTTGTGGATTTGGAATCTTTCATATCAGATATCCAGTTTGCATCACTGTATCCTTCTATAACAGCTGGATCTCGGCCATAATGCAGCCCATAGTTTCTTGTGATCTTAAGTACCTTAGTAATCTTGTCATGCCCTTCCAATGTTCAGAGCTCGGATTACTAGTATATCTACTTAGCATGCTCACAGCATCTGCTAAGTCTGGCCGTGTACATGTCATCAGATACATCAGACTGCCAATAATCCTTGAATACTCTAACTAAGCAACACACTCACCTCTATTTTTTGATAGATGTTAGGTGGTATCTACTGGAGTTTGAGCCACACTCGTATCCCCCTCATTGAACTTTTCAAGGATTTTGTCCACATAGTGAGATTGACTCAACACAAGACCATATTGGGTTCTATTGATCTTTATACCAAGAATCACATCAGCTAAACCCATGTCTTTCATGTCAAATCTCGCTTTTAACATGTCTTTGTGTAGATTTGATCATCTTATCATCACTCCCCACGATAAGCATATCATCTACATAAAGACATAATATATCACATAACCTCTCATTGTGTTTTTCACATAAACACACTTGTCGCATTCATTAATTTTGAAACCCTTGTTAAGCATAACCTGGTCAAACTTTTGATGCCATTGTTTTGGAGCTTGCTTCAAGCCATACAATGACTTGACTAATTTACACACTTTTTCTTCTTGGCCTGGAGCTGAGAAACCCTCAGGTTGCTCCATGTAAATTTCCTCTTCTAAATCCCCATTTAGAAAAGCGGTTTTAACATCCATTTGGTGGACTTTCAAATTTCTTAAAGCCGCTATTGCAAGCACTAATCTTATCGAGGTTATTCTAGTCACAGGCGAGTAAGTATCAAAGTAATCTACTCCTTTTTGTCTAAATCCTTTGATCACTAACCTTGCCTTGTACTTATCAATGGAACCATCAGCTTTCATCTTCCTTTTGAATATCCATCGATATCCAAGTGGTTTACACCCTGGTGGAAGATCTACTAGCTCCCAAGTATGGTTTTGTAAGATCGAATCAATTTCATTCTTGATTGCCTCTTTCCATTGAGGTCCTTCCGAAGAGGTGACTGCATGATACGTTTGGGGCTCTCCCTCAACCATATAAGTAAGAAAATCAAGTCCAAAAGATTTTTCAATCCTTTGCCTCTTACTTCTTCTTGGCTCAACCTCTTCAGCCTCTAATTGTTCTTGATCTTTATCATGAACAATCTCATCAACTGGTGTTGATGAACTTGGAAGTTCCTTTTTCAAACAAGGAAACACTTCTTCAAAGAATGATGCATTCCTTGACTCCATTATAGTATTCTTGTGTATTTCAGGATTCTTTGAATCATAAACAAGAAACCGATATGCACTACTATGATGGGCATAACCAATGAATACACAATCCACGGTTTTGGGTCCTATTCTTTGAACCTTTGGTGGTGGAACCACCACTTTTGCTATGCACCCCGACACTTTCAAGTATTTGTAAGATGGCTTTCTTCCCATCCACAACTCATAAGGAGTAACATCCTTTTTCTTGAAAGGTATTTTGTTTAAAAGATAAGTAGCCGACAAAATAGTTTCCCCCCACATGTCCTGGCTCATTCCAGAACTAATTAACATAGCATTCATCATCTCTTTCAATGTACGGTTCTTTCGTTCCGCAATACCATTTTGTTGTGCACAAATATCGGCAAACGGTGAAACATATTCTCCGCCTCTATCACTCCTTAAAACTTTTATCTTTTTGTTAAGTTGATTCTCAACCTCAGTTTTATACAAGACAAACTTGTCAATTGCTTCATCCTTACTCTTAAGTAAGTATACATAGCAATATCGTGTACTATCATCAATAAATGTGATGAAATACTTATTTCCACCTCTCGTGGGAATCGATTTTAAATCACACACATCAGTATGAATTATGTCAAGGGGTTCGGTTATTCTTTCAACCGACTTAAAAGATGATCTTGTTTGTTTTGCTTCAACACATGTTGTACATTTGTATTTTGAATCAATGGCAAACTTTGGAATGCAATCTAATTTAATCAAACGATGCATCGAATTGAAATTAACATGACCTAAACGACCATGCCAAACATTAGATGACTCAATCAAATAAGCAGAAGTAGAAGCATTTTTATTCATGTTCTCAACCTTAGCTATTACATTGAGTTTAAACATTCCATTTTGGGCATAACCCTTACCAACAAACATTCCACGCTTAGTTAAAACAAATTTATCAGATTCAAACACTAAACGAAAACCATGTTTGTTAAGCAACCATCCTGACACGAGGCTCTTGCGTATGTCAGGAACATAGAGCACGTTGCTCAAAGTGAGCTCCTTCCCCGAAGTCCACTTTAAGATCACATTACCTTCACCCTTAACATCGGCAGTTGCTGCATTCCTCATGTACAGCTTAGAGTCACCCACCACCTCTTTAAACGTATTAAAGAGGGCCCGATCAGGACAAACATGGCGGCCACCACCCCTTAGGGTCATTTGACACCAAGTTGATCTCCTCCATCATAGTAGTGATGTCAGAGACCATAGCAACTAAAGGCATATCATCCTCCATCATATGTGCTCGATCCTGTTTAGGAGCCTTGCACTTATCAGCACGGTGACCATGTTCACCGCAATTGTAGCATTTCCCCTTAAATTGGAAAACCTGCTTCCTCACACCACCTTTTTTCGGCCCAAGGTCCACAACCTTGCCTTTGCCTTTGCCCTTTCCCTTGTAGTTGTCAATTTTCTTTTTGTACCCACGGGAAGATTGACCATGCTCCACCATATTTGCTTTTGGAGCAAATTGTTGTTGTGTTATTTTCAAAGCCAACCTGTTGTCTTCTTCAATTCGAAGACGCACCACAAGGTCCTCCACCGTCATTTCCTTTCGCTTACGCTTTAGGTAGTCCTTGAAATCCACCCAACTTGGAGGCAATTTTTCAATCATGATTGCAACTTGAAATGTCTCACTAAAAGTCATTCCCTCAGAATGTATGTCGCTTAGTATAATTTGCAACTCTTGAACTTGGTTCAAAACTGTTTTAGTATCAACCATTTTATAGTCCAGGAAACGGGCTACCACAAACTTCTTTGTGCCAGCATCCTCCGTTCTATACTTTTTGTCTAACGACTCCCATAATTCTTTGGCAGTTGTTATCTTGCAGTGAACATTATACAATGCATCCACTAAACCGTTCAACACATAGTTGCGACACAGATATTCCGAGTGTTTCCACGCTTCCAAAGCGGTTACGGATTGGACATCCCCATCAGTAATTGCAGGAGGGGACTCAGTCAGGAACCTCGCAAGGTTCAAAGTGGTCAAGTAAAACAACATCTTTTGTTGCCACCTGTCACACCCCGAGCCGGTGGGATAGGATCGGTTGTCCCGTCGGGCGGAAGGTTCCCGGGGCGCGATATCGTGAGTGATAATCGACTTGATCAGATTGTTATATGGCACATGATACATAAATGAGAAATGCTAAATATGATATAATTACAAGGTTAAATTACTTCAGTATTGTTTATAATTTAACAATGTAAATCTACCATTAACATCATAAGTTTCTATCTTGTATTTACACAAGATATACAAAATGGTATGTGTAATGATGTCTTCAAAAATTATGCAGGTCCAAAATACTAAGTCTTCCATTTGAAGTCCTAGTCCAGAAGTAATGACTTCCTAATTGACCTGTTCGTCACCTGAGAAGTCATGCAAAAAGATCAAGTCAACACATGGTTGGTGAGTTCATATAGTTTTGTAAATTTGAAAATGTTTTGAACCCTTCTTTCGGTAAAGACCCTAACCTCATTAACACCACATGTATCATCCAGATCGGTATGCTTATATATAGGGCATACCCCTGGGTCAAGGCTACAACCCCGCCCAGACGACGTCCCACCACATACTAATCCGCATAGGACATTGTTGTTAATGATAATTAAGCGTTTTTACCTACCATACACCTTTAAACACCCATGATCCCTCTGTTCTCTGTTCCTGTAATTGCAATCGTTTGAAATCCCTCTTGATTTCATATGTTCATCATACAAATATGATTAGAACAGCAATTGTAGAATTTGTTATAAATGCTTAATTAAATCAATAAATAAACATTCCATAAAATCTAAGTCCTAACGATTGGGGCCTTTGGTCAACTCGAGTAGACTAGTCTGTCAATTAAGGTACTTAGTAGTAAAGGATATCTGTAAACCTCATCAAACATGTGACCTATAATCAATCAGTCTAGCTAGGACATCTTTTGATATATAGGCTTTCATAGTTCTTTAGACCGTCCATAGTTCTTTAGTTCTTTAGTTCTTTGGCACATGTTATCTTTGAGCATTTCCCAGATGTTCCTCAAAATAGTTCTTTGTACTTAGTTCTTTGAAATAGATCGTTAGTTCTTTGACAACACCTTCTTGAAATAGTTCTTTGAAAATAGATCGTTAGTTCTTTGACAACATCTTCTTGAAATAGTTCTTTGAAAATAGATCGTTAGTTCTTTGACAACACCTTCTTGAAATAGTTCTTTGAAAATAGATCGTTAGTTCTTTGACAACACCTTCTTGAAATAGTTCTTTGAAAATAGTTCTTTGTTTAAGGTCTTTAGTTCTTTGAAAGTAGTTCTTTGAAATAGTTCTTTGATACATAACAGTTACCTAAACGGGAGTCTAAGATAACAGTTATACATGTAAACATATAAAAACATTCAAGTAAACAATTTACATAAAACAGTTTACGCATGCTTCTCAGCCCCGCGTTTTAAAACAAAATGTTAGAAAAGGGGCAATGAACTCACCTTGTAGTTGTTGGGTTGACTTAGCTTAAACGAAAGAATGCACGCGCTCTGTATTGTAATTGAGTTTGTTTTCACGTTCCTGTATTGATTTCACGTTGTTAAGACTTGTAAGTATAAGTTTGTAGGGTCTTGTGTGTGTAGATGTAGGTGTTAGCCCTAAAGTTGGCTAATACGCGTAAGACTTGGTCATGATCCCTGTTCGGTCCCATATGTTTGATTCAAGTCAATGACCTTATAAGTTATCATCTTGTCATTAGTTATAAGCCATTTGCTTTGATGAAAGACTTAGTGCTTAGTTTCCAACTCGTCTTTGTTGATCTTGTACGTTTTGAACATTTATTGCATAATTATTAATTAATTAAGCAAACATTCTTTTGACATATCTTATTTTGATCTTATGAAATGTAGTGAACCCATGTGGGCCTAATCATGGCATATGGACCGAACAATGTGACCAAGTTACTTGTTGGGCCTTGGGCCCAAATCTATGGGCCTTGGAATAGTTCTTGAACAATGGAGGGTTGGGAGGCTTATTGGAATGTGTGGACCAATGATATGGGCTGTTGGAATACAAAGGCCCGGCCAAATGTTACAAGGCCTAGAATTAAAGTGTTCTTATGGGCCTCTATTGGGCCACAAGGGAAATTGTTGGGCCAAAGGTGGGCCCAGGCAAGAATTGTTGGGCCTATAGTTAGAATGGGCTGTAGGATTCAAAAGTGGGCCAGAAGTAGGCTGTTGGCCAAGTCAATAGCAAAGTGGCTCCCAAATGAGGACAAGGGCCTCAACAATAAGCCTTGGATCAGTTTCTGTGGGCCTCGGGCTGATTTTGCTGGGCCCAATGAGTTTTGTCTCAGGCCTTCACCAAAATAGTTCATAGGCCAAGCTGGGCCTTGCTTACATGGGCTGAAACAACTGTGGGCCTAAAAATTGGGCTGTTGGCCAGAATCGTGGCCTTGGGCCAAAAACAGTGGGCCTTGAGATGATTTTGCTGGGCCCCTTGGATTCCATCAAGGCCCGAAATAAAACAGGTCTTGGGCCAACCTGGGCCTGGCTCTTTTGGGCTGAAATCGATAATGGGCCAATTTAGTCCTTGTGTCACCTAATGGATATGGGCCAAACAAGGTTTTTGGTTAAATAATTGGGGCCTACTAGGGCTACTGGGCTGGAACAGATTATTTGGGCCAAAATATCCTTGGGCCTAGACAGTAGGCTGTTGGGCCCACCCTGGGCCAACCGAAATGAATTTGGGCCTACTGTTGGGCCACAAGAGTTTTCTGTTGGTGTTTCCTTGCTAGACTAGGGTTTTCAGTCGCATGTGGCTACTTGTTTAACCATGGTGTATCTTAGTCAAGCTTTGGCCGCACAACACCATGTGAATGAGGGTATAGTCTCCCAAGAATATTAATGGCCGAATAAGGCCTTGGTCATGGTGGTTCGGCCGCATGAAAAGAGGTGGCCGAATGTGTATGATTCCCGAATGAAGGAGGGGTCGAATGGTGATGGTGGCGACTGAAAAACTGGCGAATGAGTGAGGCCGAATATAGCATGGCGAATGGAGGCCCCGCATGAGAGGTGGCCGGCGAAAGAGAGGCCATTCGGCCGAGTTCATTCGGCCAGCTGGCCTTGGTTCGGCCGTAGCTAGGCCAAATCAGGCCGTGACTTGGCTTGATGATTTTGAGAGTGTGTGCAGGTTAGAGATGGCGTTTGAGGGTGTATGGTTCGAAGACTAAGGTGCTTGGCCGGTTAAAAGAAGGTTAGAACAAAAGGGTGAAAAACCCTATTTTCGTGAACATTTACTGCTTCATACCTCCGATTTCAGTAGTTTTCTTCTTAGATCCGTTGTACTTTTGTGTAGAGGGCATCAAGAGCTACGCGTGGGCGAAAGAATCACTCGATTTCGTTAAGAAACGAGTGAGATACAAGCTTTGGAAGTTTGAAAATGGAGGTTTTTCTCAAAACCGGGATTTTAGGGTTTGAGTGGGGAAGAAGGAGAGAAAGTGAGTGAAAATGAGCTCACTCATGGTTTTTATACTACGGTTGAATTCGGGTTCGTTTTTGTTGCTCGGTTCGTTAATTTGTTACGTTTCCGGAAAAATTACGCGTAATTTAAATGAAATTAATTAAAAGAGTTTAATTTAATTATTTTGATGAGTTTCAAAATTGTAAAATGTCATTTATTTTATTTTATTAAATTACTTTCGTTCGTGTCGTGTTTTCGTTTTCGTTTCGTCAGATCGCGTCACCTTCGCGCGTAATTCGTTCGAATCGTCACCCGAACGAATACGACGATGGTTTTGCTTTCTGACTTTTGTTTTCTACTTTTCAGTCATTATTTCAGAACTCTAAACTCACAGATATGTTTGTGTGAATCGTCACCCACGCAAACACACTGTCAGTTCGTTATTCTGAAATAACACTGTAATTGTGTTTGGATTGTGTTTCCTCACTGTCGGACTCAACTAAACTTCCTGTTTCCACATTGTTCTTGTACTGACTTGTCGGTCATCTGATTCCTGTCATTTGTGGACATCAGATCGCAACCGATATGTTTTCTGAATATTGTTTGAGTACCGTTGTTTCTCGTGATTTGTTGTGTTAACTGTAATTAAGTTTTCACTTAATAAACGTAACTAATGTTCCAAATGTACGTTGTACTTAATGTATTTAAGTTTATACGAAAATACGTACAACGATTTATTGTATTTAAGATCCTGTTAATTCAAGTACTGTTTACAATCGTATAAGTACACATAGTTACTGTATAAAGTACACGTACCGTACGGACTTGCCGGACGATCTGGTACTTGCTGTTACACCACCTCTTAAAGTCCAAACCAGAAAACTTTTCAGGTCTTTCAGCATGATTTGCCACAGTCTGGGCAACTTGGGTACCAACTAATGGTCCCATAGGTGTTGAAGTTTGAGCATGTACAGTTGTCATTACTGAAACAAGAGTGGAAATGCAAACGATGCAAGTCAGATTTTTAGAAATAAGGTTTACACAAAACCAAATTTAAAATTTAACTTTTTAACTCAAACAAAGTTATTTGAGTTCATATGACGTTTGCATGACTTGTTTTGGCCTAATAGGTTAAGACACTCTCTCCAAGAATCCCCAGGAAAGCAAGACATGTCCCTCGGTTGATTGGGATATATACGAATTGTTTTCCTAGACAGGAAACTCAGATAACGATGTCCACCCTTCTAGTTACTACAAGTCCGTCACTTAAAACTCAAACTTTGATGAGCTTAATTTATCAAAATATTTTGTGGTTTACAAGAAACCGTATGGTTTACACAAAACCGACCCCAAAATCTAATTAATTTTTTTTAAGAACATCAAACGTTTTATAATTTTAAGTTTTTATATCATAAAAACTTTTTTCTAACACGCTCGTTAGAAATAAACGATTATAACTATCGTTTATAAAACTCGTAGAAAAAAAATTGATTCGATTATGTTCAAGAAATAAACGTTAACAAATGGTTTATAAAACTTTTGGTTTACACAAAACAAATTTAATAAAACCAAACTTTGTTAACAATTATCAAAACAGAAAATAACTAGTTATGGTTTACAAAAAACCAAAACAAAATATTAAATTTTCCTATTAATAAGAAAACAATACTCGTTTACCAAAAACAAAATTTAAAAACACATTTAAAATTTCTTGATAAACAAATATTTGTACGAAATTAAATAGTTTATATTCCTGTTTTGTAATCCGAAATTTTTTTTTTTTAAAAACACAAACTTATGAACGGTGGTTTTTAAAATCTGTTTTAAGCTAGTAGGAACACCGTTCACAAAATAAACAAATACTTTTATTATTCAATTACTCGAATTACAATTCAGAAAATACACAATGAATTCATTATTACAATAAACATAAAAGTGCTAAAATTCAAATTACAATGAAGAAATGTAGTACAAGATGAAATAAATTCTAAAAGTTAAATTAAAATAAAAAGTATAACAATAGAAGAAACAAATTAAAACGAGTTCGGTGGCTGAGGATTTCTGTTCAACAGAGGTCCCTTAAAACAGATTTCGGGCCACCCAGGTGAACCCGACTGTTTCCCAGGGTACAACAGCCGAAGCAGTGTGTACTGCCGGAGTTAACCGAAAACCCGAAACTTCACCTGAAACAAGAGTGTTTCACACGAAAACCGATCGTTGTAGGTTGTTGAGAATTCAACAAAGCAAATGATTGTCTTTGGAACCTTTGGAGCTTGTGTGTATATCTCTCAAGTGGTGTAGTGATCTCAAAATTAGCAACTTCAACAAGAGGCCAAATGCCTCTATTTATACTTGTAGTCTTGGCATTTCAAAGGTTGCCATTATGCCCACTAACTAGCATATTCATTGCCAATTGCCCACTAACAAGCACCATATTCATAACAAATGAATTGGTAGATGAAAGGTTAAGATTTATATTTTCTTTTTCCATTTTCTTTTCACACAAAATTCCAACAATTATCAAGTTTGACTTTAGGGTTAGCTTTCATTAACTTTTTCGTTAAGAGAGTGAAATGACCCAAATATTCCATCACTTTTTGCCATTCAATAAATTCGATGATGTATCGGCTATCTTGTCTTGCTTGAGAAAGAGTTTCACTAAAATGGAGACAAACCGGAATAACGTCAGATCATGTTTCCGGATTGAGTGGCTGTGATTCATTAGTAGAAAATATTCTATTCATGCCTCAAACAGCTGCTTTAAAGCCGAAAACTCCTTGAGGAGATGTAGCTTCATCCTATACCTTTTTGTGTTTTTGGCGTTTGCAAGATTGACTCTACTTAGAAACTTTAGCTGCTAGTTTAGGATAGGCTTTGTATGTGTACTTAGAATGCCTTTTGACTTTCGAACGTAGAAACATTGACGATTGCTTTCGTTTTCAAACTGAATTTGTGGATTACGAGTATCATTAATGTGTTTTTTGTAGAACAGTGGTAACTTGTAGGCAAATTTCCTCATATCTGCTAATAATTCTGTTTATATACTTATTTTAGTACAACTATGGTTCCATAACATGTTAAATTCGTCAAAATGATGGAACTTATGAAAGGCATTTTGAGTTTTTTATACGAAAAACTATGTATAAATCAGTTTTAAATAAATCCATAAATTTTCATCACATGTTACTAAACACTTGAAAGAATTTAGAAAACTCTTGCATCACATGTTAACACTTAACAAATGTATAAAATTGTTAAATTTATTGAAATGTTAACGGAACAAACACCATTATTTCATCTAATGCTATCTGGGTTTCTCAATGTAGGTTTCTGGTATAAGTAGACACTGATGTCGTTACTATTAATTTGCTACATATAAGGTATACTCTCTGATTATTACTTTACCTTTGAAGTTTACTTTACAATTGATTTTTTTAAGGCTCAAAATCTAATGCAAGATAAATGTCCTAAACCACGCAAGGCTGCAAACATGTTCTCTCGACACAATGCACATGCCCTTTTACTCGTTAAACATAAAAACCACATATTGATTGAACCGTTTGTATGGCCTTATGGTTTAATGACATAAAGAATGAGAAAAAGAGCTCTCAGGTTACTTGAGTCCTCAGGTTCTACTCTTAACTCTGAGGCTTTTACCGCAGTGGTGGATTTCCTCCTGAATTGGTGGAATTTAGGTGGTGTGGTTGATGTACCAGCTTTTCTTTGAGGGCGTGCTAACCAATCGATTGTTACTGTTAAAAAAATGATAAATAGGAACATCATAACTTTTATGCTCCTACTAAGATCTTCTTCTAGGGCACGTAGCATGAAACATATCCAACTTTACACATATCATTGTACATATTGCACTTCAACTTTTACATTTTTATGCAACTTACTTTTCAAACTTAACTTGTAACGTATTTAATTAACTTTTAACCTTATATCTTGTTGCACCAACTTTGAAACTTTCTGCATCTTTAGGGTTCAAGTATTTATTTTGAAGATATTAGGTTTTATGTTATTTCCTTCCTTGTATGTAATTATCTACTGTACAATATTTGGGTTTGAATATCATTTCACTACAAGTCGCTATAAGTTCAATACAAGGACTACATATCAACTCCAAAGACCAACTTGCAAATGTCACAAAGACACCAACTTCTGCTCCTTTTCTCAACATTATATGCAAGATTTGAGTAGTCTATGGATCTTTCATCTAGTGGGGGCGTATCAAAGAGACCAGATCACATTACTAAGTTGGAATTTAAATTAAGAGTAAATTAATTATATTTGTTACAAATGTTTAAATTTTGGAACCATATGAGTAATTTATAAAACATGGATAACAAGAGTGAAATATTAGCAAACCAAATATACTATCTCGGTAATTTACTCCAATTTTTGTAGTTAAATATATGACTTAGTTGTATAATTATATTTATTACAAATTTTAATAATTTCATTTTAACAAATTAATTATCTAATCTAGCTGTGTATAATGACTATACTCAATGCGTCATGAATATACTTTGCACATAAACCATCACCTTCGGTGACCAATGCAACCTGGAAAAGTATATGATTAGGTAAAACTTGACATTTAAGTTTGAATGTAACGTGTTTGATTTATCAATAAACAAAAAGTAGTTCAACCCATAATTGAAAAACACAATCCTTTTGACAAATAATGCAAATGAAATAACATATTGAACACTTTTACAAATTTTCCATTGTAGACTTTGAAACCAATCTATACTTTGAAAACTAAGTATAAAAAAGAATAAATTTTAATTCTATGAATCCTTAAACTACTAGCTATGTTTCGACAATCCTTGATCCACTGTTACAGAAATGCTACCAGCAACCGCTATGTCTGATTCGATCAACACTTTATTGTTCGAGATATTGCGTAAAACATACTTCGGGAACACGTTGCTTTCACTTGTCATCAACGTATACTGAACAGACTTTATGTGTCTTGAAAAAAGAAGTATTCTGTTAAAGTCAACAGTCCAAAAGGTGCCATTCCCTTGAATGACACCTGTAGCAACCGTTGACTTCAAGTTCATCCCTTTCACATTATTATTATTGACAACAACTTGATCGATATTGTTGAACGCACCATTCCTCTGGTCGAGTTGAACAATATCGACCCCTTTATTTGACCCTGAAAACATGTTATCCACAATGTTAACCCCGTTTACAACTCCTCGAATCGACTTCAAAACGATAAACGCGTCCCCTAGGAAAAAACAACCCGATACATGAAGCTGAACCGGGTCTTCGGTCACAATCCCCGTATAGTCAAAGTACGAATTAACAATACGAGTTTGTGTTAGACCGGGTAGCTTTAAGTATACACCCGTGCCACCAAACCCGGTGGCCTTATTGTAACAATGTACGCCAGTGATCACATTGGCTTGACCCGAAACCAAGATTCCGGTTGCAGCCGAGAAAATGACAACATCGGTGACGGCATTGTCGTTTCCGGCAAGATTGATGGCAGTTCCGGTGAAACTCCGTTCGTGGGGGTTGCCACCGGCGGTGATGTGTTGGCCTAGGAATGAGTTGCGGATGTAGGTTTCGTGACCACCTTGGACCAAGATGCCATTGGTTGTGAAATGTGTGATGTAACAGTTATCGATGCTTGTTCTTAGAGCATTGATTGCTCGAATGCCTCCGCCATGGTAATTGCAGTCCAGCATTAGATCTCGAAGTGTTATGTATTCGTAGGTGTATTCGGTGTTTATGGATGATGATGATGATGTTGATGATGATGATGATAGGTCTATGAGGTAATTATCGTTTGTGAAATTTTCAGATGCTCTCAATGTTCCACCTGATATCTATCGATTCATAACAAAATAGCAAATTTTAATTTCTGAAAGTGGCTAGAGATTTACGAAAGGAATGCCATTTATGCACAAACACGGCTATCTATTATCTACCTATAGTTTTTAATTTTTTTTTGAACGGTTAAGGTCTCAATCGTGTGAACCACTGTTTCCAAGTCATGTCACCAAGGTCTAATTACATGGGCCTCCTATGAAACACCACAACCACCCCAGGACGAAACCCGGGAAAGCCTCTGACACCCCTTAGACCCCTATTTTGGTGCGGGAGATATTTGAATTCAAGAACTCTCATTTGAAAAAATCATGGGATACCATTAAGATAATGCCTCATTAGTAGCTTTTAAATATATATAACAAACTAACAAAGTATGTTGGAAACGGGGCTATTATACAAAATAAATCAGTAAAATATCAAGTGAAAAAAGTAAAGAAAATAATTGAAAAAAGATAGATTAAATGACGGAAATACTTATAAAGTGAATATTATCATAGAAAAAAATACTATTAATTTCTATAAATTTAAATTTAAAATATGATTATTATTTACAAAAAAAAAAGATAATAGATTATTATTATTATTAAATATAATTATCTAATAGAAAAGATACAGTAAAATAAAAAATTAAGAATCACAAGAAAGTATTCAATATTATTTTTATTTATTAGTAAATATATTAAATACTTTAAAAAGCATAAATACATTACATTAAGTATTCAAAAAATAGTAATATAACACATGAATCAGTATAACCCTAAGTTTTTTTAAACTTTATTCACATCAAAAATTACTATAAAATAATTACACAATTGCCTCATATTGAACCATAAACCTTTCATTTTAAGAGGCAAAACATGTAATTAACAAATTAGCTAGTATCATATTGGCTTTAAACATGTTCTAATTTCAATTTTTTCTAGAATAATTTTGCAGTCCAACTTTTAAAAGTCATTTTAGTTTTTAAGTTCTATCAATGCTATTTAAGTTTTAACGGTCAAAATAATCTGTCCAGTTAAGTCGTGTGGAATTAATATTACCATAAATATTCAACAATAAAACCTACTCACCACGATATTTCCAACTCCGGCGACAGGAAACTTCACCGGCCGGCTAATCATGTAAATCCCACCTTCAAGACTTATTTGTACGCCCCCATGGTTCATGATCCCTTCCATCAATATCCCGTCACGTTCCTCCGCCACTGCGTCCGCTATCGCGCTCAGAATCGCGTCCGTGCTATCCGTTTTCCCAGTAGGATCCGCCCCGTATGAGGTCACACCATACAAACGTGAACTCAACACCTACATTAATCAAGTTGAATCCAATTTTTCAAGATTTTTACTTGCTTTTCTATTAACAAAATAACGATTATGGATACTCACCAGATTCGTTTGAGAAAGTGATGATTTGAGCTGTTGAAGTTTTCGTATTTGGAGGTCATAATCATGGGTTCGATCCGGGATCAAATGATTTGGTCGAAACGATGATCCAATGTGGACATGGTTAGTTAGTAGGATGAAGAAACTAATAAGTGGTAGTAGGTTCATAGGGTTGAACCAAATGAGAGACATGATTAATGGTGTTCCTGTACGTGTGTTTGACATGACATGAAACCATTTGGATCATATATATACACATACACACACATATATATATATATATAGATATAGATATATATACATGTATGTACATATGCGTGTGTATATGTTTAGTGATGTCAAGAGATAAAGATTTGGACATGGAAAGTGTGAGGGCTAACTAAGATTTCAATCTTATTTGGAAATGGTTCATGCTGATGACACCCATACATAGATATATCATACACACATATTGGTTGCTTGTTCATTGGACGTTTATATCTATACTATATTATAATACATATTGAAAGGATAAAATGATCTTTTAGCAAAATCTCTTGAAGTTAAAAATTTTACAACTCTTATAACATAAAATAAAACTTACAATGCTTTAAAACATAAACTAAAGGTTTTTATTAACTTTTTAGTTTGTATCACATTGATATTTTTAAAAAATAAAGTGTCATAAAATAATTATTAAAGAAAACCCTCAAGTCAAGTGAACCAGATCCTTTTGAATTGTGACTTTTATCAAAATATTTATTTAATTAAATATTAAAATTAACTTAGAAGAGTTGATTTAACAAAACTTGAGTTCGTTTAAGCTTTTTACGAACGAAAATCTGCAACCTAAATGCTTTGTTTTCGTTGCATCGCGCGGGCAACTCAGTTGTAAATATATATGTATGTATATATGAAAAAAGACCAAATAACTATTTCTATAAAAAAAAAAAAAACTCTTTTTTATACATGGTTTAGATGAGTATAAAAAAGAAGACTATTTTATACCTTCATATAAATAAAAGTTATCATTTATTTTTCATGAGAATTTTGAGAACTTTTAACATATTTTAATAAGTTTTCACAAGTTTAGATAAATATATAAAAAAACTTATGTAAGATAGCGTCCATTTGGACTTTGAATATTAAGCAAAGAAACTTTTGAGCCCTTTGTTTAATTTCTATAGCATTTTGTCTCTTAAGTCATATATATTCTACAAGGAGAAAACGTGTCATATGGAATATATTTCCAAAACGTTAAAAAAACGTGTAAAATGGGATAATTTTCAAAAGACACAATTTTATAGTCCGACATAGTGTAGCGTTATAACTAATGTTCTGGAATTTGGACCGGGCCGGATAAACTTTGAATCATTCGTCAATGTAAGCATAGTTCATTTAATTAGTAGGGGGTTTTGCCTCTTAAAATACGAAGTCAAGTGTTCAATCTCATACAATAGTGTAATTAGTTTGAAATAGATTAGGAAAATAGAAACCTTGGCCGTTAAAAAACCCTAGTATAGTCTCTCGGTAACAAGCTAGTAAGTAGAACACAGTTAAAATGGTAAATTTAACAAGCAACCGATGAGAACCATGGCTGTTCAAATTTGTTTTATGTTGTAAAACATAACTAATGATTAGGTTATATTAACCAAATTAAATTTCCTCACGCAGTCACGGGGACATCATATTCATGCCTTTCTTTAAAAATATAGTTTGAAGGTTTAAATTAGACATGATAATCTTAACTCATAACAATATAAATGAGTATATTTGAGTAAATTATTATTTTATTTTAGGTTGAAATAAGTAATATTATGACATATAAATAAGTTGGGATGTATAACACCTTAAAACAGTATATGTCAAGATTGGTATATTAAAAACTATGTGAATATTGTGGATTTAAATAAGTAAAAATGATCAATAATATATTTGATAAGAAAATCGTTAAAATTGTTTAAACAAACTGTTTGTTTAGTTACAATTCATTTTAACTTAAACGAAATTAGCGTTTTTCAAACAATTTATTTAAACCTAAACTGATTTTCCTTAAAATTAATCGTGACTCACACCCATTATGACCTAATATCCAACCGAAAAACCTGCTTATTTTGCCATTCATGGTTTATATCATGCTAAATGTTGGTTATGATATAAATTAAATATTATGATTAGATCAAGTGTATGTATTTGTTGTTTTAAAACCATGAAATTAAGAACAAAATATATAATGAATTAAATAGTTGTGAGCAACATGTTACTTTAAGTTTGATAAGGATGATGGGATTGTGTACAAGGTATTCTGACTTGTAACGAATTAAATGGCATATTTGTGTGTTACGAAAACCAAAATTAATGAAAAGGGTTTGTTCGTATAATAAATATTAACGGTATGTTGTTGCTTGATTCATGATGTTGTTTGTTGGTTTCGATGCCTTTCTTCCAACGCCATCAAAACCTTCATCCTTACCCTACCTATCACCAAATTTAATCAAAATGAATTTTTTTTATTTATTAATTTGTTTTACAAATATGTTAAATTTTGTATCGATTAATAACTTTTTCTAGTAATCTTCTTTTATGTAAATAAACTAAAATACAATATTTGTGACTACACAATGCAGTAATAAAGGGGTAATTTTGTAGAAACATAACCAAGTTTTGATTTTATTCCAATTAAATCACTAAAACTTTGTTTTGTTTCAGTTAGGTAACTTAAGTTTGATTTATGTTCGAATACTAGATAAAAAAACCCGGATAACAGGTAATCTTGATTCGTTTAGGCTTTATAAGTGAACTTTTAGATGATTTTATTACCCGTTTATGATTTTATGACCCGTTTGTATGACATTTTGAAAAAAGCACAAAATGCCCAAATAAGTCTAAAATACGTCTAAAACCTTCAAACGGGTCATAAAATCATCTAAAAATTCACTTATAAAGCTTAAACGAATCAAAATTACCTATTATCCAAGTTTTTTATATAGTATTAGAACATAAATCAAACTTAAGTTACCTAATTGAAACAAAACAAAGTTACAGTGATTTAATTGGAACAAAATCAAAAGTTGATTATGTTTCTATAACATTTTCCCAGACTAGTTTCTAATAAAGGATATATATAATATTTTAATTAGGGTTGAATTTATTAGTTTATAGAAAATTTAAAGTTAAATACCGAACTAATACAGGTTTATATTGTATGAAATAAACAATAGATAAATTTTATGAGTTTGTTTTAGATAGAGTATGCATTATCGTTTAAAAGAAAAATAAACTATTAAAATACAATAGACAATTAATACTATCTTTTCAACATAAAAAAAAATTAAAAAAAAAAAAAAAACCTCTAGTAATTTCCTCTCCCAATAACAAGGATATAATTCCTAAAGAAAAATGCCATCCTCTATTAACATAACTGAAGTTATTAATTTGATTCAATTTTCTATGCTTCAATATATACTTCAATGTAATGGTAAAAACAATAATATTGTGCTATATCTACAAGACTATAATAGAAACTGATCACACAGCCATATCTATCTATTCAATGTTTTCAGATTTGGACCGGACGTCGAACCGATCTCTTAACTGGTCAAAGGTCCGACCGGTCAGACGACCGGATTTAAGAACCGGATGATTTTATAAACATTTTATAAATATATATATATAATAAAAAATTATTATTAAACCAGTTCAACCACCGGTTCACCCAAAATGGCCTAGAACCCCTAACCGAACCAGTTCACCCACCGGTTCCCGGTCCAACTGGTCCGGTCTGGTTTTCAAAACATTGTATCTATTCAACAGGCTAGCTCGAACCTTTCATAATAACATCTAACTTCAATTTATATGACTAATGAATCCAACCCTACACCCGTTATCACTACAAGAAAACTTATATGATACGCCGCCCCATCCCAACGACTAGTCGTCGGCTAGATGTTCATCCCGATAGCTTCGATGCTATAAATAACGTAGTCGTTGGTGGAAAGTTCATCGGGATAGAAATACATAAATCTATGTTTGTGGCATCATGGTCATAAAATACGATGCATACAATCATGACTATGTTATTGTTTGTGACAAATGATTTTTATGAACATTATACGAAAACATGGTATTTTGTCTCGTTTAAATTTGTAACATAAATCAGCCGCACTGTGCGTTACGTTGGGGATTTTGTCTAGATCCACGACTATCACTTCGAAGTAAAATTCTAATTACGTACCCAAGATACGTTAAACAAATCATGTTATAAAAACGATCATCTCTAGACCATAATACTCAAGAAACGTATAAACGCACGTATGCTAGGATAAAGATAACAAAAAGACACCAAGTAAAATACCACTTGACAAACTTTGGTTAGCCAAACACATTTAGTATAATAAAACAATTGAATATATTTAATATAATACATAGTTTAATAATAATAGATAAAATAAATTAACATAAGAAAACAATGATCCACGAGTGTCACTTTGACATAAAATTCAAAATCATATCTTATCATAAAAACAACCAATTAACGACCATAAGACCCAAAATAACATAAACGCATGTGCAACAATAAAAACAACACAAAATCAATAGTTAAACGTCAAAATGTGTGATTTGTAAAATACCTTTAAAATTAATAATTTTATGAAAGAAACAAATAGAGTATATATTAGAACCAAATAATTTAGTTTAGCAATTTAATAGTAATACAAAAATAGCCTTAATATAATAATATTTGAATTTAATAATAATGAAACAAAAAACCAATTTAATATAATATAGTTTTTTACAAAATATATTAAAATCACTATTAATATAGTAAAATAAAAATCAGTGTTGGCTCAACAATTTCGAAGTCCCTAACCGGAATAAAATGTATGACCCTTCACTAACGATTACGTTACAAAACACTCCTTTTTTATCAAGACTTAAGACCGGTAATAATAAACTAAAAGTTTGTATATTGTGAAATTAAATATATATATACACACACACACACATGTATAAATATTGAGATTAAATTTAATTTCCTAGTTTCTTAATGCAAATTTTTTAATAAATA
The DNA here is from genome assembly GCA_009363875.1 of Mikania micrantha. NCBI lineage: Eukaryota > Viridiplantae > Streptophyta > Magnoliopsida > Asterales > Asteraceae > Mikania > Mikania micrantha. The sequence goes on along the minus strand of CM018680.1, from coordinate 80,604,958 downwards.
TTTATGATCAATTTTTTTCAGTAATTCATTTTCAGTTAAATATTAGAAGACTTTTGTGTGGGTTTTCTATTCATTTTAGAACCCACAAACTATAAAAAACGCACAGATCAAAAAAATTCCAATTACATAAAAAAAATTAAAAAAATTTGAATGCCTTCATTTAGAGGAAGGCAAACCGGTTTTTTCTTTTTAAATCGGTTCCGGAACCGGTTCCGGTTTCGGTTTTTGGCCATTTCCGGTTCGGGTTTGGCCGAGTAAAGGTGGAACCGATTCCGCTTTTTTCGGTTCCGGTTTCTCTGAGAATCTTGAACCTTCTTTCTATACCCACCAGTTCGGATACAACCGGTTCCGGCTCGATTCCCGGTTTCGGGTTTTTTTCCCCACCTTTACCTTTATTTTTGGAAGAAGTCTTTGCTTGATTATTGGCCCATTTGACCGGCCCAATAAAAATTTAATAATAATAAAAAGACAATTTAATATAGTACCCTAAAACGACAAAAAAAAATTACTATTCATATAAGTTGATTTTTAATACATTATATAAATGTTAGGATTAGCGAGTGGTGCATGACCTGTAGTTTGTACTAATTATAGCATACCGAATATAATAATAACATTTATAGGTGATATTAGACGTGTGGAAAATAATCTGTACGTTAATAACTGGTTGGCGGGTAAATAAAGGTGACTACATAGACTTTTTCTAAATTAAGAAATATATTAATATGTTTAGCAAACAAATCACATGATGGAATATCAATTTGCTATAAATTTATACTTGTGTTATGTTATACATTCATATAATCATGTAGGCTAAACTAGCACAACTCTGATAAATTTTATGTCTTGTTTGATACAAACATATATATATTTTTTAATGAAACAAATATTTGATATTTTCAAACTTTAAATTGTTTGACCCGATCCGAATAATTATGTGTCGACCCGAATTTTAACCCGAAACATAGCGATAAGGAAAAAAAATTTTGACCCGTGACTTTCGGTCGCCTAGGACAAAGTTTTCAAGCTCCGCCATTGCTTAAGAAAATATATAATTTTGTTCTAATAATATTAGAGAAGAATGCTAATGTATAAGAGTTTTAAGGTGTTGATAATCAAACTTCATAAAAGGAAATTATTAAGGTGAACATAAAAGATGAAAAAAAAGATAAAAATATAGACGTACAAGATAAATAGATTGTAATAAAATGAATAGGTGGAAACATAGATTTGATTTTTTAGATAAGGTCTGTCTAAATTCTTTTAAATTATAAATAAGAGCAACACACAAGAAGTATCAAACACATACTTTTACTTGTATATTTTTCTAAAAAAAAAAATTAATATGAAAAAATACAAAAAAGTTAACCTAACCTAAGTTTTTTATTAAAATACGCAACTTCAGTTTTAAAAAATCAATAAACAAGTTAATAATATAAAAAAATGTCTTATGTTATGACGCAGTCAACATTAAATTTTCGTACTTTACTCTAAATTTAATTTGTAATCAGTACGCTTTCGGCTTTAATTAAGAGCTTGATTAATGAACATTCAATTTCGCTAGAATCAAAGGATGGGGCTAATTTTTTTTTTTTTTTTTTTATGAACGGCCACGATCTTACATATCACGTATTTTGTTTTAATAGAGTCTACCGGGAAGAGATAAGACACAGTCACTAGATGTGCGAGAACCCCTGGAATGGGTAAACACTCGCCCTCATTGATCCAGAACTCGAGATTGAGCACAAGATTCCTTTCCTCACCTGGATATCCTTTAAATCGCCCCTGTCAGGACTTGAACCTGTGACTTCTCGGTCATTTGGTGAAATCCCCACCAGTAGGCTAAATTTGCAGGACAAATGGGCTAACTAAAAACTTGATTTTGAAGATATAGAAATTACATAGCCTTCCATAACAACAATTAGATGGGTTATATTTTTATACTATACTTAACTTACCCGGGGCCGACTTAATTATTTTGGAGGCTCTAAAAGGAACAAAAAAATTCAGGGCCCATCACTAATGTTTACGTTAAAAACCACCCTTCTTTTATCCGGTTTGAATCGACAATAGGAAACTAAAAGTTTATATCTTGTGAAATTAAAAAAATATTTATATTTACTTGTAGAAAATGTTTATATTAAATTTTTCCTTGATTTTTTAAATGCAAATTATATAAGAAAATATTCCTAATCAATTTTCTTAAATCATTTTCAATTGAATATAATAATGTTTTTATGTGGTAATTTCTTGGATCTTTTATTTTCAATCAGAATCCAAAGCTAAAAAAAAAAGCTTGCAGACCAAATTAGAGGTCATGTATATTTGGGTACCATAACCTCGTGTTTAGGTTGTTTGGCACATTGGACAGGCCCTGAACTTACTCTTATTTATTTATGGTTTGATAACATAAATCATATATAAAGTTAACATTAAACACGTTAATTTTCTAGTTGCAAACATAGTATTGGCCATGTAATTTCTGTCACAAAGCTATTACGCGACTTCTTATTATTACTTAGTCATCATGTAATTGTTTGAGAAACAGATTTTAAACAAGCATAAACGAACACAAACGACAAGTCTCTTAAATGTAAACACATATCATTCGTAAATTAGACAGTTAACGGAACATAAACTAACATTACATAGTTAACGAACACAAATAAATGAACATAACCGAACAGTTCATGAACATAAATAAACGAACACTAGGTGTGTTCATGTTCGCTCATTTAATTAAACGAACACAAATTTCATATTCGTGTTCGTTCATTTATTAAATAAACGAACATAAACGAATTTTCAACTGAACTATTCGGTTTGTTTGCATGCCTATATGGCTATATAGGAGATGATACTTGTCAAGTAGTTATGCATGCTGACGAGAGTTTTTTTATCATGTGAAATGACTAACTTTATATAAGTAACATGTATTTTATGTGTGTTATATATGTGTCTTTTTGGTGTGATATAATTATACATGAGTTATAGTTAAATCTTGGTTATTTTCATTATTATTTATCATCGATAATCAAAAGTTCAATAGTAGAGTTCTCAAACCGGTTTTTACTTAGTATCCGGTTTGTTTGAGACTGGTCCACCCAAACCGACTTCATATCAGTTTCGGTTCATTTAAAAAAACCTTTACTTTATCATCGTAGTTCAAAAAGTCAACCAAAGGTCCAAAACTATCATCTAGTTGATGACCCAAAATTCTAAGAACTTTTTATACCTATTCTGTAGCCCAAACCAACAAGAAAGAAGAGGCCCATATCCTCTTTTTCTTTCAAATGAAACCTAGTAGGAGACTCCTCTTATTAAAGTTTCTATTTCATTACATAAATTTGTGCTTTAGACGCTTTGTTTATCAAAATGGAGGTCATGTGTTTAATCTCATGTAATGGGGTAATTTAATTTTAGTTAGTTTACGAGCATTATTTATATTTGTCGTTCCAAAAAATATATATATAAATTTGTGTGTCTCTCATTTTAAAAAATAAAATAGTCATATTAACATCTTCATTACTATCATATTAAAATTTAATGAAAGTGGCACATATATTTGACACAAATTAAGGAAATTAAAAATATATAATTAAGCCTTAACAAGAGAAACCTATATATCTTAGTCGTAACAATATAGACGAGTCGGTCACTTAGTTAAAACACGTTTCTAAAATATACCTTATGATGTAGTTAAAGACTTAAACTTGTCCTCCTTTGAATTTAAAATTTAATTTACTAAATGAAAACCTTTTCATACATGAAAACAAGGGTATCGTTTTAAAATCATTCAAAAAATTTTCGAGCCCTAATATTAAAGAAAAAAGTTTTTGAAATGATAAAAACTTTATCTTATATAATGATAAAAAAGCTCGAAATGCAATTGATCAACTATTCAAAAGAATGCAAATATGCAATGATAGTATGTCAAACTTTATCTTATAATCATGAAAAATATTAAAATAATCTCTAACTAATACACTTTTTAGTTGTATTTACCGAGATTCATGCTCGATGAGTAAATGATCCAGACATTTTTTTCATATTATCGAAAAATTATGTGTTTGTTTGATAATTGTTATATAATATATTTTTTTTCTCTTCTATTTATGACTGGTTAGGTCAAATCGAGTTGGGTCATGCTAAAAAAACACAATTAAACTAAATTTCATATATAAAAGCTTAATAAAAATATAATACATCTAAATTTGTTCTATACGGCGTTCTATTTTTTAAAATCTATCCAAAACATCATCTATAAAAACTTTTTAAGTAACCATTTCCTCCAAAAAAACAAGTATTCGATTATACAAATTTTAAGGGATAATTATAAAATATTAAGGGGTCGGTCTGAATTTTAACATATATATACTGCCGAAAAAAATTTACAAGGAGGACGAAAGCCATATAAACAATGTGGATACGACACCCACCGTGTTCGACAATTTAAAAAAATAACGTATTATGTTTATGTATACAAGCTTAGCAATAACAGTATCACAAATGAATAAACGTGCTGGAAATTACATCCGTATTTACGAGTGTAACATTCATAACGTGTCTAGTTGCACGTGTCTTCAGTTGTTTGAAATTTAACATGAAATGTCGTTTTCTTGTCCTCCAAAAAAAAAAAAAGTTTATCAATCATTATACTGAATATAAGTGCCTTAATATGCGACTAAAACGTGTAAGAATGCAATCAATTGTTTTAATTAAATTATTTTAATTAATTAAGATATAATTAATGACATACGCTCAAAAAACACAATCACAAAACTTAACATTTAGCTATGTACTTTTTTTATATCACTGGGTTTATACCCTAGTGGTACTCCTTGATCACCAGCAATGGGAAGTCTTGGGTTCGAGTCTCGTCTGGAGCAAAAAATGTTCTGGGTGAGCTAGGGGGTTTTCTCAGTGTGAGTTCCCTCCTAGATGGTGTGACGTTTCCTCGATTTGGTACTCGCCAACGCCCGGCTTTAAATGCTTCCGGAGGTTGGTAGCGGTCTGTGGTCACAACGCGTGGGTTGTTGGGTCCGAGGACTTGTTTAGCTGTTTAAAAAAAAAAAAAACTATGTACTTTTTTGTTATTGATAATGACAAACCAATAATCACAAAACTTAAGATCATGTCTCATAATAAGATTTAGTATAGAAAACAAAATCAAATATCCAAACAAATAACATAACACAACTAAATAAATGATAATAATAACCCAAAACTAAGTTTCTTTTAAGTTGCCCAATCATTGACCCATGACACACTAGGTTACATGTGAGAAAACCCGATTAAATTCAACAATCACTCCTCTAATTGTTGTTTGTTCATACCGGTCTTCATCCATCTTGGTCATATCCAAAGTTGTCACTCGTATTTATACCCAACAAGTTGACACCTTCAAAACCAACTTTGTGTGTCGATAGTGTGATTTAAGAAAAACAATCAAATGATCAAAAATATATAATATACCCAATTAAATAAATGATAATAATAATAACCCAATACTAACTTTTCATTAGAGTGACACAATTATTTATCATGACCGGTTTAGTTTTATGTGAACAAACCCAATAAACCCAACAATAAGCTTGGTTCATCCGTTTAGAACAAATTTTTGGATGGTTTATACTTAAAGTGATATTTTTCAAGCATGAAACATTTATACTTTTCCAACAGTTTAACTAAAGTGACATTATATATAATATATGACTCATTTGCGGTGCAATCATATAATGTATATATGTGTGGGCTTTCGAGAGACAAAAATAAAACTGCACTAATTTTAACACTATTTTACTTATTTTTGTGAAAATAACATTAAAAACGTTGGAATGACTGAATTCAAACGATAACTTTAAGCCATGGTCTCTTTCAAAACAGTCTTACTATTCTAACTGAGATAAATGTAAGGTTTTTCATCTTTTCCACCAGACCTTACTGTATAGTAAGAATATGTTTAGTGTGACATTATTCATAATAATGATACAACTAATTAATTATTATATAAGATGTAGACGTTAGTGATGAGGTCAAACAAATAAAAATGAACCAATGGAAAGACGTAGCCAGTCGTCTTACCAACCAGACAACGCAGCAAATTAGGAGTCAACTCACGGGCTGGAACCTTTGTCTATATGTGGCACCGACGCTTATTGGCTTGCCTTTACACCCGTACGCACCCATGCTCTCATGGCCCTTTCTTAATTCTATTTTTTTTTTATCATAACACACGGTCACACACTATTAATTTCTTATGATTTAATCTTTATAATATTAAGTATTTGGTTTTTATTATCCTTAAAAAAAAAATTTTCTAAGTGATATACCGCTATACCAATTACAATATCTAAGTGGTACATCAGAATATCAGATTAGGTTATTAGTACTAATAACAATATTTTTTTATACTTTTTTAAATTAAAAAATGTGTTATAAAAATATATAAGTAAAGGTTTTACTGTGTAATGTGATTGATTTGAAGAATTCATGTGTTGACTTTGTCATGTAATCTCACGTTCGTAAATGTAAATACCTTTTGTATAATTGTATGTGATATTAATTTTGTAAAAAAACAAACATCAGAAAAAATTTAGTATCATTAATTTATATATAGTATTATCTATATTTAATAAAAGCAAAACTTTTCTAAAAGATATTTTTCATGTGTGTTAAACTATGTATTATGGTGAGGCTTGACTTGTGTCACATAGTCGTCACATAAAAGAAATGTTGTTAGTGAGTGTGCTTAAAAAATAAATGTAATGGTAAGATGCAGTATATGAAAAAGTGAAAGATGATGTGGATGTTTTTTAGTGGTTTAAAAAAATAAAAAAAAATTGATTGGTGGATTGTCTGGTCGAGCTATGACCATGGTCATGTATCAAATTATTTCACTTGGTTACGCACCAAGGGACATGGGTGTTCAAGGCATGAGGACGAGATGAACCGATTCGGCAGTTCGATCTATGATTTATCATTCATGGATGTTGATAAGATCCATCCATTTAGCAGCACCTTAGGATGGCATAGCCTTAGGATGGCATAGCCTTAAAATGAAGGGCGAGATTCAAACGAGGAAAGGCTTACGGTGGATACCTAGGCACCCAGAGACGAGGAAGGGCGTCATAAGCGACGAAATGCTTCAGGGAGTTGAAAATAAGCATAGATCCGGAGATTCCCGAATAGGTTAACCTTTCAAACTGCTACTGAATCCATGGGCAGGCAAGAGACAACCTGGCGAACTGAAACATCTTAGTAGCCAGAGGAAAAGAAAGCAAAAGCGATTCCCGTAGTAGCGGCGAGCGAAATGGGAGCAGCCTAAACCGTGAAAACGGGGTTGTGGGAAAGCAATACAAGAGTCGTGCTGCTAGGCGAAGCAGTAGAATGCTGCACCCTAGATGGCGAAAGTCCAGTAGCCGAAAGCATCACTAGCTTACGCTCTGACCCGAGTAGCATGGGACACGTGGAATCACGTGTGAATCAACAAGGACCACCTTGCAAGGCTAAATACTCTTGCGTGACCGATAGCGAAGTAGTACCGTGAGGGAAGGGTGAAAAGAACCCCCATCGGGGAGTGAAATAGAACACAAACTCCTCCTCACACTCTATAACATATAGCCTAATACATAACATTAAGATATGCATTGTATTTAAGTAGTGTGATTATACACATAATTATAGAGGTGCTTGATTATAATATAAACTAGGTGTTTCCCCTCCACGTGTTACGGCGGGAAACTCCTGTGAGTGTATCATATTTAATAGAATACTGGTTTACTAGTATTGCATTAACAACAAACACAATCTTGAGTACATAAATGCGGATAAAAAAACATCATAACGACTGTCAGTTTAACAAAAAATCATAACACATACTTCATCGTAAAAACACATATTTCATCGTAAAAGCAAGTGTCATCCATCATAAAACATGAAAGCTTACTTAGTCGTAAAAGCGAGCGTCAAAAAATCCGAATACAAAAAAGTAAAAATAAAAAAAAAAAAACTCACAAATGGCAAAAGGTTTATATTCCTCTCCATCATTTAATATATATATATATATAGGAGGGTTCAAAAGAAAACTCCTCACTTTTAAGAAAACTAAGAAAACTCGTACTAATCAATCAATTTTAAAAAAAAATTCATGATTTTTTATTATTAGCTTAGAAATGTTATAAACAAAAGAAAATTTTTAATAAATATATATATCACGAAGTTGCGTATATGTAACCTATAAAGTTACATATATGTAACTCATATATGTAATCAATGATTTACATATATGTAATCAATGATTTACATATATGTAATAACATGAATTGCATTTATTTTTGTTAACAAATATAACCTTATAATAAAACAAACTGTAAAACAAAAAACGAAAAACGAAATTGATTGATAACAATTGTGATTAGTTTTCTTAGTTTTTTCCAAAATGATGGTTTTCTTAGGAATTCTCCCCTATATATATATATATATATATATATATATACATAATTGTATTCGAACTCTAAAATTCTAAAACCAACACAATCTTTAATGCATAAACTCAGATAAAAAAACATCACAGAGACTGTCAGTTCATCACAAAGTCCTAAGACATACTTCGTCATAAAAGCAAGTGTCATCTATTATAAAACATTGAAAGCGTACTTAGTTGAAAAAGCGAGCGTAAAAAAATCCGAATAAAAAAAATAGAAAAAATTCACAAATGACAAAATCAATAAAAAAACTCACAAATGACAAATATCATCATTTAATATATATTGTGTTTAAACTCTAAAATCCTAAACTATCTTATTCTTGTTTCATGCCTTTTAATACTACACAGTAAATGTATTTGAAAATAAAAAACACCCCTTTGCCAAAAACAAGTACGGTAATTTCTCTCTGCCTTCGTACATTTAACCCGAAAACCTAAAATAAAAAATTATGTATGAGTTAAATAAAATATATTAGATTATTTATAACAAAAATATGGAAACAATAAAATATTTTATAAAATAAAATAGGATGTAAATTGTGCGTAACTCAATATTCTAAAACAAAATAACAATATTATATTTTGAACTTTGGTTTTCTAAAAAGTTGGTTGTTTAACATTTTGTTTAAAAATAATGTTTTAAAAAATGTTCTTCTTTTAACAAAAATATAGAATACCATAGTATATAATACAATTTGAATAAAAAATATAAAATACTAAGTAAAAAGTTTTAATAATTTCAAAATGATATTATGATATAAAAATGATTAAGTACTTAAATTAACTAATTTAAATAATAAAAACAATTATTTTTTCATCTTTCTCATTTGAAAAGGTTTGTTTTTAAACATTTTTTATAAACATGTTGTTTAAAAACGTTAACTTTTAGTTAATTTTTTAAACATTCACTTTTGAATAATAAATTGATTTTATATAACTTTTACTATTTCAAAAAAATCAGTTTATAAATATTTCATATTTTTTTTAAAATTTGTTGTTTTATAATAATTTCATATTTTATATCATTCTATAGTTCACAAATATCTTGTTTTTTTAAATGATTTTTACAATTTTTTTTAATATTTTATGAATTTCTTTTCATTTAATAAAAATAAACCATACAATTTGTAATTAGTATTATTATAAATATTTAACAAGAGAAAGTAGCATTTAGTTAGAGATAAACATAAACCAATGGTGTCTTGTCCTAGTGTGTGGGGAAGTGATAGAAGACACAGGTCCTGGTTTCAATTCTTGATCCCACCCGGTTTTACCAGCCTTCCACCGTCGTGCCTTTAGGCGGTGCTTGGTGTCACACCCCGGGCCGGCGGGGCTGGATCGGAGTCCCCGTCGGGCGGAAGGTTCCCGGGGCGCGATATCGGGTGTGATAATCGGGTTGATCAGATTGTTTACATAGCATCAATGTTAAGAATAACTAAAGCACAATAAAGCATTTAACTAGGATTACAAAGTTAAATTACAATGTCAATGTTTAATAATTTAACTTAGTAAACCTAACAAAAGAATCAATGTATTCTATCTTGTAATCTGTACAAGACATCCAAGAATGATTCGTGTGATTAACAAAATATGTGCTTCCCAAAATCACTAGGTCCTCTATTTAGGCCGCCTAGCATGCAATCCAAAAGCTTAAGTTAAACCTGTGCATCACCTGAGAAAGCATGTAAGAAAACAAAGTCAACACAATGGTTGGTGAGTTCATGTAGTTTATAAGTTTAAATAGCCTTAGCATAACTCCTTTCGGTAAAACCTTAATCTTATTAACTCCACATGTAATATCCAAATCGGTATGCTTATATATAGGGCATACCCCTGGGTCAAGCCTACAACCCGCCCAGACGACGTCCCACCACATACTAATCCGGATATGACACCGTTATTAATAATAATTAAGCCCTTTACCGACCCGTCCGTATAGTTTCCCTGTCATAGTTTAAGCACCTCTGTTTGTAAGTTTACCCCATACATCAATAGTATCCATGAGTTTGATTGAATGTTACCGGAATAGACAACTGAATGCCCGAAGGAATTCAGTATCAGTCCATACCAGCCCCAGGATTTACGTGTAACTTAGGGGGAGATAAGGGCTACTCATGATGACACAAAGTCATCTAAGATTCACCAATACCGTCCTAGTCACTGATCACCTGAGTAAATAGTTTATGGGAAACACTGCATGGCAAGCACTGAGAGGCCATCAGTCCATTTCCTCGATAAGACTATGAAGAACACATGAAGGCAAGCACTGAGAGACCAACTATTGTTCTTCAAGTCCCGGCTAGGAAGAACACCTGAAGGCAAGCACTGAGAGACCAACTATTGTTCTTCCATAGCCTATAGTTTTAGCATACAAAGAGTCCAGCATTTACGTAACTTGTGCACAAGAACTAGCTTTACAACCGGTAAGGCAAGCACTGAGAGGCCAAACCGTTGTTTGAGCATGGCAATCACATAGCATTCAAGAGTTTACAGTATCCATAGCATTCAAGTGTTCAATGTGTATGTGTGTATGATTGTGTTTAGGATTCCCATAGCATTGTAGAATCATTGGCATTTAACGTTTACATTAGTTTCTAGCACAAACCCATAGCGTTAACAAGTAACATAGTCTCATAGCATTAGTATTAAGCATAACCCGTAGTGTTAGTTCATAGCATAAACCCGTAGTATTAGCAATTAGTTTAACCCATACCCTTAGTATTTAGCATAACCCGTAGTGTTAGCATTTAGTTTAACCCATACCCTTAGTATTTAGCATAACCCGTAGTGTTAGTTCATAGCATAAACCCTTATTATTAGCATTTAGTTTAACCCGTACCCTTAGTATTTAGCATAACCCGTAGTGTTAGTTCATAGCATAAACCCGTATTATTAGCAATTAGTTTAACCCATACCCTTAGTATTTAGCATAACCCGTAGTGTTAGCATTTAGTTTAACCCATACCCTTAGTATTTAGCATTAACACATAGCTTTAGTATTTGCATATAGTTTATGCCTTTAGCACTTGGCATAATCAAATAGCATTTAGTTTCCATAGAGTGTTATGCCTTTAACACTTGGCATTATCAAATAGCATATAATTTCCATAGAGTATTATGCCTTTAGCACTTGGCATAATCAAATAGCATTTAGTTTCCATAGAGTGTTATGCCTTTAGCACTTGGCATAATCAAATAGCATATAGTTTCCATAGAGTATTATGCCTTTAGCACTTGGCATAATCAAATAGCATATAGTTTCCATAGAGTATTATGCCTTTAGCACTTGGCATAATCAAATAGCATTTAGTTTAAATAGAATCTTATGCCTTTAGCACTTGGCATAATTCATAGTATAAAAGCATTTTGTTAATTTAAAACATTTGTTTTAAAATGTATAACATGCTTCTCAGTCCCGAGTTAAAAACCAAAATAGTTTAAAAAGGGACAATGAACTCACCTTGTAGTTGCGGTAGTTGACTTAGTCTCAAACAAGAATGCACGCGCTCTTTGTTGTAATTGATTTTGTTTTCACGCTCCTGTATTGATTTCAAGTTGTTTATAAATTTGTGAGCATAAGTCGTATATGTTTAAGCGTGTGTGTAGGTGTTAGCCCTATAGTTGGCCAACCCACATAAGTCTCGGTCATCATTCGGCCTTGAGTCAATTGTTGTAGATAATTATTAGCCCATGTTTTTATGTTGTGCATTTATCTTTAAACCATTCGTGCAATTTCACCTCCTTGTCATAAACGATAGTCAAGTTGGTTATAAACTTTGCATTATCACCCAAGTTTAAACTTAGAGTAATACATTTTGTAAGATCAATTTAGATATCAACTTAGATTTATAACTCAAACAATAATTGTATTCATTGTTACTTGAAATGGTCATTTTGTAATTTATGACTAAGTAGCCCCTTCTCTTTGTAAAAATGGTGATTTCAAGTAAATAAAGTTCATCTTCCTTGTAGTATTTTAGAAGATCTCATGCATGTCATTACATAAGTTTGTTCAAGTAGTTTGTTGATCATGTGTTTAGTTCACGTTGGCCGAATGATTTGTCATAGCCATTTAGATGGGTCGTGGACCAACTCGTTAGATGTTGGGTCAAATCTACATGGGCCTCGGCCAATTGATTGTTGGGCCTACAAATGGACCGAAGACCACCTTCGAATTCTTGGGCCACTTTGGGCCTGGTTACTAATGTTTGGGCCTATTAATTCAAGTGGCCAAATAGTTTGTTTTATTTGAATATGTTGGGCCGTAGGCCGACATATTAGGTAATGAGCCGAAACAAAGAAATGGTGGGCTGTATAATTGGGCCCAATAGCCGCAAGGGTCTTGGGCTCAACTCTGTTGGGCTAGATTGATCACAAGTGGGCCGAAGGTGATTTCTGTTTGGGCCCACAGACTTATGCTTGAACTGCTACAAACGGTTGGGCTCAGCAAGCTGTTGGGCCAAGCAAAGATGTTGGGCCGCATCATTATATGGGCCAGAATAAGTGCTACTGATCGAGCGTGTGCATGGTGGTACGGTGAACGGCTGCTAGGTGAAGACCGGCGGTCATGGTGGTCAAATGAGGTGGCCAACGGCTGTGATTTTTCTTGTTCTTTGGCTGAATAGCAACAACATGGACGAATAGGTGGTGATGGCCGAATGAGTGGTTCGAATGAGATGGTTGGTTCGGCGAATGGAAGTGCTGGTGGTGTTATTGCCGAATGAAGGTTGACGAGTGAAGCTCATTCGAGATTGATGGTCACGAATAGAAGATGGCCGGCGAAGGGAAGGTGGCCGGCGAAAGAGGGTGGCGAATGGTGGTGACCGAGAGGACCAAGGCTGCCTCCGAATGAGGTAGAGCTCGAATGAGGAGTTGGCTAACATCACTCGGCGAATGAGAGGGTTGCTATTCGGCCACCTGAACCGTGTCATTCGGCCGACACAGGCATGACCCATAACCGCCTCAGTTCCATGGACATGGTTGGTTTTGAAGTTGGCGCATGTTGAGGGTGGGTTTTATGGTCCTAGGGTTCGATTATAAGGGTGCTTGGCCGTCTACAGTGGGTGGTTAGCAACAAAGGTGAAAAACCCTAAAATCGACACCTTTGAGCTCATTTTTACCTTGTTTCCAGTGGAGTAAGGCTCAGATCCTTTGTACTTTTGTGTAGAGGATGTCGAGGGCTACGCGTGGGTTCAAGAATGGCTCGATTTCGTGGAGTATTGCTCAAGATATGGGGTTTTGAAGGTTGTAGATGGGAGGGTTTTCTCAAAACCGGGAATGAGGTTTGTGAGGAAGAAGATGAGGTGAAAAATAAGAAAATGGGACTCATTCAAGGTATTTATACCTCGGGTGAGTTCGGGTTCGTTTTCGTTGCTCGGTTCGCGGTTTCGTTACGTTTCCGGAAATTACACGCGTTTTTCGTATATTTTAAATAAAAAGAATTTTCTTTAAGATTTAAATTATAAATATAAATCTTAAATATCGCGTTATTTATTTATTCACCTCAAAATAATTTAAGTGACGTTTAATTAACTTATTTAACGGATTTAACACTTTTACGCGTTTAGTTAATTTATTCGGGAATTTTCTTAAAATAATGTAATTTAATTTATTTAAATGATGAGTTTCAAAATTGTAAAATAAGAATTATCTTATTTCTTTGAATTTATGATCGTTCGTATCTTTTATCGTTTTCGTTTTCGTTTCGTCAGAACGCGTCACCTTCGCGCGTATTCGTTCGAATCGTCATTCGAACGAACACGACGATGGTTTTGCTTTCTGACTTTTGTTTTCTACTTTTCAGTTATTGTTTCAGAACATTAAACTATCAGAATCATTCGTACAGATCGTCACCTATACGAATAACTCGTCGGTTTAGCATCCCGTAACAATAACCATTATTGTTTCATTTTGTTTAACCTCGCATACGTTTACACATCATATCACATCGATAAGCATTAGTATCACGGTTCCATGTTGTCTGATGTGTTTCCGACTGTTAAACTGTTACGTTTAATCAGATTTCAGAAACACTAGCATAATAGTTTACTGTTTAGCATTACGTACTCGACAGTACATCAATAGTTTGCATAGTTTGTACCTGAGTTACTGTGCCGTTACTGTTCCGTTCATCGTTCCGGCGACGGTTCCGGCACAGTTGTTACAGTCTCCCCTTGTTAGAGAAATTTCGTCCCGAAATTTAAGCATTGCTATCGGGTGCAGCTTTCTCTGTGATTAGTTGGGGATATTTGTTTCTCATGTGATCTTCGCGTTCCCAAGTAAACTCGGGTCCGCGCCTTGAGTTCCAACACACTTTGACAATAGGAATACGACTTCGCCTTAGTTGTTTAACCTTGCGATCCATGATTTCTAACGGTTCCTCAACAAAGCGTAAATGTTCATCCAATTGAATTTCTTCGATCGGTATGATAAGAGTTTCATCAACAAGACATTTCTTCAAGTTGGAGACGTGAAACACGTCGTGTACACCACTAAGTTCATCCGGTAAGCTTAGTCTGTATGCTACAGGACCAATTCGTTCGATGATTTCGAACGGTCCCACATATCGTGGTGTTAATTTGCCTTTCTTTGCGAATCGAACTACGCCCTTCCATGGGGAAACCTTCAACATGACCCGGTCTCCCACTTGGAATTCCAACGGCTTACGCCGTTTATCGGCATGGCTCTTTTGTCTACTTCGTTTCGCCTGTAACCTTTGTTGTATCTGAGCAATCTTATCTGTAGTCTCTTGTATCAGTTCTGGCCCTGTGATTCGATTATCTCCCACTTCAGACCAACAGATCGGTGTTCGACACTTTCGGCCATAAAGAGCCTCAAATGGGGCACAACCGATGCTGCTATGATAACTGTTGTTGTAGGAGAATTCGATTAGGGGCAAGTGAGAATCCCAATTACCACCGAAGTCTAGAACACAAGTTCTCAACATACCTTCTAGTGTCTGAATAGTACGTTCGCTTTGACCATCCGTTTGTGGATGATAAGCTGTATTCAAGTTCAATTGTGTCCCTAGAGACTTCTGTAGCGATTGCCAGAACCTTGATGTAAATCTGTTATCACGATCTGAGATGATAGACAATGGCACACCGTGGCGTACCACTATCTCATCAATGTAAAGCTTCGCTAGTTTATCCATCGTGTACGTTTCTTGCATCGGCAAGAAATGAGCAGACTTGGTTAATCAATCAACGATAACCCAAATAGTGTCATGTCCACTGGAAGTGCGGGGTAGCTTGGTAACAAAGTCCATAGCTATTTGTTCCCACTTCCATAGTGGAATTTCAGGCTGTTACAGTAAACCAGAAGGTTTCTGGTGTTCTGCCTTCACCTTGGCACACGTAAGGCATCGACCAACGTACTCGGCTATGTCTTTCTTCATGCCCGGCCACCAATAAAATGCACGTAAGTCTTGATACATTTTACCAGCATCAGGATGCACAGAGTACTTGGTTTTGTGTGCTTCGTCAAAAATAAGCTTCCTTAACTCATCTACTGCAGAAATCCATACGCGATCCTGGAAGTAGATGAGTCCATCGGGTTTCGTTTCCAAATGTTTCTCCGCTCCACAATCGAGTTCTTTCTTCAGGTTTTCACACTCAACGACTTCCTGTTGTGCTTGCATAATTCTGTCGTGTAAGCTTGTCTGCACAGTCATTCCCATTGCTCTAACGTGCAAGGGTTTGACTCGTTCCTTCCAGCTCAAGGCATCAGCAACAACATTTGCCTTGCCCGGATGGTACTTGATTACACAGTCATAGTCGTTCAGAAGCTCAACCCAACGTCGCTGTCGCATATTGAGTTTCTTCTGATCAAATATGGGTTGCGGACTTTCGTGATATATCCTCTAAGTTTCATCAGGTTTAGTTTTATGTCCTTTACACCATCTGGTCACACGTATAGTGAGTCTTTTCTGTTGACCTATCCTTCATAAGTCATATGTATCTAGTTTCCATCTATCGGTGTCATTTCCTTACGTATGAGTCGCCAAGTATTGCCTCAGAGTTTTGCTGGTCTTATTGTTCATGGTTGTCTTATTGTTATGGCTTGCTTAGTCTCTGTATGACTCCCACACCTTATTTTTCAACTAACTGATGCTATGAGCATCAACTGTTACACAACCTTAATGTTAGCTATGGTTTCCTACGTGTGTTATGTGCATTAACCAAGGATCCTTTTCGTAACATCCTAGAACTAAAGTTCTCCAAATTAAGTAACTCGAGTGCTATAAGGTCTAGATGAAAAGTGACAGCTTACACACTAGTTTTTAGCATTTTGACTTCCTACAGCTTTTAATGTTCTAAATATATAAAGTCCACCTACTGGTTACAGTAGTTAAACTAAAATCAAGAATTTCCCTATCTTTTACTTAGTCGTTTAATGTTTATTTGACCTAAGAATTTCTTAGGGTACTATTTTGATTATCTTTTCGGCACCGAGTTTGTTTACAGTTACCTGAGATTTATTGTTTCTAAAGTCACCACAGATTATGCATTTCTAACTTATACATCAATAAATAATTCATCATATCATAATGAAATTTGCATACCTATGGAGTCATCGGACTCCGAGTGATCTCCAGGAGCTGGTAAAGCAAGTAATTCCTCTGTGATTACTGGATCTGCTGGAGGCATCCTCCTAGAGCAGTCCCTCGCGAAATGTCCGAGCATTCCGCACGTGTAGCAGTTGTGGTTATGTTGAGAGGACGTAGAGGTACTTGCTCTTTGTTCATGTTTCCTAGTGGAAACAAACCGACACTGTTGGATCCAGTGTCCGTATTTCCCACAGTTCAGGCAGTGTTTGCAAAGTTTCTCTTTACTATGGTGATATCCACATTCGTCACATTCAGGGTGCTTACCAACATATTGAGGGGGATGGTAGGCTACAGACGACCTACATTATTGCACCCAGTGACCCGTCTTCCCACAGCGTGTGCATTGCACACATGGGAGTTCAGCTCGATGATAATTACGACAAACTGGGCAATGAGGGGTTTTTCCCTCGTATTGTACACTCACTCTTGTAGTCGGAAAAGGCAGAATTTGCCTAATGGGTGTAGCGTCAGTGTAGTTCACAGTCCTCTTTCGTCTTTTTGCAGCACGACGTTTAGGTTTGTTGCTGGTTTCTCCTGCCTCTGGTTCCTTCTTCTTTTCAGAAGATAGTGGAAAGCTCCGAGTAAACTCCTCACTGTTCCTGATCCGATTGATGATTCCAGGAAGAACCGACATCAACTCCTCAGTAATCAGAGTTGCGAGTGCATCGCCTGTTGAACCCATCTCCTGTGAAGGTAGAGATGGTGACGGTTGTCTTCTCGGTGACATTCTAATCGTAACCAATAGGACACCAGTTAGTACAAGGATCGAATGCAGAAGACATAATGCAAGTATATCCCTAATTCCTATGTTCTCTACATGAAGGGTCCCTAAGTTATAGTCTAGGTCAAACCGTTTAAGTAAATGACCTATTATTCTCTATAACCTTGAGCTCTGATACCAATCTGTCACACCCCGGGCCGGCGGGGCTGGATCGGAGTCCCCGTCGGGCGGAAGGTTCCCGGGGCGCGATATCGGGTGTGATAATCGGGTTGATCAGATTGTTTACATAGCATCAATGTTAAGAATAACTAAAGCACAATAAAGCATTTAACTAGGATTACAAAGTTAAATTACAATGTCAATGTTTAATAATTTAACTTAGTAAACCTAACAAAAGAATCAATGTATTCTATCTTGTAATCTGTACAAGACATCCAAGAATGATTCGTGTGATTAACAAAATATGTGCTTCCCAAAATCACTAGGTCCTCTATTTAGGCCGCCTAGCATGCAATCCAAAAGCTTAAGTTAAACCTGTGCATCACCTGAGAAAGCATGTAAGAAAACAAAGTCAACACAATGGTTGGTGAGTTCATGTAGTTTATAAGTTTAAATAGCCTTAGCATAACTCCTTTCGGTAAAACCTTAATCTTATTAACTCCACATGTAATATCCAAATCGGTATGCTTATATATAGGGCATACCCCTGGGTCAAGCCTACAACCCGCCCAGACGACGTCCCACCACATACTAATCCGGATATGACACCGTTATTAATAATAATTAAGCCCTTTACCGACCCGTCCGTATAGTTTCCCTGTCATAGTTTAAGCACCTCTGTTTGTAAGTTTACCCCATACATCAATAGTATCCATGAGTTTGATTGAATGTTACCGGAATAGACAACTGAATGCCCGAAGGAATTCGGTATCAGTCCATACCAGCCCCAGGATTTACGTGTAACTTAGGGGGAGATAAGGGCTACTCATGATGACACAAAGTCATCTAAGATTCACCAATACCGTCCTAGTCACTGATCACCTGAGTAAATAGTTTATGGGAAACACTGCATGGCAAGCACTGAGAGGCCATCAGTCCATTTCCTCGATAAGACTATGAAGAACACATGAAGGCAAGCACTGAGAGACCAACTATTGTTCTTCAAGTCCCGGCTAGGAAGAACACCTGAAGGCAAGCACTGAGAGACCAACTATTGTTCTTCCATAGCCTATAGTTTTAGCATACAAAGAGTCCAGCATTTACGTAACTTGTGCACAAGAACTAGCTTTACAACCGGTAAGGCAAGCACTGAGAGGCCAAACCGTTGTTTGAGCATGGCAATCACATAGCATTCAAGAGTTTACAGTATCCATAGCATTCAAGTGTTCAATGTGTATGTGTGTATGATTGTGTTTAGGATTCCCATAGCATTGTAGAATCATTGGCATTTAACGTTTACATTAGTTTCTAGCACAAACCCATAGCGTTAACAAGTAACATAGTCTCATAGCATTAGTATTAAGCATAACCCGTAGTGTTAGTTCATAGCATAAACCCGTAGTATTAGCAATTAGTTTAACCCATACCCTTAGTATTTAGCATAACCCGTAGTGTTAGCATTTAGTTTAACCCATACCCTTAGTATTTAGCATAACCCGTAGTGTTAGTTCATAGCATAAACCCTTATTATTAGCATTTAGTTTAACCCGTACCCTTAGTATTTAGCATAACCCGTAGTGTTAGTTCATAGCATAAACCCGTATTATTAGCAATTAGTTTAACCCATACCCTTAGTATTTAGCATAACCCGTAGTGTTAGCATTTAGTTTAACCCATACCCTTAGTATTTAGCATTAACACATAGCTTTAGTATTTGCATATAGTTTATGCCTTTAGCACTTGGCATAATCAAATAGCATTTAGTTTCCATAGAGTGTTATGCCTTTAACACTTGGCATTATCAAATAGCATATAATTTCCATAGAGTATTATGCCTTTAGCACTTGGCATAATCAAATAGCATTTAGTTTCCATAGAGTGTTATGCCTTTAGCACTTGGCATAATCAAATAGCATATAGTTTCCATAGAGTATTATGCCTTTAGCACTTGGCATAATCAAATAGCATATAGTTTCCATAGAGTATTATGCCTTTAGCACTTGGCATAATCAAATAGCATTTAGTTTAAATAGAATCTTATGCCTTTAGCACTTGGCATAATTCATAGTATAAAAGCATTTTGTTAATTTAAAACATTTGTTTTAAAATGTATAACATGCTTCTCAGTCCCGAGTTAAAAACCAAAATAGTTTAAAAAGGGACAATGAACTCACCTTGTAGTTGCGGTAGTTGACTTAGTCTCAAACAAGAATGCACGCGCTCTTTGTTGTAATTGATTTTGTTTTCACGCTCCTGTATTGATTTCAAGTTGTTTATAAATTTGTGAGCATAAGTCGTATATGTTTAAGCGTGTGTGTAGGTGTTAGCCCTATAGTTGGCCAACCCACATAAGTCTCGGTCATCATTCGGCCTTGAGTCAATTGTTGTAGATAATTATTAGCCCATGTTTTTATGTTGTGCATTTATCTTTAAACCATTCGTGCAATTTCACCTCCTTGTCATAAACGATAGTCAAGTTGGTTATAAACTTTGCATTATCACCCAAGTTTAAACTTAGAGTAATACATTTTGTAAGATCAATTTAGATATCAACTTAGATTTATAACTCAAACAATAATTGTATTCATTGTTACTTGAAATGGTCATTTTGTAATTTATGACTAAGTAGCCCCTTCTCTTTGTAAAAATGGTGATTTCAAGTAAATAAAGTTCATCTTCCTTGTAGTATTTTAGAAGATCTCATGCATGTCATTACATAAGTTTGTTCAAGTAGTTTGTTGATCATGTGTTTAGTTCACGTTGGCCGAATGATTTGTCATAGCCATTTAGATGGGTCGTGGACCAACTCGTTAGATGTTGGGTCAAATCTACATGGGCCTCGGCCAATTGATTGTTGGGCCTACAAATGGACCGAAGACCACCTTCGAATTCTTGGGCCACTTTGGGCCTGGTTACTAATGTTTGGGCCTATTAATTCAAGTGGCCAAATAGTTTGTTTTATTTGAATATGTTGGGCCGTAGGCCGACATATTAGGTAATGAGCCGAAACAAAGAAATGGTGGGCTGTATAATTGGGCCCAATAGCCGCAAGGGTCTTGGGCTCAACTCTGTTGGGCTAGATTGATCACAAGTGGGCCGAAGGTGATTTCTGTTTGGGCCCACAGACTTATGCTTGAACTGCTACAAACGGTTGGGCTCAGCAAGCTGTTGGGCCAAGCAAAGATGTTGGGCCGCATCATTATATGGGCCAGAATAAGTGCTACTGATCGAGCGTGTGCATGGTGGTACGGTGAACGGCTGCTAGGTGAAGACCGGCGGTCATGGTGGTCAAATGAGGTGGCCAACGGCTGTGATTTTTCTTGTTCTTTGGCTGAATAGCAACAACATGGACGAATAGGTGGTGATGGCCGAATGAGTGGTTCGAATGAGATGGTTGGTTCGGCGAATGGAAGTGCTGGTGGTGTTATTGCCGAATGAAGGTTGACGAGTGAAGCTCATTCGAGATTGATGGTCACGAATAGAAGATGGCCGGCGAAGGGAAGGTGGCCGGCGAAAGAGGGTGGCGAATGGTGGTGACCGAGAGGACCAAGGCTGCCTCCGAATGAGGTAGAGCTCGAATGAGGAGTTGGCTAACATCACTCGGCGAATGAGAGGGTTGCTATTCGGCCACCTGAACCGTGTCATTCGGCCGACACAGGCATGACCCATAACCGCCTCAGTTCCATGGACATGGTTGGTTTTGAAGTTGGCGCATGTTGAGGGTGGGTTTTATGGTCCTAGGGTTCGATTATAAGGGTGCTTGGCCGTCTACAGTGGGTGGTTAGCAACAAAGGTGAAAAACCCTAAAATCGACACCTTTGAGCTCATTTTTACCTTGTTTCCAGTGGAGTAAGGCTCAGATCCTTTGTACTTTTGTGTAGAGGATGTCGAGGGCTACGCGTGGGTTCAAGAATGGCTCGATTTCGTGGAGTATTGCTCAAGATATGGGGTTTTGAAGGTTGTAGATGGGAGGGTTTTCTCAAAACCGGGAATGAGGTTTGTGAGGAAGAAGATGAGGTGAAAAATAAGAAAATGGGACTCATTCAAGGTATTTATACCTCGGGTGAGTTCGGGTTCGTTTTCGTTGCTCGGTTCGCGGTTTCGTTACGTTTCCGGAAATTACACGCGTTTTTCGTATATTTTAAATAAAAAGAATTTTCTTTAAGATTTAAATTATAAATATAAATCTTAAATATCGCGTTATTTATTTATTCACCTCAAAATAATTTAAGTGACGTTTAATTAACTTATTTAACGGATTTAACACTTTTACGCGTTTAGTTAATTTATTCGGGAATTTTCTTAAAATAATGTAATTTAATTTATTTAAATGATGAGTTTCAAAATTGTAAAATAAGAATTATCTTATTTCTTTGAATTTATGATCGTTCGTATCTTTTATCGTTTTCGTTTTCGTTTCGTCAGAACGCGTCACCTTCGCGCGTATTCGTTCGAATCGTCATTCGAACGAACACGACGATGGTTTTGCTTTCTGACTTTTGTTTTCTACTTTTCAGTTATTGTTTCAGAACATTAAACTATCAGAATCATTCGTACAGATCGTCACCTATACGAATAACTCGTCGGTTTAGCATCCCGTAACAATAACCATTATTGTTTCATTTTGTTTAACCTCGCATACGTTTACACATCATATCACATCGATAAGCATTAGTATCACGGTTCCATGTTGTCTGATGTGTTTCCGACTGTTAAACTGTTACGTTTA
Organism: Mikania micrantha; assembly: GCA_009363875.1. Taxonomy (NCBI): domain Eukaryota; kingdom Viridiplantae; phylum Streptophyta; class Magnoliopsida; order Asterales; family Asteraceae; genus Mikania; species Mikania micrantha. The sequence continues at coordinate 80,582,253 of CM018680.1, read as the reverse complement.
ATCAGATTTCAGAAACACTAGCATAATAGTTTACTGTTTAGCATTACGTACTCGACAGTACATCAATAGTTTGCATAGTTTGTACCTGAGTTACTGTGCCGTTACTGTTCCGTTCATCGTTCCGGCGACGGTTCCGGCACAGTTGTTACACTTGGGTCGGGTTTTCCCGGCAATTGGTGACTCTGTCCGTTCAAAAAAGGTTAGAGATAAACAAAAAATATATTAATATGTAAATAACATTTATTCAGTTTTTTATTAATAGAAAAATTAAAATTGCATTCAAACATAGGTCATGTTGCTAGGAGCACGTGTAATTTCACATTCAAAAACTATGACTTATTACCAAAAAAAAAAAAAAAAAAAAACAAACAAACTCAAAACTCTCATTTGAAGTCCCTTGAACTCGTTCAAATATTGTTTGGTTGTAAATGCGTCGTGCAAGTTCGGTTCGGTTTCTAAATAAGCCAGGCATGAGTCATCATAAGCGCACTTGTTGCTCATTCAGATAGTTGCTTGTTAGGCTCGTTCATTTTGAGATATGTGTGCATAAACTAATGTATTTTTTATATTTAAACTAATATTTTTTTACATATAAACTAATATTTTTAATATTTAAACAATATAAAAATAGAATATACAAAGTCTTGAAACCTTGGTAAATAATACAGAATCTCATATACAAGACCTTAAGCTTCTTTTCATTCTTCACAAGTTTAGCAGATCACGTAACTACACATGAATTTTTTGGTTTTTTTTACAACAGGTTACAAATTTATATTTTTTTTTATGATGAATGACATTATTGGTAAATTATTTGAATTAATAAATGATGATGTTAGATAAACTATTTGAATCCTTTTAACTTTAGTGACAATTTGTAATTTCTAATTAATTTGTGTTTTGTTTATATATTTGGTTCAACTTTTTTTTTTGAACGGCAAATGCTTTAATCGTGTGAACCTACTGTTTCCAGGCCATGTCACCAAGGTCTAGTTACCTTGACCTCCCATAAGCCACCACAACCACCTCAGGAGGAAACCCTACTGGAAAAACCTCCTGACCCCCTTCAGACTCCTATTTTGCTGCGGAGGGATTTTGAACCCAAGACTTCTCATTTGAAATAATTAATTTTGGGATACCTTTGAGGTACTGACTCATTGCTATTTGGTTTAACTTATTATTTGTTTAAAGTGTTGAGTTTTAGGTTGATAGACGTTTTGAATTTGTATTAAAATTTATTTTGGACAAACCGAACCAAGGAGAGTTGCTCGAGTTTGTAGACGAGCCAAACAAGTGCATAACATTTAACTCAGTTTTGTAAATCCGAACGCGTTGAGCTTCTTGGTTTGGAAACAAACCAAACACTACCAGAATCCCGTTCGGTTCAGCTCCTGAATAGCTAGCTCTGAATAGCTAGCCCAATAATTGCTAAATGCTTAATAGAGATCGTGTAGAAAGTTTTTACAATTATTCTTTTTCGATATTTGGAGATGTTTTATATTGTGTTGGAAGTTTTATAATATTTGTAACTTTAAGAAACATAAGAAAGCATCAAGTAATGTAACCAGATAATTTCATTACCAATATCATCAACATCATTGCAACAATGTTTTGAAAATTATGCCCATAGTCGAACCGTTGGCTCTAACAACACATTTACAACTAATCGTTTCACGGGGTAAAAAGGTCGAACCAACATGGACTTTTACACTAGCTTTTTGCGGTTAAATTTTAAAACCGATTAGACCAACCAGTCCTGTTTTTAAAACATTTCATTGCACTTGCACACCATTGTATTAAGCTTCCCCCAAAAATCTTTCCTTTTTTTTCTTTAAACACTTTTTATTTTTAATTCTGAATTGTCCGATTTTGGTGATTTTTAGTATTCTCTTCTTTTATAATTACATATCTAAATCTTATTTTCACATAACTCATTCAATAGTAAGAATTCACCGATATGTTTGTTTGTATTTTAAACAATATTTCTAAACTTGAAGTGTACCCATAATTGGGTAGCTTGGAAGTTTAAATCAATCAAAACACGTTCACTGAAGCGTCTTAGTCAATATCTTAATCTTCTTTCTCATCACCTTTCACTTCATGATAGCTACTTTGTAGCTACAGTCATTTACTAATAATAAACGTAACATAACTAATAATTAATGTAACATAACTAAGCCATCCTTTTATCCATTTTGTTTAAATCGACTCCAGTTCATCAAAACGTAAATAAGAGATGATAATTAAGGATTGATGAAGCAACTTTAAAAATAATGAACAATTGTTTAATATTTAATTATAGGAAATGTGTGTGCATGCTCCAATATTTACAACATGGCAATATTGGCATGTTAACGATATATGAGAACGAAGCCATAAAGGATCACATAAGCTAGTAAGGGAACAAAAGTATCAAGGAACTAAGCGTCAAAATGACAGTTTTTCAAAAGACAAAGGGCCCCAAATTTTAATTTCGTATAGAACCCTCAAATCGGTTACGCCGGTCCTGGTGATAAGATGCTAAGTGAAAGTGTATCACTCGCAAATAGGATGATCCTACTGTTGCAATTTTAATAATAAATATGTTTTATTATTAATTTTGGACCATGATAATTATTCGTATATGTTACGAATATGATTATTACATATTACGTTTTTTTTTATATGACGTGAAAAAATTGCAACGAATATAATCGGGTTCAAAACGGACCTAATATAAATAAGATATCGATGTTCAAAATTGTGTTGTGTAAAGTGTTAAAAGAAGATTGAAAAAGAAAATAAAAAACTTTTCATCTACCTAATTAAATTGCAATGACTTAGTTTTAACAAATCCTGAATATGTTTATAATGGTTCTGATGACAACATTTGGAATGCTATGGGATACACGTATAAATAGAGACATTTGGTCTCTTGTTTTAGTTGCTAGTTTTTGAAATCTCTACATCATTTGATACATACACACAAGCTTCAAAAGGTATCTACACAAGCATATACTTTGTTGAGTTCTCAACAACCTACAACGATCGATTAATCGTGTTAAACACTCTTGTTTCGGCTGATGTACACTGGGTAACAGTCGAATTCACCTGGATGACTCGAAATCTGTTTTAAACTTTGTGAACGGTGTTCCCACACCTACTTGAGATACATGATGATGTATTTATAGTGCTCAATGTGTCCTGGGAAGATCTTGGTTAATTCTCATTGTATGCTATTTGAGAGGAGTGAGACAATCTTGGCGTGTATGATTTTTGGATGAAAAAATTTTCTATTTTTATCTAACACGTTAACTTTCTATACAACGTTAACCTATCTGGTTATAATAAATAAGAAAAGAAGAGGCATTTGATGTAAGCTTCTTCTTTTGATCTCTCTTTAGATATATCAAAGTATTCTTACCGTATCATTAGGCTCTGTCTGGATGTCATATCATCATGACTAGAGCTGGCAAGATGGGTGGGTTGGATGACATGTCAGGATAGGTTCGGGTCAGGATGAATTCGGGTTAAGATGTGTTATTTTATAAAAATCACCATTTTGGTCCGGGTCAGGATGAGTTCGGGCTAAGATGGGTCATTTCATAAAAATCGCCATTTTGGTTCGGGTCAGGACGGGTTTTTCTAAAAAAAGACACGGATCGAAACGGGTCGTCTTAAAAAAAATAACCCAACTAATAAAAAAATGTAAAAGATGTAAAAAAACGAAAAAAAACACATGTAGACAAAAATGATAATAACATTTTCACCTATGACTACAAAAATCTCCAATATATACAAAAATCTCCAATGAACTTAAAGCAAAAAAACGTACGGTACTTCAATTATATGCAAAACGTCACAAATAGTACTTTCAAATTGATTAAGCAAAAGTTTGTTTAATTAGATTTTTGATATGAATCTAACAAATCAAAACAATACTAAATGACTATATCACTTCAAATTGATTCAATTAGTTTTTGTGTAAATAATCACCAATACCTATAAAACATGGTACTTTAAGAAATCAATTAGACCAGTGAACAAAAGTAGAACACAATGGCAAACCGCATAAGGCTAGTTTCTGTCATCTGGTAAACCCTTTAACCTTTTTTTTGAGGTTTTACGATCAATTTTTTAAGAAGATTGTAGTGTTCTCAATTTAAAGGCTCTGCAATAAACATCGCATTCAAGCACATGGAATAAAAAAACCCAACACATTGATCTTATGTTGTCCACTGAAGAGGCATCACCATGATGGGAACAGCCGCAGGAACAAAAGAAGGTACCGGCTGTCACCTCCAAGAAAAGGAAACGTCAAATGCTTGACAAAGAGCATTTAATACCAAGATATGGAACAATTAATGCCAGATTTGCATGGAACTAAAGAAAAGACGGTTGAAGCAAAAGAAGCCGAAGGCTTCACCTCGGACCTGCAGAAAAAGTACTGCTAAGGGCGAAAGACAAGACATTAGTCGCAGGTACGGATGAGATATCCTGGGAAAAGGGGATGGCCGAGTCATGTATAAAGAAAGGAGGAGCCCGAGGGGAAGACATTCATTAAATACACCATTACCTACTCAGAAGAAAGGCATTGAACACTCGGTAGAGAGCTTAAGCTCTTAGGAGGGAAAAGGTTTGTCCGTAAGAAGGTTCTCAACTTGGTGTTGGGGACTTATTCATTGTTATATTTGTGTAACTAGCTTCCTTGTAAAGCCCACACAGATTCACGGATTTAACATTTGGCGCCATCCGTGGGACACGAAGTCTCATCCCTCAGCGCCAAGAGAGGAACCCATGGCGGATCCAACCCAGACCCTACCGGTGCCAACGCGAGCGTAAGAAAGCAGCATAGGGATGGAACACCCACTTCTGCACACCCCTACCTGTCTGGCGTAACGAACATTGTCGCCCCCATCATAACGGATTACTCGGATGAAGAAGAAGCCGAGGGTTTCAGGATTACACCTGAGTTTGTACGTAGCCACAGGACAACACTCAAAGCCCAACTCGAGGAAATAGAGAAAGCTGAAAGATTAAAAGAAGTCCAAACTCGACTCACCTTCGCCGGAGATGGCCCCGTGGCTCCGGCAAAAGAAGAGATACTAGTAGATGAGCTGCTGACCACGCTATTAGAGGCCATTCGGAAAAAGAAGGAACCGGCAAGGAAAGAAGCATCTGATCCAACCCGGTAGAGAACAACGAAGCCTTGAACCCCCTGCTGCAACCATACCACCCCACCAACTTCACTGATATGTCCAAGTTTACGAAACGAATCGTGGAGGCCCCGCTCCCAGAAAAGCTGAAAGTCCCGCTGAATGTGGGGAAGTATGACGGGTCAAGCGATCCCGACGACCACCTGCATGCCTTTGCCGGGGCAGGCAAGGTAGGGAGGTGGAACCTCCCAACGTGGTGCCATATGCTCGTACAGACGTTAACAGGGGCAGCTCGCCTGTGGTTTGACAGTTTGCCCCCGGGAAGCATTGATAGCTATGAAGAGCTTAGAGATAAGTTCCTGAAACAATTCAATCGAAAGAAAAAAGCTATCAAGAACCCCAACGAGATACTCCATATACGGTGTAGGGATGTGAAAAAGTAGGGCAATTCATGGAGAGGTTCATCACAGAGAGCATGCAGATACAAGGGGTCCCCGAGGTCATGAAGATAAGCAGTTTCATCAACGGGGTCAGGCAACCACAGCTATGCGAAAAGTTAGGGGAAGACTTCCCTACAACCTTTGATGGGCTGATGGACAAAGTAAGAGCCTTCGTGAGAGGCAAGGACACAAGCCTCAGGGCCAGGGAGTGGGACCTGAAGAAAAGTCTAAGACCCTACAGGGCAAGGGAAGGAACTGACAACCAAGTAAAAGCAACCCCATACCCCACTAGGTGTCACACCCCAGGCCGGCGGGAACGGATCGTGTTTTCCCGTCAGGCGGAAGGTTCCCGGGGCGCGATATCATGAGTGATAATCAAATGATTAGATTGTTTACATAGCACATGATAAATAAATGAGAAATTTCTAACACATCCATGATATAGAATTACAAGATTAAATTACATAGTATCGTTCATAATTTAATCAAGTAAATCTACCAAAAAGAATCAATGTAACTATATCTTGTATATGTACAAGATATACAAAAGATGATTCATGTTCTTGTTCCCAAAAGCATGCAACACAAAATAAAGCTAGGTCTTCTAAAAGTCCACTAGCTAAATCCTTGCATGAAAGTATCTACACCTGTTCATCACCTGAGAAACATGTATTTAAACAAAGTCAACACTAGGTTGGTGAGTTCATAAATAAGTTAATGTAAAACCTTGATTCATTCACATGCACATTCACAATGATAATATGTTACTTGTATGATTGCCTGTTTCACTTGTTCACCCAATGGCTCCTCCCTAGTTGTATATACAAATGTTGTGACACCCGATCAAGCATGCTTATATATAGGGCATACCCCTGAGTCGAGCCTACGACCCGCTCAGACGCCATCCCACCACATGCTCAAACAAGTTTCACACTACTTGCAATACAATTATGGATTTCCATTCTCAATTTCCATGTGTACCTCATCTTTGATCCCCTGTGTTCACATGTATAGAATAATATAATGATAACGTTGTAGTTGTCAAACCGGAGTGTTGATAACCAATATATGCGTGTTAAGGATATTAGATTTATCAGATATGTTCCTTGAATTATTCTATAGTTTATCGGGGTTAACTGTTATTTCACTTTTAAATATTAAAAGTGTTAGTTAACTGTTTGTATTGTAATCTCAATGCAACGTATAGAGCCCAAATGAAATCCATTGTAATCCTCACGTAATCAGATTACAATGCATTCCATTCACCTCTATTCCGCCGTGTGATCCCAAAGCCTCCATGTGGGATTGTTCTCATGTGATTAACAAGGTTGAATAAGAACTTGTCTTATTACATCATGTTAATTATGTGTAAATGATAAGAATCCCATGAAGTTACGTTATCATGATCATCATTTACTGTAATCCATATGATCCCAAAGCCTCAATGTGGGATTGTTCTCGTGTGATTAACAAAGTCGAATAAGAACTTGTCTTATTACATCATGTTAATTATGTGTAAATGATAAGAATCCCATGAAGTTACGTTATCATGATCATCATTTACTGTAATCCATATGATCCCAAAGCCTCAATGGGGGATTGTTCTCGTGTGATTAACAAAGTCGAATAAGAACTTGTCTTATTACATCATGTTAATTATGTGTAAATGATAAGAATCCCATGAAGTTACGTTATCATGATCATCATTTACTGTAGTCCATATGTTCACCATGTAATCCTTAAGCCGTAGTAAGAACATGTCTTAGTACCCTTAAGTGACGCAGGTGGTGGATACCCAATGCGATCATACTATCACATAGTATGTTTTTAAGGTATAGATTAAGTGTTATAAGTGATTTACTTATCACACTTAATTAATTATAATGTGAAATGATATTAAGAAGATATTTTATCTTCTATTCATTTATGTGTTGTGAAGTGTCACCATGTTCCACTGTAGCTAGTAGTTCTCATTGTTTGTTTGTATATGAATTGTCTCACTGTTTACTCATGTAGAATAACTAGGTATTTTAAGATATAATCTTACGACTATGTTATTCAAATGTATTGTTGATTATGAAATTACTTTATCATAATCATCTGAGTTTCTCTGTTATCTCATGATCATACAAGCATGCATACAATGATAAGCGATAATAAACAGTTTAATATTATCTAAATCAAAGTATAAATAACATGTTAAGCAAAACTTTTAAATAAATAAAAGTAAACATGTTTCTCAACCCCGAGAGTTAAAATCAGTAAAGATTAAAGTAAAAGGGGCATATGAACTCACCTTGTAGTAGTAGGGTTGACTTAGCTTAAAATAAAGAAGACACGCACTCTTGATTGTTCCTTGGCGTAGTTCTCACGTTCCTGTGTTGATTTCACATCGCGTGTAGCTTATAAGTATAAGTTGTAAAGTTTTGTGCGTGTGTATGTGTAACCCGCAAGTTGTCTAACACTTGTAGGCATTATTCTTTGTTGTCATTCGGCCCAGGATCAATGGTTGTAATTTGACACTGTTGTTAGTTCAATTTACATTGAACTTAGTATAATCTATTATACGTGTTATGATCCGTTTGTTTTGTTAACCATAAGTTATTGCAATTGTTCGCGCAACTCGTCCATTATTAATCCTATTATAAGTTTGTTCTCATCATTAGCATCTTGGGCCGAATGACACTCGTATGGGCCGAATTTGTATGTCATAAATCTTGTATAATCTTGGGCCGATTGATGTGAGCTTGGGCCGGTTTCACATGGGGTTGGGCCGAGACATAGCCACTTGGGCCGAATAACATATGGGCCGCAACAGACTAATGGGCCGGTCGCAAGAGTTTGATCAATCAAATGTTGGGCTAGATTATTGGGTCCAAAACAAATGCTTTGGGCCGACTAGAGGCTGTTGGGCCTGTTGGGTTTTTTCTTTGGCCGAGAAATAACTACCCCGAATGTGGGATTGGGCCGGTTATACCATTTTGGGCCATAACAAGTGAATGGTCAATGGAATGGAGTTGGGCCAACCAAATCAAGTCCCCCAAGTTTCATCCGAATGAGCACATGGGCAGCGAACCCACTGGTTTTTAAATGGCAAGGTTCGACTATATAGCATAAAGGTTCGCCGCCTGGTTGCATGCATGGCTCGGCTGATTATTATGGAAGATAGGTTCGGCTAGAGAGGGACCAAGGGTTCGGTTTCTTCTTGAGTTTCCTGCTCCAAGGTTCGTGCATGTCAAGCAAGGTTCGGTAGATAGAGACTCATAGGTTCGTGACTGTTCCAACTGATAAGGTTCGCTGTCACCATAAAGGTTTGTTTGATTGTTGTAGGTTCGTGAGTGTGACCATGGTTTGGTGGTTGCAGGAATGGTTCGTAGATCTGACAGAAGGTTCGGCTTGGGCATGATTAGGGTTCACGGGGTTTGTCATGCTGGGAGGGTTCGGTGGTAATGGCTGCCACAGGTTCGCGACTCAATTCTGGACACCAAAGAGTTTCGGCCGATCCTCTCATCACCCCGTCCCCCTTGCGCATCTGGATCCAGACACCACTATCACTACCCATGGTGATGATTATGTGGCTCGAGCTTCCAGATGAAGAACAGTTAATCGGTTAGATGTTGGAGCCGACCCAAACTTAGAAAACCCTACTTTTTCGTGACATTCCTCAGCTCATACCTCGATTTACAGTGATGATGGGCATAGATCCGTCGTACTTCCTTGTAGAACTCGTCATGGGCTACGCGTGGGCACAAGAATCACCCAAATCGGTTAAGAAACGAGCAAGATACAAGGTTTTGAAGGTGGAAAGTGGTGGTGCATGGTGGTGGCCGGAAATAGGGTTTTTGAGATAGAAAGGGTTGGTTAAAATGATTAAATGCCCACATTTGTGGCTTTTATACCCCGAGTGGTGTTCGGGTCCGTTTCGGTTGCTCGGTTCGCGATTTCGTCGTGTAACCGGAAAATTACGCGTAATTTAATTTAATTAAATAAAGAATGTTATTTTAATTATTTGATGAGTTTCAAAATTGTAAAATGTTAAATATTTTATTTTATTAATTTTATTATCGTTCGTGTCGCATTTCGTTTTCGTTTCGTCGAATCGCGTCACCATCGCGCGTATTCGTTCGAATCGTCATTCGAACGAACACGACGATGGTTTTGCTTTCCGACTTTTGTTTTCTACTTTACAGTCATCATTTCAGAACGTTAAACTCACAGATATGTTTGTGTGAATCGTCACCCACGCAAACACACCGTCAGTTCGTTATTCTGAAACGACACTGTGTTATTGTTTGAATTGTGTTTCCTCACTGTCGGACTCAACTAACACCCTGTTTTCACTTTGTTTTCACATTGAAATGTCGACCATCTGATTCCTGTCATCTATGGATATCAGATCGCAACCGATTTGTTTCTGTTATTCACTTGAACACTGTTGTTTCTCTTGATCTGTTGTGTTAACTGTACTTAGGTTTTTACATAAATACACACAACTAATGTTTCGATTGTATGTTGTACTTACTGCATTTAAGTTTACACGAAAATACGTACAACGATTTCTTGTATTTAAGAATCTATTAATACAAACACTGTTTACAAACACATATGTAGACATAGTTACTGTATGCAAGTACACCTACCGTACGGACTTGCCGGCCGGTCAGGTACTAGTTGTCACACTAGGGGAAAGCCGTACGCAGACAAAGGGAGATCCTCTTTCGCTCACTACAAGCCGCTACATAAACCATACCCCGAAAAGTTCACTCCACTCACCCAAACACCCAGTGAGATATTGGCAACGGAAAAAACGAAAACTTTTTTCCAGAAACCACAACCACTGCGTAATGCTTCCCGACCACACCCAGACGAATACTGTGAGTTTCACTGGTGTCATGGTCACAAAACGAACGATTGCATCCATCTCAGAAGGAGATCGAAGCGGCTATCAAGGCCGGCAAACTATCGCACTTGGTTAAAGAAATCGGTGCAGCCGCATCTAAAGGAAAAGAGCCGACAAGGGGAGAAGAAAGTAAAAAGCGCCGTTCATATGTAGATATGGTCAGACGACACCCAAATGAAGAAGGTGGAGACAACAAGAGGATGAAAACGTTCGACGAAGAGCCACCTCCCTGGTTGGAATGCTCCATCACCTTCCCACCCTTGAAATATTATGAGGCACAAGAAGCACCACTCAACATCGCCGCTGACATCGTTGGCCATAGGGTAGCACGAATTCATGTAGATGGAGGCAATGGATTTGAAATAATGTGTGAACATTGCTTTCGGAGGTTAGACTCGGATGTACAGAACCTCTGGCAAGCGGATAACTCTACGATGATGGGATTCTCAAGAGAAACGACGCAATCTTTAGGGAAAATAACTTTGCCCTTCACCGTGGGAGAGTACGGCACCCAGTGGATGGTCCGTCTAACTTTCTACATCATACAGGCTTCATCCAAGTATAACGCCATATTGGGAAGGCCAGGAATCAAAGCACTCCGCGCGATAGTCTCCGCGGCGCATGGAGCTATGAAATTCCCTACATCCGCTGGCATTGCAACCGTAAGTTCTTCCTCTGAGATAGTTGCTTCCTTGGCTAGAAATGTCTTACCCAAATCCCCAGACATAGAGGAATGGATCTTAAACGATGAATATCCAGAGATCACCGTTAAAGTAGGATTGCACCTTACCAACAAGTGCAAAACAACACTGAAGGAGATGCTCATATGCCACTGTGACATTTTTGCATGGACGTCGCGTGACATGTGGGGAGTTCCAAGGAGTCAAGCAGAACATCGGATTGACGCACGAGCAAGCTGCAAACCCATCAAGCAAAAGAAGCGCGACTTGGGAGTCGAAAGAAGCAAAGCAGTGCTCGAAGAAAACTGTTACTAGCAGGAATAGTACGCGAGGTCCAATACCCTACGTGGATATCAAACTCGGTGATGGTGAGAAAGTCCGATGGCAAATGGCGAATGTGTATTGATTTCAAGGACTTACCAGAAATAGACGCCAAAATCGACTCCTTACACGAGTTCCCCATACGATGCTTCCTAGATGCTTACAAAGGGTATCATCAAGACTAATCCATGGAAACATCAATTCTTGAAGTTCATAAAAAAGAAAACAAAAACGAATTATTAAGAAGGGAAATACTTGAAAATTGAAATCAAGTAATCAACATACAAGGATCTGCAGAAGGATCCGATTTCTTCTTCCAAAGCACAAAACGTCCAATCGTTCAAATTTCCAATATACGCAAACTTCTTAAAGTCGCCGATGATCCAATCTTCTTAAGTAGATATGATTTCTTCATCCGAAAACGCGGATTATCCGGTCGATTTGCTCTAGCCTTACGCTTCCAATCGTCCGGATCTCTCACTCTACCAGTCACTCGTGTATTGCAGTGCAAGTTTTAGTTAGGGTTAAGTTTTAACCCATCGCTGAAACAGAGACCCATCCTGACCCGCCATTTATCCTCTATTTTTATATGTTACCCATTCTAACCCTTCTCATTTTTTACATTAATCCAATCTAACCCATTATTTAAAAAAAAAATTACCCATTCTAACCCAGAAAAAATTATTCGGGTTTAGTTTGCCAGGCGTAATCATGACGTTTCTCTTGTTGAACACCTAGTAAATCTCATAAAACCTAGGTATATTCTTGTTTTGGTATCGTTCATGTCAAGAGCTCGTAAGCCATAGCATAAAGTTTAACCTAGTCAAGTCATCAAGTGACTAATCCTTGTTACGGGTTCATGCCGTGTTTTAGATATTAATAGTTTGATCAAGAACAAATAAACTTATGTCATCAAGTTTACAAGCTTTAAACTAATATATTATAAAATATTTTTGGAATTTATAGGGTTAAATTTAAAATACTTTTATTTTTAATTTATGTTAAATTAAAATATTACACTATTTGGTGAGTTTAAACGTATCATCATGACATCCCATATGTAAATCATATATCGAGACAGCGAAAACACGAAACATATGCAGTTTACAGGTACACGTGTGTATTATACTTCTGACCCAAATTTATGATGAAATAATGGATGAGAGAGAGGCTTTGTGTGTATGAGCTGTGTCAAGTATGGATCCACTTTTCTTTCATTTCTTTTTTGTTTTTCAACCGTACAAAACAAATTTGATTTCCTTATTCTCGCTTGATTACTTGTGTATAGGACTGTAAACGAACCGAACGAACACGAATGATCCTTTGTTCGTGTTCGTTCGTTTAACTTTTAACTTATTCACAAACGCTTCACAAATATTAACCAACGAAAATTCTTGTTCGTGTTCGTTCATTTAGGAGTTTATCTTGTTCACGAACGCTAACGAACACATATTATTTAAACATTAAAAATCAACATTCTAATCTCAAGGATTCGAGATAATCATTTATATATAAATAAATTAAAATATTATAGCATTTAACTAAAAATTAAAAATTAAAATTATACAACACATTTAATAAATAAATATAATAAATGAACTTAACCGAACATAAACGAACGTAAACGAACATGTTACAGAACGTTCGCGAGCACAAATGAACGAACACGACCTCTGTTCATGTTCGTTCATTTAACTAAACGAACGGAATGTATTAAACGAACGAACATAAACAAACTTCCCACCTAATGGTTCACGAACTGTTTGCTGAACGTTTGGTTCGTTTACAGCCCTACTTTTGTATATAGAATGTTTATAAGAAAAATTTTTATTTTTAAAAAAAATAAGAAAAATTATATTAATAGTGAATTTTAATTTTTTTTCATAATCTTTAATTATAAAGGTAAAAAATGTTATAATGAAAAATAAAATTCTAATAAAAATATAATAAAACTATATATATCATGAATTTACGTATACTAACTTAAAAAATTTCGTATGTAACTAGTATGTGTACATACAAGTTACATATATTTAATAACATGTAATACATATTTTTTTTCTTTTTTTCTTTTTTGTACATTTCTTACCTTATAGTAATAATAAATAAAAATGAAAAAATGAAAAAAAAATACTTAGTAATGATTGTGAAAAGTTTTTTATTTTCTCCAAAATAATAGCTTTCTTAGAAATACTCATATATATATATATATATGTATGTATATGTATATATATATATATTTAGGGGTTGGATTTACTAATAAAAGATTTTTGCGGAACCAGTAAAAATAGGGTTTGAAGGTTCAAACGAAGAAAAATGTTACCCTTATCCCTCTTATCTTGTTTAGATAATGAGTTTTCTTCTAAAAAGACTCACGACTTAAAGACGTCATAAGCATACTAGCAACAATGCAAATAAATATAATATATATAAAATTATATCGAATACACGTTATATTTAAGATATATTATACCTAACTATTGGGTCATTCTTACCAATAGAAATCTATATCATACTTTTTAAAAACATCTATCACTAGCATGCACTAAAAAAGTACAAATCTAAAAAATCATGTCAAATATGCGTATGTTGTCAAAATTATTAGTTATAAATCTTTTATAGGCCGATTTTGGTGTTAATTTATAAATTTAAATAACATAATTACTAAAAATGTAAACTTATTCTATATTAATTCATCTTACTAACTAATTAAAAACTTTGTATTATTTATGTGTATGCATATATGATATATCCAGCAAACTTTGCTAGTTTACAAATGGAAATATGTAATTTACTGATTATCTATGAGGGCTTCACAAGCCTTTCATGTATAGTTGAAAATAGCGATACGTTAAATATGGCGATAAAACAATGACATGTTAGCAACATATTAAGTAACAAAAAATAGTTTCATCATAAATGGGACATGAAAAATCATAACGTGACAACGATGAAATTACATTGATTAGTAGCGACAAACAATGAAGAAAGTAGTTTTTTAAAAGCGGAATAAAAAAGCTACTTTTAAGAATATATTTGTTGAGCCTATTTGAGTTTACAAAAACATTTACATATTTTTCCATCACTATATTATTTATTACATATATAATCAATTAAAAAAGTTAATTACATATTTTTTCTTCTTAAAAGATTTTTCCATTTCCAAATAAATTAGTTAATTACATATTTTTCTCTATTAGAGGAATATGTGATTAATTTTAAGGATTGAATAAATATGTAATAAAGATTCTCATTAGAGAGATATATGTAAATAATTATTAAAAAAAGAGGATAAATATACAAAACACAACTTTCTTAACCAAAGTTCATATATAATACTAGGAGCTTGTACGTGCGAAAGTTTTTAGCATTGATTTCATGATTTGTATAAAGTTTTTATATTCGAATCTTTGTCCGTTTCTTTTTTTTCTTTTTTCTTTTTTATGAAAGAATTTTATCAACCAACACTCCTAAAATATAAACCGCATCAAGTAAATATATATCAAAGTAATATGATATAAGAGTTAACTAAACAAAACAAAAAACCATCTAGAAATGCGTGCCTAAAAACAATTTTCTAAAAGAAGTGAGAACCAAAATCAATCATACGAAATTTTAATACATGAAAGCAGAATAATTTTCATCCATGAATTTCCTTTTATTGTTAGAAAGTATTATTGTATTAAACCCACTCAAAATAAAGGAAATGAGTTTGTTTGAGTGAATACATATTTTATTTTAGGTTGAAATGTGTTGCATCATAACATAAAGTGTGTTGAGATGATCGAGTAACTCTTAACATAATACGTGTCAAGATGTGTAAATTAAAAATTATGTAAATATGATAGATTCAAATTGATAATAATTATTAATAATATGTTTGATGAAAAAATCAATAAATATTATTTTAATAAACTATTTGCTTAGTAACAACTCATTTTGACTTAAACTATATTAATTATTTTTAAAAAGTGATCTATTTAAAAACAAACTGATTTTGATTAAAACCATTCCTAGCAGGCTGACACACATTCATCATGACCCGAACTTGTTTAAACCGTTACCCAATCCATCTATTTCCCCATGCTGACATTGTATTCAAAAGCTTGATTGTTGAGATTGTCATTAACATTATTTAAGATTTGAAGAAAAATAAAACATATAAAATCATCAATTTGTATCATTCTATGAGACTTAGAGTTGATTATTTGCTCCAGTTCAAAGCTTGAATTGAATCAAAGATTACAAATCGAGTCTTTTTTTTCTTTTTATAAGCTCAGGCTCGAATTAATTTTAACTCGGTTAACTCGTTAGTTTCACAACCAATTTAAAAGAACGTTTTATCCCCTTTCCAATGTCCTAAATATCAAAATTAAAACGACATTGATCTTTTATAACCATTAAAAAAATCTTCCATTTTTCAACTAATAATTTGCAAAGTTTGGTGTTATTAACACGTTGAAAAACGTTCTTGAATTAAAAATGTAAAATTGATTCCAAAACACCATACCTTCAGACAATGTCACATTTTATATCATGAATTAATTCCTTAAATTGTTATTATTTGCATATTATTAATTAAATTTATTATACTTAATAAGCAATTAGATTGATGATTAAAGATGGTCTACATTCTACAATCACCTACACAGTTTTGTCCTTTGTGCAAGTACGGTGGAACGCCCGACAAACATATATGGCTCGAATTTAATTATATTTTACAGTTTATTACAGCTCATACGAATTAAGTAAATGTCGATAACCAATAATCTTAGATATGGGGAAAGTTGCAGGAAGTGCATAATGTGTCGGGAAATTATATTTAATATATATATTAAAAATTCATAAATAATATGTTATGTGTTTTAAATAACTAGGAAGTCAATAGCAATTTGTTAGCTACATGTTAAAAACCTAAAATCCTAAGTAATAACATTACCTTCAAGGCTTCAAAGTTTCGGTTTATAACATAATGATATCATTTTAACTTTTTTTTTTTATAAAAAAGTGATATTTCTGAAAGCAATTTTTCTTTGATAAATAGGAGATTTTCTCAATATATATTGGATAAGATGTGGGTTTTCGTAAGTGTCTTTAAGAGACAATATATGTTACATAAAAAATGCTGGCAAGAACCTCGAATTCTGGTGCTAAAAAAAAAAATTCTAACTTTAACTAACTAGGAACTAGCACAAAAAATAATAAATGAGTCATAACTAAAAATGAAAAAAATTAACCAAAGTCGTAGAACTGTATGAGAAATTAATATTTATTGTAGTAGAGTTATATTTACAAAGGTTGGATCCTTAGAAAGTTTTTTTTCTTATGTTTTTTCTAATAAGAGCATAAGGAGATTTTAACTTTTTAATTTTAAATCATATGTTGATATTAAAATGTTAAAAAAAGGCCGAATAAAATAAACAAATTATTTATTTTTTTACTTTAATCAAATTCTTTAAGTTTTTTAAACGTTTATAATTTTGTTATACAAAATTTATTTTTAAATAATCACACCATAAAATTAATTTTTTTTCCTCTTTGATTAAAGTATAGTGATGTTTTTTTTTAAAAAAATCAGTATGTTAATATTTGTACTGTATATATTTATGTATTGTATTTTTGTGTTCTATATTCTATATTTTTGTGTTATATTTTTTGTATTATTTTCAAGTACTGTATTACACTAAAACAATACATTTTAAATTAATTCAGTATGCATAAAAAGTTTAGTATAATTTTACTAAAAAATTATTATTTTTATATATCAATATTATACTCAAATTAAAAATGAAAAATTGTTAGATTTTATGATGTAGTTTAAATAAAAGTCTTATGAAAAACTTATATATATTTTTAAAAAGTGTAAGAAACTTGAAAAAATATATAAAAGTTATACCTAAACTATTCTTTCTGTTTTTTCTATTATAACACATGTTAAACTTTTATTAGTTGATACTATTTTTAGGTAATATTTGAGTCTTCCTCTATACTTATACGAGAACCTAGTAATAGTATGGAATTCAGGCATTTACAAAAGATATTTGTGTTCATCACATGGCCTAGTCAATTGATTTTGGTCCTGGTCTAGTATGTAAATTCCTTTTAAATTGTTTAAATTGTTGTACGTTCTTTTTTCACATATTATTTTTACATATTGTCTTATATTGTTTCCAAAATGTAAAGAAATTTCAGTAATTTCATAACATCACTTCAATTCCATTTCTTCTTTATAGATTAACAAACTTTTTAGTTTATATTTCTGTTAGTATCAACATGTGACTAAATTTATTAACTAAAATGACTTGCATGACACATACCCGTAACGGATGATGAAATAAATATATCAACCCGACTTCTCACACAAAGCCATCCATTTATAACAAAAAAAAATTTAAAAATTGAAATATAAAATTAATTATAAGCATGGATGCATGTTCATGAACTTTGTTTAAAATAACCAATTTTTGATTGTGATAAGAAAAAGCATTTTTGATTTAATTACTTTTAAGAGAAATCCAATAGAATACGACATATCCTTCTTTTGTTGTTGGTGAAGATTTTAATGTTTCTGGGTGAGTGGGGGTCCTCCCGACAATGAAATTTGGAAAGACGAATTTCGTCGGTGATCCGAGTGGATGCAACCCGGAAACCGAGTTTTGACTTTGGTCAAACATCACCGATTCAACTCAACACGTTTGGTACGTGGGGCTTTATTATTACATTCTATACTAGGTTATTAACCCGTGTATTACACGGATTTAATATATAAATTAAGGTTAAACATAACGGACCAAAAATGTAACGTTTTCTATTATTTTTATTACTTCAAAATTTTAAATAAATTAAAAAACGTCATTAGATGATAAAAATCCTATTGTTTAATAACCCCTTTTATAATATATTTTATTTAAAAAACATTTTTTAAGATAACTTGTTTTTACATAAATTTTGTATTTTGAAAATATAATATTTCTTACTTTAAAAATTTTGATTTTAGAATTTAATTGTGTTTTATAATAAAAAGATAAATAATATATTAGTTATTAATATTATAATTATTTAACAAGAGAAATAATTTATTTAATAAGAGAGAGAATATAATTATTTAATAGGAGATAGAATTAAGTGAAATGATAAGGAGTTGACATGTGTAAATAGTAATGTAAGAATATGACATGTGGCATTAGTGATGTAAGATGATGACAAGTGGCAATATTGTTACTCTTTTATTATAGAGTATAGATTTCTATCTCCACCGTATAACAAATTAACAACCTTCATACCTACATGTTTCATTGTTTGATTTGGGTTTATTACATCGATCTTAGAACGTGATGCGTTTTAAATAATTTTTTTTTTCTTTTGAATGCAAGATATTCATCAGATAGCTCCTATAAAATCTAATAATTAATTAGATATTCAAGTTTTGATTGGTAGTTATGTTTTGTTAGTTTAAATGTGATTTGAAAGTATTTATTGTTGATATATTTATATATATATATATATATAATTTAATGTATGACAAACTAGCCTCTAGATGGAGCTAGATAGAGGGGTCTAAGTCCGTTTCCAATTTTCTATCAAACTTAGATATTCTATAGAGGTTGGGATTCCACAAATTGACCGAAAGGTTGCATGTTCGAATCTCGGTCATGGCATGGCTTTCAAAGACATAGGACAATGACCTTTGGATGGACAAAGCGAGTGCGACCTGGTTTTACCCATGGATCAAGGCTGTGAGTCTCAAACCCAATAGTGGGTCGGTCCTGTGGGGTTTTCCCGGTCGAACGCGATGCCAAACTCTGATGCCTAGTGGGCCTGGTTAAGACTTAAGACAACACATTGGCCGGAGTAGGGTGTGGACCTCTCCTATGGATGGGGTGCGATTCCTTCCAAACTAAGAAAGTCGCTGTTCGAAAAAAAAGATATTTTATAAAGGTGTGAATTTTCACTAAATCAAAAGAAACTAATTGGTTTGAGTAAACAATTATTGTACAGTTGGTTGAAATGAGTAACATTATAACTTGTAATGAGTTGAGATGGCTAGCACTTCAACACAATACGCGTCAATATGTGTAATCTAAAAATATGTGAATGAAATAGATTCGAACTTTTAAAAATGAATAGCAATATATTTGATGAAAAGTCATTAAAAATTATCATAATAGACTATTTGTTTAGTATAACACATTTTGACTTAAACCAAACTAATTTTGCTTAAAACTCGTTTTGACTTGTTACACAACCCGATCCAACCCGCCCATTTTGTCAAGCTAAATTTTCTATTAATGAGAGTATCGAACGTGATTAAGGTTATAAACAAATCGGATGAGCCTTTGTTTGTGTTTGTTCATTTAATTTTTAACTTGTTTTATTATTAATGATTCACGAACACTAACCTAACCAAAATGATTATATGTGTCCATTAATTAAATAATTTAACTTGTTCACGAACCAAACGAACATATATTATTTGAAAAAAATAAAAATTAGCATTCGCAATCTCAAACATTAGGTATAATCATTTTATTTATATATAAAGGTAAACAATTGATATAAAACCCAAAAAATAATTATCATAAAATAAAGCAAAGATTATAAATAATGTTTGTAATTGAAATGACCCTAAAATAATCTATCAAATAACAAGACAAGTTAAACACTTGATAAATTTAACAAGTATAAAATCTAAATAACTATATTTCCAGTTTAAATATTATACTATTAAACTAAAAGTTAAAAAAAAATGAAAATATCAAACACATTTAACAATAAATGATCATGGACGAACACATTACCGAATTTTCACGAGCATATTACTGAACATTTACAAACACAAATGAAATGTTCTTTTATTTAGCTAAACGAGCGAAGTTTTTTGTTCGTGTTTATGCATTTATTAAACAAACTTCCCGTATAACGGTTTACGAATTGTTGTATGAATGTTCGGTTCATTTTCAAACCTAAATGTGATTGTTATATTATAGTTTGATCGATCATCAAAATGTTTTATTAAGATAGTTGAATCATGATCTCTTAGTTGAAAATTTACGTTTTAATTACTGATCTTGCTTCTTATAATTAACGAGTTTTATGCTTCTATCTGTGTTTTTTAGTATATTAAGTTGACATAAACTAAAAGGACTATTTTCATATATTAAAACTCAGATTTAGGGTGTTTATTTATTAATTTATTTTTTTTTTATTTTTGAACGGCTTTGTGTTTTTGTTTAGCGCATTGACTTATCTCCTTCCTAAATAAAATTTCTTATGTTATTGACTTTCTTAAATTTCATTTTTTTACTTCATGTGAATTAATTAATCACTAAAAAGTATTCCAAGTATTCTTATGTTGAAGCTAATTGTCATGATTATGTTTTTTTAATGTGAAAAATATAAATAAGTAATAGAGAAGTCAGATTGTTGGTGATAGTTTATATTGTGATGATGTTAACATATAGTCTTTGAGTTCGTTAAATGCTTACAGTTGCTATCTTTCTGGTCAAATGGTTGTTCTTCTTTCATGTAATATAATATTCGTAAGCTAAAACACACATTGTTTGGAGATTACTTTCTACATTAATTATGCTTATAGCTTTTTTTTTGGACGGCGAATGTCTCAATCGTGTGAGCTCACTATTTCTAGGCTATGTCACCAATGTTTAGTTACCGAACCTCACACGAGCCATCACAACCACCATTCCAGGAGGAAACCCCACTGGAAAAACCTCTGACCCCCCTCAGACCCTATTTTACTGCGAATAGTTTTGATTCTAAGACCTCCCATTGAGGCAATGCCTCATTGGTAATTATGTTTATAACTAATAAAGGATGATACAATTCTTGAGGAAAATTTACGGGTCATTTATGCAATTCTTGAGGAAAATTTATGGGACAAATGACCGTTTTACCGTATATGATGATTGTGCCCTAACTTGCATTAAAAATTTGTTAGATATAAAAGTGAAAGTGACAAAATGATAGAGAAAAAAAGCAAAGATGTACTACGAATATTTTGAAATTTTAAATCGTATTAGCAATAGAGGATTAAATCATGTGGTTTAAACATTTTTTTATTATTATTTTTAGTGATAACAATTTGATCTACTTCAAATATTACAAAAATATTTACATTAATTGATTAATATATTAAATTTCATCTTAATATATTCTTGATTCTTCCTCTTTTTTTTTCTTTATGAAAAAAGAAAGTAAAAGAGCACTATTTAAAACACAACGGCGGTAACCGATTAATCGTTTTCCACCCGCCCTTATTTTACAAAATTTATCGTCAACGACACTATTTTGTCGTCTTCTTCCTTATCCACACGCACGAACACCTTTCGACTCCGTACCAGACTCTCTATATAACCCTCCAAAAACCCCCCCCTTCTTCTTCACTCATTCCCAATCTCAATCATCACCCAAATTCAACCTTCAATGGCGGCACCAATCTCCATGAACGATTCCAATTCTCACATGGACAAAATCACCTCCGAAATCTTCTCCATTCTTGAAAACAAATTCTTGTTTGGCTACGATAATCCAATTCCTTCACCCACTAAAGACCAAGTTTCAGTTCCGATGGAAGAATTGAAATCCGGCAAGCATGTCACCGGAAAAGTCAGGATTCTGTCAATTGACGGTGGTGGTGCCACTGATGGGGTGTTGGCTGCCACCTCAATTGTGCATCTTGAGTCGTCTCTCCGTCGTCATTCCGGGATTCAAGATGCCCGCATTTCGGATTTCTTCGATGTGGTTTCCGGGTCGGGTATTGGTGGTGTCTTGGCGGCGATGCTGTTTACGCGAGGGAAGGACGGTGAACCGTTGTTCACCGCCGACAATGCGCTTCAATTTGTGGTGGAAAATGGACGGAAACTTTCGAGGGTGTCTAAACAAGGTGTTTTCCGTCGGGTTCTCGGTGCTCCGGCGAAAGGAGTGAAGGTATTCCGGCGGACATTTGGGGATTTGTCGTTAAAAGACACTGTAAAAGCGGTTCTGATACCATGCTATGATCTTACGACCGGGACGCCTTTTGTTTTTTCTCGTGCTGATGCTGTGGAAATGGAAGGATGTGATTTTAAGATGAGTGATGTGTGTGCCGCCACAACGGCGGTTAGTGGGCCCGTCGAGACGGTGTCGGTCGACCGGAGAACGAAGATCTCCGCCGTAACCGGCGAGCTGGCGATGAACAATCCGACAGCTATGGCGATCACTCATGTCCTCAACAATAAGCTAGAGTTCCCGTTTTGCAACACCGTCGATGATTTGCTTGTAGTGTCGCTAGGCAACGGAGAACCGTCTTGTTTCGTCGCCGGGAATCAGACACCGTCGCGGGCGGCGTTGCTAAAGATCGTTGGAGAAACAGTTTCAGACACGGTAAATATTTTTTAATTTAATTAATACGTTATTTATAAATAACAGAAAAACTTTCTATAAAATAGTAATTATTTTTTAAAACGTTTTAAAATTATTTTGTGCATCTTGTGACAATAAAAGTTAAAGTTAAAAGAAGAATGAATAAATAAATGTTTTAAAACAGAAAAATCTAAATGGGTAGATAGGTTTAAATATTTAATAATGAAATTAATATTGCAATTTACTGGACAAAAATAATTTTTATAAATATTTTTGTTTGTACACTGATTATTTCAACTACCCTAACGGGACCCGACCACTCTTATTGATACTGTCGGTAGGGGGTTTATTGCCATTATTATATTTAGAAGCTACAAAATTTAATGACATAGAAAACAGTAAAAGACTAATTTATACCTGTCAAAATAAATATATATTGGACCTGTTTGTGGTGCATATGAAATATATATTGGACCTGTTTGTGGTGCATATGTAATATATAATTTATTCTTATTTCAGTTTTGCTGCTGATAATATATGCTGAATACGATGATAATTAAATAAACACGTATATTTTTCTAAACATTAATTTGTGTTATATCAATTTATAGGTTGATCAAGCAATATCAATGGCATTTGGGCAATCTCGAACGAGTAATTACGGTCGTATTCAAGGTAACAAAGGTATGATAGATTCCGAGAATCTTAACAAAGGAGGAAAAGAAACAAACACCCTTAAATTAGCCGAACAAATGTTGAGACAAAAGAATGTTGAGTCAGTGATGTTCCAAGGGAAGAAGTGTAACAAAACCAATCTCGATAAGTTGGAGCTTTTTGCAACAGAAATCGTTAAGGAAACCGAAAGACGGAGATTGAATATACTGCCTACGGTTATTTTAAGACAGACGACAACATCGTCGTCTCCAAGAACATCAACTGCCACAACCTTGTCTATCACGTCCTCAAATTAGTTTTCGAATTTGTTACATTTTCTGATGTGTGACATTGAGGAAAGCAAATGCATGTAAGGATGATTTATGTTGATGTTTTGGGTTTGTATTTTAGGGTACAACCGTTATGATTGATGACGGTTAGTTTGATTGTGTATATAGAAAGATTCAAGGGTTTGTATCAGAATTAAGAATTTTTGTTTGATCCTGATGAAATGTAGTGTGGATCGGGCTAAAAAGCGGTTGAAAATGTATTTTAATGTGTTGCGAAGATTAGATGTTAGGTTTTGTTTGAAGTTAGTAATTAGAGATTTGAGTGAAAATATTTTTATTCACTATTCGCATGTTAATTTTGAAACTATTTTATATGTTCTTTGAATTGCAAGACAAATTAAAGATTGTGAATCACCTCAAAACTATTCAACTTACAATATCTTATACAGAGTCAACTCAAAGTTTTTTTATGGCTTTAAGTGAATGATAAAAATAGGTCATTTTCCTAAATAATAGTAAAGTCATCCTCCTTAATCTGGGCTTAAAACCGACAATGATAAATTTGAAAGCTTGTAATTAGAGGAGTTAAATTTTGTTTCCTTATTTTTACATTTATATCTTTACTTTTAAACTTATTTTTTCTAAATAAAAAAGTATTCTCCTTTATCCGGGTTTTGTTATTTTTTTCTTATTTATTATTTTAATTGACATTTTCGCTAGAGTTACTAAATACTAAGATGATCACATTAAAATTAAGAAACTAACAACAAATTTGTAAACTTGTAAACAATTAACAATTGCAGGGTATTTTCATGAAGCTAAT
Source organism: Mikania micrantha (assembly GCA_009363875.1). Taxonomy (NCBI): domain Eukaryota; kingdom Viridiplantae; phylum Streptophyta; class Magnoliopsida; order Asterales; family Asteraceae; genus Mikania; species Mikania micrantha. The sequence goes on along the minus strand of CM018680.1, from coordinate 80,557,652 downwards.
ATGGTCCGTCAATCTTAAGGTCCTTGACTATGCGACAGGCGACTCCTCGGTCCGTATGTCAGCTCATCTTCCAAGACGCAAGAGTTTTTCGTCTCATCTGGCTGTTTGTGCCGTAGGGAGAGACTCTTTAGCAGCAAGGACGACTGGACATTAGGGGTTTGGCCGATTGGGATTTCGTCATTTTGGAACACTAGTTGAATGCGGGAAGCAGGATGCCTAATGGGATTATGGGAGGTGCAATGAAGAGTTTTTATGTAATCCAATGGGACGGGATATTTTTTTAAAAAATCGGGGCCCAATGGAATGATGGCACACAGATAGGGCTTAAATTTTTCTTAAATGGGCCGATCATGATCTTATATCGTCTCCTATATCGTGAGGTTGAGCATGACCAATGCCGAATAGCATGAAGTGGCCTTCTCTTGACCACGATGTTCAAAAAAAGCAAAAACGTTTAAAACTAAACCGCATCCATAACCGGAAAAACTGAATCGAATTGTGAATTTGGTTCATTTCTTAACTATATCCGAATTCCGAAATCGGATTTCAGTTCGGTTATCAGTTCCAAATGTTTTTTGAAGTCGGCTTATTCGGTTAACCGATTAAACATAAATTTTATTATATATTAAGAATTCCTAACTATATCCGAATTCCGAAATCGGATTTCAGTTCGGTTATCAGTTCCATATGTTTTTTGAAGTCGGCTTATTCGGTTAACTGATTAAACATAAATTTTATTATATATTAAGAATAAATAAGATTGAATTTGGTTTATTTGGTTAAATTCAGTTTATTTGATTATGTTTAATCGGTTTAATCGGTTTTAATTGGTTTATTTGGTTTTAATTATTTGATCTTAGCATGTTTGCAATAACAATTTGAAAAAAATCAAAAGTAACAAATAATATGGTTGTGGCAGGTGTTTCAGAAATAAAATGAACTTTTTAAGTATAAATTTTGGTGTGATAATGAAAGCAATATGTCCCGTATGAGATTTCACAAGGATTTACCATTGTCTAGAATCAAGATCAATTGGCAAACTAAATTACATCTTTAGGTAGAGGTGACCAACGTATCCGGAACCGGAACCGGTTGTACCCGAACCGGTGGGTACGGGGCAGTTCCGGGTTTTCAATGGAATTGGAACCGGAACATACCATAACCTGCAAAAAACCAGAACGTACCAGAACCGGTTCTTGACTTTGTTGATAGGAACTAGGACCGTTTGAAACCGGAACCGGTTCCGGTTCCAAAAAAACCCGGTTTGGCCACCTCTAGATTTGGGAGAAAAAAAACAGAGAGAGAACTGAGCTGCTAATCCAAACATCTGGAGAATTAAATTATTGAAAAGCCCAACTACAACGTATATGCCTAAAATATGAAGTACCATCACTTGACCCAAGTCACTACACATATTCGTTGGTCCAAAATTCTGAAAAGGGAAGGCTCTTTATTAATTATTGGGCCAAGCTATCTATCGCTTTATTAGGGGCCGAAAGAAAGAGGTTATTTATCAATATCAAATTATCAATATCATTTTTAGTTTTAGGATCACTGTGATTACTAGTTTAGTATTACTATTACTTTTGTGGTTAAATCTTACTTTTGGTCCTTTATGTTTACACCAATTTTTCAGAGATGATCTTTTGTCTTTACAAATTTCAAAATTAATCGTTTAAGTTTCCAAACTTTACAAACTCGGTTATTTCTCCGTTAACTTGTTTAGTACTAACCGAACATAAAGATATAAATGTCAAAAGAAATGATCAAATAAAAGATCAAGACATGATTGAGTAGATTCAGCGAGAGATCGCTGACACTCGTTACCTACACCACCTAAAGTAAAATCTTTATTATTCATTTTATCTATAAAAGTTTAAATATTAAGCTTCTGATTTTCTATTTTAACAAAAAAAGTTGAGTATATTAATTTTAAACACATAAGTAAAGTCTTGGGTTTTTCTTTATAACCATAAAATTAAATGTAAATTTTTGGGTTTTTTATATTTGCTACGTTTGAATAAGCTTTTTTTTTTATTTTAATCATAAAAGTCTGAGTATTCTAATATTATATAAAAAACTTATAACCTTCTATAAATAATTTAGTTTTAAGTTTCTTTTGCTAATGTTACATTTTATTGTTGCGTGCGCATTTATATTTAGGCTCTTTAATGGAGTACACTTTCAGGTAGTATAACAGAGTGACTCTAGCTTTTACGACATAGTACTCTTTAAATTTTTATGATTAGATCATTTTTTTTGTGTTTTAGTATTTAGGATCATGATGTAGCCGATAACTTGGGTTCAAGGTTGCCCCTATCCTAAATTTTTTACTTCCTATTTTTATCTTTTGTATTTTTTAAACTTTGGGTAGTTTAAGGTGTAGGCATCGTTATGACCGGGGTTTGCAGTCTCATTTTAAGCACTTTAAGTTTTATATTAGATTCACAGTCAATACAATATGTTTTAGTATTTATGTTTTAATATTTAAAATCATGATAAAATTCATTTAGCATGCAAAAAAGAATATAATATGTAGTAACGTGTTACCAAAAATGCTTTATAAAGAAGCATGTGTGATCACTTTGATTTAAAAATTAAAAGTAATCGCCCACTGATTTTTAAAATATAAACTTTAAAAAGAAAATAAAATTTTATTATAGATAATTACCCTGTAACATGTGAGAAACTTAATCATTGCATGTGGCCCACGTTTTTTTTTTAACCTTGTTGTTGCCCTTTTAAAATTTTCTTTTAATTTTCAATATTTTTTTTACTTCTTTATTTTAATTTTTTATTATAATTAGTCCTTCCTTTTTCTATTTTTTTATTAAATTTTTACGGTTCATCTCTAATTTACACAAGTTTACGACAGTAACACTTTAATGATTTACGTCATGTAGAGGTGTAAACGAGCCGAGCCGATCCCGAGTTCGTTAAGGCTCGAGCTCGGCTGGTGTAGATAAATTCAGGCTCGAGCCCGAGCTCGGATCGTTATAAAATTTTTAGACTCGAGCTCTCGGCCGGCTCGGATCGGCTTGTTTAGATTTTATTTATTTAATTTATTTACTTTAATTACTAATTTATTTATATTTGTAATTATATTTTCAAAATTTAACATAAAATATTTTATTTAAATATATTTATCATAATTTTATATATAAAAATAATTATTTTATAAATAAACACTTAATATAATAAATAAAAATTCTATATTTAAAAAGCTCGTTAAGGCTCACGAGCTCGATATATAAAGCTGAGCTTGGGCTCGATAACTAAACGAGCCATACTTTCGAGCTCGAGCTCGGGCTCGTTAAGGCTCGGCTTGTTCAAGCTTTTTACCATCCGATCCCAAGCATTTCACGAGCTGCCTTGGTTCGTTTACACCCCTATCGGGATGACCGTAGCGGAACTCCGCTGCAACGCACAAGTTCTTTTCTTTGTTTTGTTTGTAAGTTTTTTTTATTAACATCTGTTTAATTTTGTTTCTTTCTTTATATAAACTCAGTTATTTTGCCAAAACTTTTGGTCTGTATCTCTAAACTACAAATGTTTAGAACGACCACATTTTAGGGTTTATGTAAGAGTAAAAACTGATGTGTTTTTACATATACGTTTTGATATGTGTGGTTGTATTTGCGTTTTGATATTCGGAATCGTGACGGAATTATCAAGGCAACACGCGAAAAGACCAACTAGTATATATTAAAGGACATATTTCTAGCAAACATTGTGTTAGTTTGCTTACTTTCAATCCTACTATTTACTTACAACGGTATTCATCGAATCGAATAACGAGTTATTCGAATTTGAAAATTTTACTGGTTCATCCGAAGCCGACCTGAATATCAAAATATATTATTCGATCCAAACAACCCCAATAACTCGAAAACAATGATTCTTACATCTGAATAGCCCGGGTTTATTCGGACATCCGACCCAAACAAACTAGTTTTTGTCTATCCAAAACCCAAACCTAATCTAAAATCATATTATCCGACCAGAACGACCCAAATTAGATTTCGGATGCGTTTTTTTCAGCTTTCGAATACGATTCGAATTTCGGATTTTTTCAAGTTTCAGATATTTTAAACACCCGTATTTACCTACCATTGGGAAAAACATGGTCCAAATCTGGGCAAAATGAAAAGTTAACAAAGAAAAAAAAATTGGCACGTATAAAAATACAAATAAATGAATTAAAATTTAAAAAGAACCATGTGTTATTTGACTTATAACTTTGAGTGTGACGGTTATTAGAGTAACACACGGCCCTGATTAGTAAAAATCAGACATCTGAGCCGAGCTTGGCAAAAGTTTACCTTTAAGTAGGTTCTTTCGTCGCCGTTCAAAAAAAAAAAAAAAGTAGGTTCTTTCGTTGATATCTTTTCTAAAAACTTAGTATTGTTCGTAAATAATTGGGTTGGATAACATGACATAACATGTTTGGGTCAGAATAAGTGCAGGTTAGAACGAGTTTTAAGCAAAACCATTTTGGGTATAAATGGATTGTTATTATAAAACATCTATTTGATTTAAGTTAAAATGAGTTATAAACAAAGTAGTCAATTAGGATAATTTTTAGTGATTTTCTTATCAAATATGTTATTAATCATTATTAAACATTTGAATCTATTGCATTTACATAATTTTTAGGTTACCTATCTTAACCCGTATTTGTGTTAAAGTGTTACCATCTCAACATATTTCATATTATGATATAACTCATTTTAACTCATTATACTACAATTTTTACCCAAACCAATCCATTTCTTTTGATTTGGGTGAAAATTGTCCCCTCTATTCATAATGAGAGATGATGTATGTTTATATATTTAAATTGTAAAGGCTTAAATGATGTTATATTTTTAAATTCTAATATATAGTTTAACCTAATTATGTCGGCCTACAATCAAATTTAGGATCTAAGTTTTTTGCATGGTTTTCAGAACCGGACCGGAACCGGTGGGTTGGCCGCAGAGGCGGAGGATTAGAAGGGCCCGGGATGCCCCGGCCCCCCTGTTTTTTCACTCAGAAGTGTCGATATAATAGTATTTCGTCCGAAAATCTTTCGGTTCCCTTCGTTTTCTTCCTAAAAATCCTTCGGTCCCCTCCGTTTTCATCCTAAAAATCATTCGGCCCCCTCCGAACTTTTTTCCAAGCTCCGCCACTGGTTGGCCGGCCCAAAATGAGCTTGTAAACCGCCTTTAAACAAACCGAGAGTCGGTTCACCGGTCGGACCGGATTTTGGTTTTTTATTTTTTGTAATTATTTTAAACTAAAATATAAAGGATGAAACATTAAAACAAAATCCTATATTTTTTGACATGAATATGTTTGCTTAAATATGTTTATAATTGTATACTTTTTGTGGAGTATTATATATATTCGTTATGTCATTCGGTTCTTGAATCTGGTTCGACTGGTCCGACCAGTAACTAGTAAGACGTCTGGTACAACGTCTGCGCCGGTTCTGAAAATTATGGTTTAATTTCATCTTCTCTTCTATTTTTTGAACAAAAATTATAAGTATTATTTATTTGTTTATTTTATTTTTATTTTTTTTCCGCCCTTGTATAGTTATCGGAGGATGCTAAAGCATTCTACTCGCATATTGAACCAATCTTCAATCATCTTTGATGCATTGTAAAAATTTTGTCAATTTACTATATCAAGATGATGCTACGTATATTTTGCTGTAAAATTCTAACCACCATGTCCATGGATAGGGTTGAAATGTAAGATACATTTAGCTTGAGTTTAACTTTGAGAGTTTTGAAACAAGTTCTACTATCATTTGACTATGATACAAAATTTAATGCAAACATTAGAATTAATAATAACATAGGTTCATCTAATAACAAAACCAATCTTGATTTGATACTTAGCAAAAAACTTGAAACTTAATAATCAACCTCAAAATCTCAGTATGGTTTGATAATCATGGTTTTTCATGTAAATTAAAACTTTAATGGGGTTTTGAGCGATTCATATCGTCGCCTAAATGTTAAAAAAATGACCAAATAAAAAAATCAAGACATGATTGAACAAATTCAGCGACTAATCTCCGCCATTTGTCTTCTGCACCACCCAAAGTAAAATCTTTATCATTCATTTTATCTGTAAAAGTTTAAATATTAAGCTCCTAGTTTTCTATTTTAACCAAAAAAATTTGAGTATATTAATTTTAAACACATAATTAATAGTAAAGTTTTGTGTTTTTCATTTATAAACATAAAATTAAATGTAAACTTTAGGGTTTTTTTATATTTGATACAAATTTTTGAATAAAATTGCTATTTTTTATTTTAATCATAAAAGTCTGAGCATTTTAATTTTTTACAAAAAAAACTTATAACTTTCTATAAATAACTTGTTTTTAAGTTTATATTGCTAATTCTTTGTTTAATTGTTGCGTGTGCATTTATATTTAGGCTTTCTAATAGAGTACAGTCGTACACTTTCAGATAGTATGACGGAATGACTCTCACTTTTACGATATGATATCCTTTAGGTTTTTATGATAGAGTAACAATTATTGTGGCATGCCATTTTATTTGCGTTTTAGTATTTAAGATCATGACGTAGCCGTTAACTTGGGTTTGAGGCTACCCCTATCTCAATTCTTTTACTTTTTAAAGGCTTAAGGTTTATATTAGAATGAAAGTCAATTCAACATGTTTTAGTATTTGTGTTTTAATACTTAAAATTATGATAAAATTCAGAACATGCAAACAAAAATTAATATAATATGTAGTAACGTGCTAACGTGTAACCACAAACGATTTACAAAGAAGCATGCGTGATCACTTTGATTTAAAAATTAAAAGTAATCGCCCCCGATTTTTAAAATATGCACTTTCATGAGAATATAATATTTTATTATATTTAATACATATTAAAGGACAGATTTCTAGCAAACGTTGTGTTAGTTTTCTTACTTTCAATCCTAGAATTTACCTACCATTGGGAAAAACATGGTCCAAATCATGGCAAAATGAAAAGTTAAAAAAGAAAAAAAAAAAAAAAGGTACGTATAAATGAATTAAAAAGAAGCATGTGTGATTTGTTTGTTTGAGTGTGACGGTTATTGGCGTAACACACGGCCATAATTAGTAAAAACCAGACAACATCTACTTGACAAAAATGTACCTTTAATTAGCTGGGTACTTTCGTTAATATATTTTCTAAAACTTTAGTGTTTTTATATGTTTATATCTATATTTCAAACGCTAAAATGATGTTATATTTTAGAATTCTAGTATATAGTTTAAATTAGGCCTAATTATGTCGGCTTATGATCAAATTTAGGATAGTTATTAAATGGAACAAAGCAAGTTTATGGTTTAATTTCATGTTCACTTCTATTTTTTAAACAAAAAATTATAAGTTTTATTTATTTATTTATTTATTTTATGTTTATTTTTTTGTCTCCCTAATATAGTTATCGGAGGATGCTAAAGCATTTTATTCGCATATTGAACCAATCGTCAATCATCTTAATTTGATGCATGGTTAAATTTTATCAATTTACTATATCAAGTTGATGGTTGAAATGTAAGCTAGACACATTTAGCTTGTGTTTGACTTGAAAGTTTTGAATTAAGTTTTAGTATCATTTGACAATGATACAAGATTTTATGCAAACATTAGGTTAAATAATAACATATATAGGTTCATCTAATAACAAAAACAATCTTCATTTGATACTTACCAAAAAACTTGAAAGGTAAAAATCAACCTCAAAATCTCTATATGGTTTGATAGTTAGGGTTTTCAAGTAAATATATACTTTATTTGGGTTTTTCTAAGGCAAATCTAATTCAAGTAACATTATCTTTTAGAAATAAAAAAAAAACTTTAACGTAAATCAAATTCAAGTAACCTTATGTTTTGTAAATTTACATTACTAAGTATTTAATATAATTATTTATTTTGCTCGTATAATATACGGATTATTAGGAAAAGTTTTTGCAAAACTGACATTTGTTAAAACATTTTTTTGAAAAAGCAATTTTTATTAGTTTGTTTACATGGGAACTACTTTACATGCAATGCACAGATCTTCGAATTTATCCAAAGTCGAGGCTGGTATTTTAATGCTTGCCCAAAATGCCAAAAAACAATATATGAAAGTGTTACCACTTGATTATGCCCAATCCATGGTCCACTTACATGATTCACAACAAATAAACGCATGTACTGAATAACAACAACCATAACAGATCACACCAGCAACACAATCGTGACACTAATCGATCAATCAGCAAAAACACTATTTGGTAAAGGCTGCGCACAACCAATCATACAGGAAGGTTTTACTGATCCTCTAATCATTCAAGCCCCCAAAAACATGTACCGTGGTGGTCTACACTTCTCTGTAAACAAAATATCAAATCGACTACCTCAGGAAGCAATGCCCCTTGTACTCCTCCAACCCACTCTTCAACAAAAAGAAGTCTCTTCAATACAACAGGTAACAAGTCCAAACACCATTTGCATTAATAAAACAAATAAACATTCTCATTGTAAATGAAACTCTTGCAAATGAAAGTGGTAGTGTTGAAAAGAAGCCACGTGATGAAGCCTAAGAAGAACAATGAAATAATTATAGTCTATGTTGTCACTTTGTATGTACATATGAACAACTTTTATATAAACAGCTTAGGTTTATGCAAAAACAGCCGACCCGCGTTTAAACATAGGAAATCACTGTTGCAACACACGGTACACCTCTAATAAAGATTAAAATTCCATCAAAAAAAATTTTTTGAACGAGAAATCTAATTTATTTCTAAACTACCTTCAATTAAATTACATCATTTTATAGGATTTAACCTATGATCTTTTATTTTAAATGATCTTTAGAACCGAACTTGACAAAAAGGTACCTTTAACTAGGTTCAATTCTTTCGTTAATATCTTTTCTAAAACCTTAGTATTTATATATGTTTATATTTAAATTTCAAACTCTCAAATGATGTTATATTTTAGAATTCTGGTATAAATGAATTAGCCTATTATGTCGGCCTACGATCAAATTTAGGATCTAAGTTTTTTGTTTCATTTTAGAGCTGGTTAGATAGTTTTAAAATGAAACAAAGAGAAGTTTATGGTTTAATTTCATGTTCTCTTCTATTTTTTAAACAAAAATTATAAGTATTATTTATTTATTTTAATTTTATTTCTTTTCTCCCTAATATAGTTATCGGAGGATGCTAAAGCACTCTACTCGCATATTGAACGAATCTTCAAACATCTTTGTTGCATGGTTAAAATTTTATCCATTTACTATATCAAGTTGAGGGCTATAAGTCTATGAATATTTGCTGTAAAATTCTAACCACCATGTCCATGGACATGGTTGAAATGTAAGACACATTTAGCTTGTGTTTGACTTGAAAGTTTGAATTAAGTTTTAGTATCATTTGATAATGATACAAGATTTTATGCAAACATTAGGTTAAATAATAACATATAGGTTCATCTAATAACAAAAACAATCTTGATTTGATACTTACCAAAAACTTGAAAGTTGAAACTTAACAATCAACCTCAAAGTGACATTATGGTTTGATAGGGTTTTTCATGTAAATTAGAACTTTATTTGGGTTTTTCTAATGTAAATCTAATTCAATGTAAATCTAATTCAAGTAACGTTATCTTAGAAATAAAAAAAGCATTTAACGATATGAATATCTTAAAATATCCCATTTCTTCAATCATATTTTATTTTATAATATCATTTTTTGTTTTGTAAATTTACATTACCAAGTATTTAATATAATTAGGCATTTAACTCGTGTAATACACAGAGTATTTGTAACATCCGGCTCCGTCTACCACCAATATTGTCCGCTTTGCCCACTAAGAGCTCACGGTTTTGCCTTCGGCTGTCCGGGTGAAAACTTCCTAGGGAGGTCACCCATCCTTGGATTTCTGCAGCCCGAGCACGTGTAACTGTGGAGTTTTCATGTGCTTCACAACCAGCTAAGCCGAAAACACGTTGGTGATGTAAGAGGAGGATCGTTACTTATGAGCTAGGAATCTCTCTTGTTCATAGCCGATGTGGGATTTGCCTAGGATGTTAAAGTATTAGCCTAAATTTTTGCTAAAATGACCTTTTTTTATAACAATTTTAAACATTTTTTTTGAATAAGCAAAGGTTAAAAAAATAATACTGTTTTTTTATTACTTAAATTCTATACTCATTTAACATAATTAAAAAGAAAAATTACATTAGATTAATTTGCCGTTGTTAGAAAAAAAATTAAGATAATGTGTTATGTTTACGCTCGTTACATAGACGTAAAACTGGATATCTGGAAAATAATTAAAAAAAAACTAGTTTAGATTATAACAGAATTAAATAAAAAAATAAATCACTATAGATAAAAGTTACATTATTATAAATAATTTCTTACATAACTGTAACTTACCATTGTTAAAAAAATTCAAATTAATTTGTTAACTTTTTGTTTGTCATTTTGTCTTTTTATTTGTCATTATGCTTTACTATTTTTTCTAAAATGATAAATTTTAAAAATAATAATTGTGGAAACAACACAATTACGAACTTTTTGAACGTAAATCATAGTGATAAAACGACAAATTCATCTGATACATAAAAATAATGATAAGATAAAATCAAATAGTCAAAAGCTTAAAACACAATGATAAATACGTATGATACAATAGCGTGGAATATATGTTACTAAAATAAGAAGTTTTGAAAAATAAAATGCTATAATAATACAATTGCGTACTTCTTATATTAAAAACAAAAAAAATAAATAACAAGTTTATTTAATATATAAAAAATAACAAAAAAAACATTAAATAAGTTAAAACGTATATAACACAATGATGAGACCGCATAACACAATGATTAATCATGGTTGCAAAAATCGCTAGGCGCTCCTAGGTCGGAACAGGTCCTTGGAGCGAGTAATCGGAGAGTACTCGGCCCTAGGCGGGAGTACTCGGGTAATACTCAGGAAGAACTCGGACTCGGAACAACTCCTTGGAGCGAGTACTCGGAGAGTACTCGGCCTTGGAGACCGACTTTTACAACAGTGTGATTAATACATATAACACAATGACGAGAACGTAAAATACAATGATGAGTATATTACACGATGACATGAACGTAAAACACAATGATGAGTATATAAGACAATGATCTGATCGTAAAACACAATGATGAATATATAACACAATGATGAGTATATTACACAATGGCCTGAACATAAAAAACAATGACATAAAACGTAAAACACAATGATGAATATATTGCACAAAGACCTAAACATAAAACATAAGACCAAAAGTATTTTTCAAAAAATTAAGATAAGGTATGTTTCTCAAAACTGAGTTTTTAAAAACACAATGGTTAAATACCACAATTATGTATTTTTACTACATAAAGCATAAAAAATTAAATAACAACAATTTATTTAATGTATAAAAACAATTACAAAATAACATACTATGATATAAAAAATAAAACACATTAATAAAGATATATTACACAATGACCTAAAACATTAAACACAATGATCAAAATACCTTTTTAAAAATTAAAGAAATGTCACTTGTAAACTCCGCAATTTTTCTCACACTTCTCATCGATATAATCCTTTTTACTATAACCTAAAAACACACACACATGTGTGTAGGAGGCGGATCAAAGACAAATGAGTTTTTTGATGCGAATGATAGTAAGGATTTTGAGCCTTAATCATATTAAACAATGGTTAAAATTTAGCAGTTCTCACTTTTTCATTTAAAACTTAAATGGTAAAAAGGGAATATATAACTTACATTTATTGATTTTTTTGTGGTTAAATCAAGTTTTACCATTTTTTTAAATGATAAATAACTTTTAAATGATTAATTCTTTTTTTTTTGAAAAAATTTACTCTATAAAATAGAGAACTTTATTATCTTTTATTTGAGTATAATATTGTTATAGCTTTTTTTCCATTTTTTATGTGGTCCCTGATTATTTATACGTGATTATCCAGCTAGTCCTTAATTTTTATGTTTGACCCTTGGTTACTGGTACATGATTATCTAGTTTTTCATTGATTATTGCAATATTAATATGTGGTCCGTGATTTGTTACATATGGTCTGTGATTATTCAGTTGGTACTTGATTATATATTAAATGGCAGTCCGCAATTTTACATTAACGCGGTCCGCAATTTTACATTAACACGGCTCGTGGTCCAACTCAAGATTTTTTACGATCTCGAGCTCAAATATTTTGCTCGAAAAAAATTTCGATCGGGCCCAGCTCGGCTCAAAAATTGACGAGCACGATTACAACCCTAATCAATAATCAAAACTACTTATTTTACTCTGAAATAAATAAAACGACCCATTACTAGTAATTATTTAACTTTTTTTTTGAATTCTTTGGAGCTCAAACACAAAGGCGTGATTCCAACAGCTCTATCGAATTAAACGGTTTGGAGCAGACACTCAATCCCATTCTTAAGATCGATCCCATTCTTAAGAGGAACCTCATACCTAAATTTTTTTTTGATCTTGTCTAAGGGGCTGTTTGTTTTTTGATAAAACGTCTGCGAAGGTCTGCGAAACCTCTTATGTCTGCACCTCGCAGACCAAGGAAAGATGTAGGGTGTTTGTTTTCTCGCAGACGTTTCATTAAAAAACGTCTGCGAGACATCTTCTTGGAGAAGACATGGACCAACATCTTCAAACATCTTCAAACCTCTTCTCATTTCTCACCCCTCATCTCCTGCTCACCACCGGCAGCCCCCCACCGCCGTCGCCTCCCACCGCCGTCGCCTCCCACCGCCGGCTCCCCCACCGCCGTCTCCCCCACAGCCGGCTCCCCCACCGCCGTCGCCTCTCACCGCCATCGCCCCCACCGGTTCGATCTAGGGTTCGCCCCTTTTCAGTCGCGTCTCCCACCGCCGTCGCGCCTCCCCGTCGTCATCGCCCTCCACAGTTGAACCCTAGAGCCGCGGTGGTGATGGTGACAGTCTCAATCGCATCCCGTCGTCGAACCCTTCGCATCCCTTCGTCGGATGAAACCCTAGAGACGCGGTGGTGATGGTGACAGCCAGGGGCGGCCCTGAGAAATTGGGTGCCCAGGACGAGTCGGGGAAAAAAGGCCCCTAACGCATTCAAAGCTCCTGACCAAGCGGGGGTCAAGGGGGCCGCGCCCCCTTGCGGGGTCCTAGGGGCAGCGCCCCTGGTGGCGGTCCCGCTGGCCAGTCAGCGGGCGGGGGTCAAGGGGGCAGCGCCCCCTTGTGGGGTTCGGGGCAACGCCCCGAAACCTAAACGAAATGTCATAAGTTAATATGTTCGGGATTAACTTCCGTATTTTACCTAAATCAGTCATTCAATAATCAGTAAACTGTAAATCCATGGGCCCAATTTCTTGGGATTTTGAATTTCAATGTCTTCTTGAACGTGAGCGTCCATGGAGCCGGTTAGGATAAAGGGCTTTTGAGAAATGAAATGGGCCCATAAATATATTTAACTGAGTTATTTGTTACTCAAACCCGTGTAATACTCGGGTTTATAACCTAATATATATATATATATATATATATATATATATAAATACATATATAAAAATGTGCCCCTCGAAAAATTGGGCCCGGGACGGAGGTCGGGTTTGCCCCTCCCCCGGGCCGCCCCTGGTGACAGCCTCATCGACGGTCGACGGTGGGTGGAGGGGGACGATCGGAGGTGATGGTGGCAGTGGATCGGTGGCCGGAGGATCGGTGGCCGGAGGATCGGTGGGTGGAGGGGGACGATCGGGAAATGGACGGTGGGTTGGGTTTTGTTATGAAGAGGTTTTTTGTTTGAAGATGTTTTTGATAAACAAACACCCTCAAAAACTCTTCTTGCAGATGTTTGGTCCACCTCTTCTGCAAAAGAGGTTTGCAGATGTGGTCCGCAGATCGCAGACGTTTTACCTCTTAAAAAACAAACACCACCTAAGTAAATATGAATTATGATTTGACCAATGATGTCTTGTACTAGTGGTAAGATGGAGGTATGGGGGAAGTGATAGAAGAACCAGGTCCTGGGTTCGATTCTTGATCCCACTCGGTTTTACCGACCTTCCACCGTCGTGTATTTGAGCGGGTGATTGAGTCGGGTTTTTCCCGGAAATTGGTGGCTGGTGGGCTAGGGGCTCCATCCGTCTGGACTAGTAGCCAGCTTGGGTATCCTTTAGCCATTGGGGGCCGTGTATGGAGTACCTGACAGTTGATTAGCTGGCCTTTCAAAAAAAATGAATTATGATTTGAACCCAAACCAATCATTTAACTTATTAATTAGAGTAAATTACCGAAATGATTCATGTGATTTGTTAGTATTTCACTTTTGGTCCATAATATTTGATATTTGTAACCCATATAGTCTTTTATGTAAATGTAATTTGATCAATTATATAAGGGTAGTATGATGACCTAAGGACTGTATGTGTTTCTAATGTCAAAAGTTCGGACCATATGAGTAATTTATAAAACTTAGAAACTAATAGTGAAATATATAAAGAATTTACTATATTAATTATAAAAAAACATTAAATATATTAACAAGTTAACTAACGTAGAACAAAATTAGAAAACCCAAGATTTGAGCTTTAGGGCGGAATCGTGGGTGTTGTCGCCGATGTCCGAAAATCTATCTCGGTTCCGTCTTCGTGTCCGAATCAGCGTTTGATCAAAACATTATTAAGCAAATTCCGAGATTTGTTTCTCGCCGTCCGGCGGCGATTGCATTCAACGTCAACCTATAGGTTTCCGGCACTCACACATCAGGTACGAATTCAACGCCATTCTTGGATTTGATTACCACTCTTAAGTTTATCATATACTGTATCGGATCTATAATGTTCGTTGGTCTGACTCCGATAGTTTCATGAATTGGTTGTCGTTTTTGGGCGATTTATATCGTCGCCTAAATGGATCTGGTAACACTCTGTTTGATTTCTGCCGATTTGGTGAAATTGGCCTCTAGATGTGTTATTTTAATGATTACTAGTAATACATACGTCTAGCACTAACAGTTTAACACGTTGTTGTTCATCACTCGATAATGTAGCTTGATGGCTTGTGCTTTTGATTGTAAATGCTATAAGTGTTACTTAATTCTGGTATGAACTTGCTTGGTTATTTGTTACAAATTATTATTAGTATCTCCTGCTTTACCAGCCCAAGTCGTAAGAACTAGGACTAGGAGTGCTCGGTAAATTTGGGTGGCTTTTCATGTGAGATTCTTGGGCATTAAACGAGTACAACAAGCACAATTGCAGACTCGAAATGAGAGTTTGACGGTCTTTAAATGAAAGAAAGAATTGGTAAAGGATTTTGTTAGAAGGTTGTCCGAATACATGCATAAGTGTAACAACAACCTTAAGTAAGACTTGGAAGACAAGGTGGCTGTGAAACACCTACTCGACAGGATGACACCTCGATTCATTTACATTGTGGCAGCCATCGAGCAAGTGGCTAACCTAAATACCATGACTTTTCAAGATTGTATAGCTTGACTCGAGGTGTTTGAGGAGAGAATCAAAGGCAATGAAGAACTTGTTGATAAGGAAAGCAAGCTATTCTACTCAAAACCAAATACTACAATCTAAAGCAATCTTATCAACACTATAAAGGGCAAGGCCGAGGGCATGGGGCGAATAAATATGGTAATCGAGGCCGAGGCTGTGAAAGAGGAAACAGGTGAGCCCGTGAGAGAAACAACCAAACAATCAAGACTCGTCGAGAAGACAACCAAGGTTGGGATAACAAATCTAACGAAAGTCGTGACACGTCTAATGTAAGATGCTATAATTGTAGTAATTATGGTCACTTTGATGGGAATGCTCTTAGCCACAACAAAATCAGGAAGCAAATCTCAACCAAGGAAACAACCAAGGTCCAACTTTGATGATGACCGCCATGGAATAATTTCAGTTCGCTGCACATATATTTTAAATGAGTAGTGTTCTCTAATCATATAATCCTACTCAAATACATTTTTTTTCAAATTAATCAAACAAGAATTTTGAAAATAAATATTACATATAACAAATTGCAAATTATAATGATCTAAGAATGTAAAAGCAGATGAAAATTTGATTACTTTGAGAACTATTTACATACGTGTAACTGTGTTCCATTATTTAATTAAAGCAGTGTGAATTGAAAGTTGGAACATTAAAGCCTCAAAGGCAGTCATTGAAAATTCCAACATAAATCAAGGTCCTTTAATCGTTCAATTACTCAAATTAGGTGGAATTGCAATATCGAATTTCTTATTTGAGATTCGCTAAGGATTGACTTTATTATATGAATCGCGATTTAGGGTTTAAGGATTTCTAGGAAGCATGAATCGTCATTCCAATCGTGAATTAGATGTCACAATTGCAAATTAGGGTCTTAATTGGTTCAATTTCATCTAGATGAAGGATCGATTTGCTTAGCAGGTCGGATTCGTGTTTCCTGGTGATCTCAGCCGGCGACCCCCGATTGGCCGGATTGTTGGCGAATTCGAATGGGGACGAAACGAACCAATTCGCAATTCGTGGCATTCTAAGCGAATTCTGTGACTATGTTTTGAACCAGTCCATACAGACTCTTGTGGATTGATATCACCTTCAACACTTGGAGGGAATCGATATTCATGTTATTCGTAGATGATTGACTTTACTTGCTACTTGTTGGTTTATACCCTTAAGACCAAAGATGAGACTCTCGATGTGTTAAAGAAATTTAAATAGGAAGTGGAGTTAGAAAACTCTTTAAAGGTTAATGCTTTGAAAAGTGATCGAAGAGAAGGGTTCCTCAACTGATTGTTCACCGCTTTCTGTGATCAAATGGGAATCCAGAGACTAGTCACCACCCCTTATTTGCCTCAACAAAATGAGGTGGTAGAGCGACGTAACCAAACGGTCCTAAACACCAAAAGAAGTATGTTGAAGGCGTTGGATCCCCCTCAAAACCTTTGGGGTGAAGCAGTGAGACATTCAGTTTACGTGTTAAACTGAGTCACCACCAAACCCTAAAATATGTAACACCTTATGAAATTTTAAAGGAAAGGAAGCCGAATATTGAGCATTTAGGAGTTTTTGGGTGCTTAGCTCACATTAAGATTCAATTAGTCTACTTACAAAAGCTTGACAATTGAACCAAGAAGCTATTCCCCTTGGAGTTGAGCGTGGTACAAAAGATTATCGATTATTTGATTCGTGTTCAAAGAAATTTTTCGTAAGCCAAGATGTAAGATTTTAAGAAAACTTAACTCTGGAGTGGGAAAAAATTGGTGATTCCATGAATATTGGTTTGGGCTCTGAATGGGCGGAATTTATAATAATTATGGAGAGTGAGGCTGGGCCTGAAACCCAATTAACCCAATCAGAAACAAATGAAATCCAGCCATGAGCGAATGAAACAACGGCTATACAACAGCTCCCTGTGCAAACTGAAAGCCCAGCCGAAGATCCTCAAGTTGAAACCAGTTCTGTGGGGTGATAGAGATTAGATATATATTAACATGTTAGTCATAGTTAGTAGTAGTAGGTTCTAGATAAGGGTAGTTTGGTAATATTCATTTCTAGTTATTTGATTAGTAGGTTATATATAGAGAGAAGGCTGGTGAGTCGAGGGTGTGAAGAAAGTTGTTTAGAATTTGGTTTTGGCTCCTGCTTGTGCAGTGAGAAGGGCTGAGCCCTGGATCTTCTTCTTCTACATCTGTAACCAAAAGCTTGAGTGAATTTATAACCTAATTTCGTTATTTGTTCGTTCCTATTACTTAATCGCTGTATTTTGGAATGGTTCTTCATCATTGGTCCGACCTGCCATCTTCCCCATTGATTCCAATTTCATCTCCACGCTCTCATCATCGTCGTCGTCACTGCCCTTCTCCACCATCAGTTCAATTCCAATTTCCTTTTTCATGGATTTGCGATTGATTTTTCAGATTCATCGCCAAGTATCATCCGATTTCAGGTTCTTTTAATTTCAAGTTCATCTTCGAATTTCTGATTTGATTTCAGTCGTCTATTTCAAACCACGCTTTTCTGTTGTCGTTCTCCACCGCAATTTGATTCCGATTTCAGCCGTAATCGACTTCATCGTCGTTGTGGTTCTCCAAATTCGGCCAATCGTCGCTTGATTTTCCTGACTACTTGCTCAATTAGCCGCCGATCTTAGGGTTTTGATTTCAACTTCATCTGCGCCATTCATTTTCAATCACGTTCTTCTTCAGTCGACGATCTACTTTCTACACCTTCAATTCCATTTCAATTGCATCTACAATGGAGACCCGTGATCAGAATTCTCGCCTCGATGTTCATGAGCAGCAGATCAAACAACTTCAATTGGATGTTTCTGAAATCAAACAAATGATGTCGGAGGATCGAAAGGAATCCACAGAATTCCGCAATATGGTGTTAGCTTGGATGAAGCAACAAGAGCAAAACTCAATTAATTCTTCTGGGCCAGATTTCGTCACCTGTCAGGATGTAAAGGGGTCAAGTAATGTCTATCTCTCTCCTTTCAGTTATTCAATCGGATCTGGGCTTGTACACAATGATGGGTTGTCGGGTGTGGGCCAACCTCAGCCCAACTCAACTTTTAATTCCCATCCATCTGAGAAGAGTTATGGGTCACGAGGGGAAGGTCTCAACCAAACATGTATTCAGCAGCAGGGGTACTTTTGTTGCATGAGCATGGACAGACCAATTCGAATGATAGAGGGGTTCGTTCTTTATCTCTAACCGAGTGGGAGGACCGGCGTATGAAAGGGCTATGTGTTTGGTGGGGTCAACAATTCGAACCGACACCTAAATGTTCTGTGGGAAAGATGCGTAATCTGTTGTTGGGGACTGACGAATCCGATTATGGGGAGGGTAAACATTTGTTATTGGAAGTTGATAATTCTCCTAACCAGGTCACCATTGATGCTTGTTCATTTGTAATTGATGCTTTGGCTTTTGAGACTGGGACATTGGATGTGATATTGGGTATGGCTTGGTTACAGTCATTGGGGGAGGTTGTCCATGAAGGGCATTCGGTGTGGCACGGCCTCTTAAAGGCTCCTACAACCAAGGTTGCTCTTAACCTAGGGTTATTTGGTGAGGAAGTTGCTTCCCAGTTGGGTGATGTGGAACAGTACCCGGTTACTTCCAATTCAAGGGGTTTGACCTTGGCACAACCATCTTCCCTTTCATATTTACATTCCTCTACTTTTGAGTTGGGACATGCTTTGCATCGTGATCGAGGAGCTCAACATCTTCCTCACTTGGGATGGAAAAGGCGTAGGAAGAAAGGAAATTGTTTGCGTTGGGGAAATCGTTATGGGCCAGCTCATAAATGTTCAGAGACACGTCCTAGTAAAGTGGGGCAGGACGAATGATTCACTCCCAAGTCTTGAGGACAAGACTTTTAAATAAGGGGGGAGTAATGATAGAGATTAGATATATATTAACATGTTAGTCATAGTTAGTAGTAGTAGGTTCTAGATAAGGGTAGTTTGGTAATATTCATTTCTAGTTATTTGATTAGTAGGTTATATATAGAGAGAAGGCTGGTGAGTGGAGGGTGTGAAGAAAGTTGTTTAGAATTTGGTTTTGGCTCCTGCTTGTGCAGTGAGAAGGGCTGAGCCCTGGATCTTCTTCTTCTACATCTGTAACCAAAAGCTTGAGTGAATTTATAACCTAATTTCGTTATTTGTTCGTTCCTATTACTTAATCGCTGTATTTTGGAATGGTTCTTCATCATGGGGCTACTGACTCAGTGCAAACCAACCCAATTCCATTAATGGTGAACAGCCTGGGTTTGTTCAAAATACCAAACTCTATAATCTTCTGAAAGAATCTGTACTGTTACAGGAGTACATGTTGCCGAATGACGAGGCGATGAACTTTCATGAAGCAAAACACTACACTGAATGAAGGGAAGCAATGAGTAGTGCATGAATAATATCATTGTAAGATTGATCAGTGATATTTATAGCTTATGATCTTAGACCCTACTCACTTTCATGTACTAGTGTCATTACATGCCATTCTTCTTTAAATTTTCTAAAATAAAGGTAAAATTTTGATTTATTTTCTTGGTTAAAAAAACAAGACTAGCTATATGAAAAAGAAAATGAGACAAAAATGGATGACCACTTTTTATTCTTAGGTTAATATAATAACAAGACCCTTGAATTTGTGTTGAGTTGGTAGTTGGGATTTATATGCAAGAAACTGAAGGAACTTATTATTTTGCAGGTTCTAGTTAACGAAGGGTGATGATATTCCATTTTGGCGATAATGGAAATGCCTTAACAGATACCACCTGACTTCAAGCACTCCATTGCTAATCAGAATCTGCCTTCTTTTATTTGATAGTGTTAAGGGAGAAAACGGCTAATAAAACATAAAAAAAAATGTCAGGATTTGTTTATCACGTATTCACATCCTCAGCCTTGATGTCATTAGGACTGTACCACCTCATCTGCACCACAAAGAACCACCTTAGGTCCCCTAGAGATTACTTCGCAAAACTCTATCATCCATTCACAAATCATAACCATCAGTTCACCAAACATATTCAACTCTACCTAATCATCATATGTCTCTTAATCACCTTCATCCACCAAACTGTCGTCTCCTTTGACTCTGACCCTTTGGTCAAAGGCAGGTCACCTGTTCACCACTTCATGTCCCTACAATCTGCAGGTGTCACCATCCTCTTCCTCATCCTTTCTACCACCATCCTCATCTCTGAAACCACTAATCTCTTCCCATTTCAGGCAGACCTATTCTTTGGAACTGCATCTGCACTGTTCTTCCTTCAGTACTCGGTTTCATCATCAGCAGCTTCTTTACAAACATCTGGCCTTGAAGCAAAGTGTGATTCAGTTTCTGCCCCCATTTCCGCTTTATCTGCTGTGTTATGTATCATCCTCGCGTGCCACCCGAGGCTGTTTGTAGCTGATGTGGGCCTTGGGGCGTCCATCTGCCTTCAGGGCCTGTGGTCCCTTCAAACGGGCCTCTCTCTTTATGTGGACGCTTTTATACCAGACGGCTGCCATAAGCTTCTGGATGTTGTTAATGGCGTTGAGGGTTCAACCAAATGCGATCTTGATGATTCTAAGTTGCGGGCCAACACCATTTTAGATCTTATGTTTGTGGTTCATGTTTTGTTTGTGATTCTCATTCTGATTGTGACGTACGCTGTGACTGCTAAAGTTGTCGGGGTTCGGAGATTTGGTACTTATGAAGCCATACCTACTTCATCTGGTGCTGCTACTGATAATAATCACATCCAAATGAAGGCAATGGCTGGAACCCAGGCTTGATATTTTCCTCTCTATACCTTTGATTGTTGGTAGATGATAGCAGTATAATCATATTATAATTGACAGATTTTATGGGACGTTTTAATGTATACAAAGATATTAGTGACGATTTTGGGATGTTTAATGCCAACATTTTATTTACTCTATGAGATTTTCTGTTGTTAATGTTGTCTATTTAAAAATTTATGATGTTCTGTTATTCATATATTTGATGTAAATTTTTATCTTTTATTCTTGCTACCAAACGCATACTTGCTCAGGATGATTTAGAATTTTAAACAATTATAAAACCTTTGGTATTTAAAGTAGAAAAATTAAAGCTGAGTTTTATCAAATCATTGATTTTCAGTTATTGTTTCTAAAAGTAAGGCTATTGTACAAAGTGATAGTTTTGTAAAAAGTATAAAAAACAAAGTGCTATTATAAATAAGTAATTGCTATTATAATATTAACATAGTGCTATCAAAATATTTAACAATTCCTTGTTAATAATAACACATTGTTATTTATAATAGTACTTCGTTTTTTACACTTTTTACAAAAATATCATTTTGTATCTGAACATACCTCTTGTTTCTAATATCCTCAAATTTCCAGACTTGTATATCTAAACAAATCATTGATTTTCAATTATTATTTTTCTCGTGTTTTGTTGTGTGTTGGTTGAAACGTAAGCAAAAATAATTATCATGTCTTGTATCGTGTTATAAGAATTTTTAAAAGTAATTTAAAATATAAAAAAAAATCAAAAGTTACATCACACGATGGGGCTACTTTACGAGCTTTATTACTAAGCATGGGTGATATTAACTTGATTAAGTACATAAAAGAAACATACGAAGTAACGGTAACTTTGTATTGAAGATCAAAACATATGCAAAAAACAATTGTATAATGGAACCATATTATCTAGTCACTGTCGATCTAATTTTTACGGTAGCAGCATGTTAATGTTGCCATTAATCATTAACATGGTAAAGTATATTAAAGAAACATATGAAGTTACAATGACTCAATGTAGAGATCGAAACATAGTTAAAACTAATTCTATAACGGTACAAATTTTATTTAGTTCATGTCGGTCTCATTCTTCATGGCACCAAAATGTAGCCCATTAGATAATTAAGTTTAATATGAAATTAATTATAGATAGTTATAATTTCCAATGTTGCTTATAATTTAGAAAAACAAATTTGTTTTATGGATAGTTTTAGTGTGAAGGAGTGGTTTAGGTTCATGGGAGTTGGTGGTAACACTGTTGTAACTAGAGGTGGGCAAAAAAAAAACCGGACCTGGAACCGGCAACCTAAACCGGAACCGGACTCGGTCATACCCGAACCGATGGGTACAAACGGGTCCGGTTTTTTAGACAAATTAAAACCGAAACCGGGAAAACCAGAACGGGTTCCACTCGTACCCAGCCAAAACCCGAACCGGAACCGGCCAAAACCAGAACCAAAACCGGTCGGAACAAGTCGAAACCTGGAACTGAAACCGTAACCGGGTATTGACTTTGTTGACCGGAATTGGAACCGATTGAAACCGGAACTAGTTCCAAAAAAAAAAACCCGAATTGCGCACCTCTAGTTGTAACTCATGCAGTCATGCAGGTAGAGCTTACGGAGTGGGTTATGTGTTCACGAAACCGACCAATTAACTAGAGGTGCACAAATAAACCGAACCGGGTCGACAAACCGGTTTCAAAACCGGTTTTTTTTGGTCCACAAACCGGTTCCTCCCAAACCGGTTTCCAAATCGGTCCGAACCGTAGGTTTGGGATAGGTTTGGGTTCTCGATCGTTGGAATAGGTTTGGACCCAACCCGAACCGGTTTCCAAATCGGTTTTAACGGCTAGTTGGTTTTTGATAGTTTTTTTTCGAAAAAAATAGCCGTTGGGGCTAATTTTTGACCCTTTTTTTTGTTTGTTTTTTTTGCATTCTAGACCCCATATATCCCTTATAAATAGGTTGTGGTTGTTTAGGTTCAATCACACAACTCTCAAACGCAAAAATCGCTCTCAAAACGCAAAAAACGCTCTCTAAACGCAAAAAACCGCTCTCCAAACTCTCAAAACGCAAACCCGCTCACAAATGGCTTCATCAATTGCTAACTCTTCCGTTGGTTGTGGTGTTTCAACAAACCTTGAAGTTGTTGAAGTTATTCCTACGAAGAGGAATCCCGAAATATGGAAAAACTACGATTTGTGTAGGATGTCGAGCGGTCCGAATAAAGCTCGTTGCAAGCTTTGTGGTGGTTTTTTCAAACACGACGCGAATACTACTTTGAAAAACCATCACGAGTTCAAATATTGCAAAGCTTTGAAGAACGAAGCGGCACGAGGTCAACCGACGATGTCGAACGACAGGAGTATTTTCGCTTATAGTGTCGACACGATTCGGGAGCAAATGGCGCAATTCGTGATTCAACAAAGTTTGTCATTTAACCACTTCGACAACCCTCGTCTAACTCGACTTATTCAACAAACTCTTCAACCTCGTTACGCACACGTAAGTCGTTCTACCATTAGAAGAGATTGTTTAAAAATGTGGAAAAAAGCTAAAAATGAACTTATTTTGGGTTTTGAAAACTTACAAACCGGCGTTAGTTTAACTTGTGATGTTTGGTCCGCTCCACATGGTTCACCCGACTTGTACATTTGTGTTACCACTCATTGGGTACAACCCGATACGTGGTAATTAATGAAACGTACGGTCGCGTTTGAGTTATTTGACTATCCTCACACTGATGAGAATTTATTTTATGTTTTAGACAAAGTTATAAAAACTTTCACATTGGAAAACAAAATATTTTCAATCTCATTTGATAACGCGTCGAATAATACGCGTGCGGTCCAACAACTAATTTTAAAATACAAACCTATTTGCGAAGGTGTTTTTTTCATAGTCGATGTGTTGCACACATCATTAATTTGGCGGTTCAAGACGGGATTAAAGTTATTGAAGAAACAAAAGATAAATTTAAACAAATGCTACACGACGTTTTTAGCTCTACCAAACGACATACTAATTATCGTCGTTTTTGTAAAGAATCGAATTCTAGATACCTAGGTCCAAATTGGGACGTAACAACTAGGTGAGATTTGACATGTAACATGTTTGAGAAAGATATACAACAAAAAGAAAGCTTGATTGTTTACCATAATCTTTTAGCGCAAAAGGGTCTGGTTGAAGCATTTAATCCGTCAGGTTGGGAAATTATTGAACAAATAGCCAAAATGCTTCATGTTTTTAAAACTGCAACAACATTTTTATCCGGTGTTTATTATCCAACAAGTCCTTTGGTACTTAACCAAATTTATTTAATGAGTTCAAAATTAAATGAATTGTCTTTTAGACCAAAATCTTTAAGTAATATGGTTTCACTAATGAAATCAAAACTTTTAAAATATTTTAAAGAAATGCCACCGGTTATTACTTGTGCCGCCGCTTTAAACCCTTGCGTAAATGTTGCGGGGGTTGAAACTTTACTTGAAAAAATTTGTTACGATTTAGATTTACATGATGAAGATCCATTTTACACTCAAACATTACAAACAAATTTTAATAAACAACTTTCAAATATGTTTGATGTTTATGTTCAAAAATATGGATCAACATCAACAATACACCAAACAATGAGAAACACGTCATCAAGTTCTAGTAGTTCAGATCCACAAATCGCTTTTTATATTTTACTAATGAACGAGAATAGTGAAAGGCAAAGAGGCAATATTCAAAGTAGTGAACTTGGAAGATATATTGCCACCGACTTTTTGTCGGGCATGACTCCTCAAGAGTTTATGTCCTTTGATATCTTGGCTTGGTGGAAAGGTAAGGAAGACCAATTCCCGATCCTATCCGCTATGGCCCGAGATCTACTAAGCGTCCAAGCTTCTACGGTAGCTTCGGAATCGGCGTTTTCTGTTAGTGGCAGGGTCATTTCACTAAGAAGAACAAGACTCACTCCTCCGACGGTAGAGATGCCGATTTGCTTGAAGGATTACTTGGATGCGGCAGAAAGAGTTCAAGATAAGTCTCCACTTGAAGGCGAGATGGATTACAAGAGCGAGCTATTGCAAGAGGAGGTCGAGGCGGGTTTGTCGGAAGGAATAACCAACGAGGAAGAAGCTGCATATTATCAAGTTAGCTCGGAAGAAAACTAAACGTGAAGAAGACACATGTATTTCATCATTATGTTTTACGATTTGGTTTATTGTAATCGTTGAAGACTTTAACTCTTTAAGTAATTTAATTTATGTTTGACTTCAATTTGTTCATTATGTTGCATCTTCTTTTCTTAAACTAATCAAATCATATACTACATTACTAAAAACCTTAATATAACCTTAAACTAATCAAATCATAAACTAATCATTACTAAAACCTTAATATAACCTTAAACTATTAAAAACAACTACTAATCATTAATAAAACCTTAAACTAATCAAATCATAAACTAATCATTACTAAAAACCCTAATATAACCTTAAACTAATAAAAACAACTAATAATTATTAATAAAATCTTAAACTAATCAAATCATAAACTAATCATTACAATGGTTGGAGAAATCGCTAGGCGCTGCCAGGTCGGTCGACTGGGGAGTTGCGAGTAATCGGCCTAGGCGGGAGTACTCGAGGAGTACTCGGATACGGTAAATGATAAATTTTTTTTTAAATTATACATATATCAAATATCATATGTTTACTAGTATATATAACATATATAGTGAATATCAATAGAAATTAAATATATATAGGGAAAATCAAACAATAATTGGTGAAAAACAATGCAAACCATTGAAAAACAGGGAAAATCGGTAAAAAATAGCGAAAAACCGAGTTGGCCAGAGTTTGACCGAGTTTTTTTGGCCGAGTTGGTTCGAGTAGGCCCGAGTTGGACCGAGTAGGTCCGAGTTGGATCGAGTTTGACCGAGTCTGAGTTGGGCTGGCCGAGTAGGAGAAAATCGGTTCGGCCGAGGGGCGAGTACTGAGTACTCGCCGAGTCCTCGGCCGTCTAGGCCGAGTTTTACAACACTGATCATTACTAAAAACCCTAATATAACCTTAAACTAATAAAATCATAACCTTAAACTATTATTTAATAAATATACGTATAATACAATTAGTTTAAATATTAGTTTAAGTTTTGGATTGGTTTAAGGTTTTTTTAGGGTTTTTGTTAATTATTAGTTATGATTTGATTAGTTTAAGGTTATATTAATTATTAGTTGTTTTGATTAGTTTAAGGTTTTTTTAGGGTTTTTGTTAATTATTAGTTATGATTTGATTAGTTTAAGGTTTATAAGTTATTAGTTGTTTTGATTAGTTTAAGGTTTTTTTAGGGTTTTTATTAATTATTAGTTATGATTTGATTAGTTTAAGGTTTTATTAGTTATTAGTTTAGTTTTTTTAGTATTAAGGTTTAGGTTTTATTAGTTTAAGGTATTATTAGTATTAAGGTTTTAGGTTTTATTAGTTTAAGATTTTATTAGTTTAAAGGTTAAGGTTTTATTAGGGTTAGAAAAAAAAAATCAAAAACAGGTTTGAAGACCCGGTTTGGCCCAAACCAGTTTATACTAGGGTCCAAATCGGTTTGACAGGTTCGACATTTTGGTGATAAAAACCGGTTTATAGCCCGAACCGGTTTGTGGAGAAACCGGTTTGCCCCATCCACTATAGAAACCGGTTCGGTTTGGGACCCGAACCGGTTTGGTGATAAAAACCGGTTTGAGCACCTCTACAATTAACCCTTGCAAGTTGGGCTCACATGTGGCATGTGTGTTCGTGTGTGACTATAATATTTTAGAATAAAAATAGCGTGACAAAATTATATATATATAGACACCGGTCGTTTTAACTGTCCTCAAAGTAAATCTCGGCCGTTTAAATTACCTAGGATTTGATCTTGGTCGTATAAAATAGGCTGTTATAACTAATATATCAGTTTTTGGTTAGTTTTTTACGGTTACCAAATATCCTCCCAAGATGCCCATGTTCAAGCAGTTTTACTCCCCCACTTCCCCTTATCACTTTTATCATAGATATGACATCCTTATCCATGGATACGGTGGATTTTCAAACCTCAAGCGCCTTCAGGTATCATCGCTTTAGGTTTTTGAAACTTCTTCATAAGCTTCAGTTTATCAAGGCTAAGGCTCGACAATAGGATTCAATCGAGAACCTAGGCTTTCAAAGATGCAAAGAATAGAGGAAGATAAAGAATACGAACTTACAGAAAACGACAATCGATATGGGTCAATACATCCTCTATTACGCATCCACCCTAATGGTTACTTACACATGGTTGAAGGATCTTAGTTGGGCCAATCTGATGAGGTATGTTACTATGCTGTTTATTACATGTCTGTAATTTTGACCATGTTATACATTTAACTGATATGACATTTGTTTTTATCCCTTGTGTTAAAAGTGAACTCAAGCCTCAATTTATGTTGAAACCCAAAATTGTTGGACGAACATTGGAGGTGCATTCACAACGAAAATTATGTTATGGAATTAGTGACCCATTTAATTTCTAATTTATTCAGCCAATGTGTGAGTTTAGGAAATCAAGAAACAAGTGCTTGTACCCAAGTGGTTGCTGCTTTTAACACGTAGGTTTCAATTGTAATTATAAATTTATTGCTCTTTTCTTCATTCAATTTTAATCCATGTGTTCTGACTTATGAAATTGAAACTGGGTTTTTCTTTCCTTGATAAGTTTTTACATTTTTATTGCTATGCATTTCATATTCTCTTATCAAGATTTTTTGTTGCATAAATATGATACAATCATACAAAGGTATGCCATCATTAAACTTAAGTCCTTCTATCGGTGCTTGATTTTTGATATATGTTTGCTACGCATTTATAGTCATAGTCATAGTCATAGTCATATTAAACTAATTTAAAAGACTATCAACTGCAACCTTTGAACACCATGTCTTTATACACATTAACAGAGCCAGAGTGTTTCGCTACAATAGATTCTCCTCTCATGACATCTGATCCTATAGCAACATCTTATTTGGGTATACACTACATTACTTTATTTCATATTTTTTAAATTGGATTATCAAGTTATACAAACATATATTTCTCATTATATATTACATGCACCTAATTCCACCTACGGAGTCCAACATCATTGAATCGACTAAAGAAATTACTGTTTTTCTTTACATTGCAAAAAAAAGATAGGAATGATATTATGATATTAAACTACCCGACCACCGGACGGGTATAAAACTAGTTATATTGGTGTGTGGCTAGGGTAGTTGTGGGTTATCATTAATGTTGTTTCACTCCTCCATCCTTAGGCCACTAGGAGTCGTCCCAGTTTTCCACACTTTTCCTCATTATCACATTAGCGGCACATCAGCTTTTCCCACTTTTTCCCATTTTGTATGGTATCGTCCCACTTTTCCCCACATTTTTTAATGATTTATTTTAATAAAAATTAAATAGATTCATTAAAAATAAAATATAAAATTACATTAAAATTTAAAAAGATATTACATTAAATTAAAAAGATATTACATTAAATTAAAAAAAAACCACAACGATTCTAAAAAATAAGCAACAACGATTAAAGACATTTAAAATACTAGTTATTCGGGTTATTGGCGTGATATTGTTGCAACAAATGCTCCAAATGCTCGATAAGGTCGGCTTGAAGGTTTTCGTGCGTTGTTCTTGATCGCAGCTGATAAAGAATTAAACGGTCGAATTAAACGGTCAAATTCTACATTCCCAAGCGGTCGAATTAAACGGTCAAATTCTACATTCCCAAGCTCGGCCAAGATCGGTGAGTTCTCCCCACTTTATACCGATCCGAAACCGGGGCACGGTGTTCCCGGCCGGCCCCGGTTCGATGAATCCTTCCCCGGGCAATTCCCGACCTCG
Source organism: Mikania micrantha (assembly GCA_009363875.1). NCBI lineage: Eukaryota > Viridiplantae > Streptophyta > Magnoliopsida > Asterales > Asteraceae > Mikania > Mikania micrantha. Next base: position 80,528,409 of record CM018680.1, on the reverse strand, counting down.
ACTCCGTGTGCTCTTATATCATTAATGTTGCTAATCTCAATCGTGTAAAACCACTGTTTCCAGACCATGTCACCAATGTCTAGTTATCTAGACCGCTCTATTAAATTAATTCTATTAAATTTATAACTAGATTAATAATTCGTTTCAGTTTTTATCTACAAATTTTTTTAATTTAAAATTTTGTGCATCATCAACCATATTGTTTTATAATTTTTTAATTATCCTTACAAATTACCATATGATTTTTTATTTATTCCATTTTATATATGAATTTTCGAACCTACTCGCAATAATATATCAATATATGGAGTAAATTACTGATATGGTTAATGTAGTTTGCTGGTATTTTACTCTTGTCCATAAGTTTCATAAATTACTCATATGGTTCCAAATTATATACATTTGTAACACATATAGTCTTTAGGTCACCAAATTGCTCTCATATATTTGACCATATTACCCTCACATAAAGACTATATGTGTTACAAATGTTTAAAGTTAGAGATCATATGAGTCATTTATGAAACATATGGACCAATAGTAAAATATCATCAAACCATATGAACCATCTCGATAATTTACTCTATATCAATGTATATAGAAAACCAAGTTGCTTTAAAAATATATTTTTTTAATTATAAGATTAATACATATTTTTATGGTCTTATACTAACAAAAAGATTTCATCGACTTTATTTAAAAGGTTCCTTAAGACATGTAAAAAACGGCTTGCATACGAGTTTATAAAAGCATATTTTGATAACAATATTATCATTTGTTATGTCTTAGGAATATAGACTCAATATTAAATATAGATTGCCAGATTGGAAGCATACAAGTATCGTCTTGAAAAGCAAAAGTTGTTTTAAATATACACTAAAAAAACTAAAGGGAAATTACCAAATTAGTCAAAATTGACCATTTTTTTTTACCAAAATAATCATTCAAATTCCGGCATCTTTAGACACCGCTTTAGACGCCGCTTTACCAGATTTGACAGAAAAATGACGTCTAAAGTGGCGTCTAAGACGCCGGTAGAAAAGGGGTCTTAAGACACCCATTTAGACCCCGACAAAGCCGCCGACATGTAGGCTCGTATGTTTACAAAAAATACAGAAAAAGGGCGTCTAAAGCGGCGTCTTAGACGCCGGAATTTGAGTGATTAGTTTGGTAAAAAGGTGGTCAACTTTGACTAATTTGGTAATTTTCCCAAAAATTAATGATATTAACTTACCTTCATGGCTTCATGTATGTAATGAATTTTTCAGCTGCCACATGATCCTCATATGCGAGTGTAAAGCTAATGTATATGTGACAATGCTATTTATCATATGGCCCTCTTATATAAAGGTAAATGATGGCAAAGGTTTCACACACTGGTCCTCGTAATCGTAGTCAGAATCAATCTCTGCTGTCGGATCATCTTGAAACAAAATTTGAACCATTTAAAATACGTGGTTGAGGCGGTTTCAGAAGGTTACATAACGGTTTCCGATAGTCATGGTGCTTACGTGATGGTTTCCGACGATTACGTGGCGATTTTAGATGGTTACAGTGGTTACATAGAGTCTCTAACGGTTATGTGACGGTTTTTGATTGCCACGCCATTTATGTGACAATTTCTAACGGTTAAGATAGTTATATGGTGGTTTTTGACGGTCAAAACGTTTTCCGATAGTTACGACAATAATATACGTGGCAGTTTTGTAGTGACTATGGTGGTTTTCAAAGGTTATGTCGGTTTTTGATGGTTTCCGACAGTTACATAACGACTTTCAACATTATTGGTCTAAGTGGTTTTAGGACGAAATAATTTTTTACACAATCAAATATCACACACTTAGAAAACAAGGGGACGGTTAACGTATAAATTAAATTAACGTGCTAAACGTAGGAAGCCACAGGAACGCGACATGTGTCATTAAAGTAAGGGGTATTATCGTACATATAAAATTACAGACCGTGATTTATAAAATTACAGACTGACATGTAACACCTATAATCAAGGACCACCGGGATAATCACAGACCAATAATTGCAGACCTCATTATATAACAAACACAGACCGTATTTTGACATACATAATCAAGGACAAAATGTATAATCACGGATCAATAATCACGGACCACGCTATATGAAAATCACGGACCAAGCTATATGAAAATCACGGACCGTCATTTAACATGCATGATCAAAGGACCAACCGCATAATCACGTACCAATAATAACGTACTAAGCATAAAAATCACGGACCACATAAATTTTTTTAAAAAACTATAACAATGCTATACTCAAATTAAAGATAATAAAATTCTCAATTTTATGGTATAATTTTAAAAAAATAATAATAATAAAGCATGTAAAAGTTATTTAATTTTTAAAAAACGAGTGGAATTTGTTGTAATATACAAAATGTGGTTGTTCCTCTTTTGCCCTTCCAGCTATTTTTTACACTTATTTTGTGGAGAAAGTTGTATAAAGTGTGGACCACTAGATCTTACCCATTGATTAATTTGATCAATGGGTTCAGAATTCATCATACGCTTTGTACGTTAGGTACCATTTGTATTACCAATGATATCTTGTCCTAGTGGTAATATAGAGGTATGAGAGAAATGATAGGAAACCCAGGTCACGGGTTCGATTCTTGATCCCACCCGGTTTTACCGGCCTTTCAAAGTCGTGCCTTTATGCGGGTGCTTGAGTCGGGTTTTCTTCGGGAATTGGTGGCTGATGAGCTAGGGGCTCCGTCCGTCTGGACTAGTGGCCAGCTTAGGCATCCTTTAGCCATGAAGACCGCGTACGGAGTACCCGGCAGTTGATTAGTTGACCGTTCAAAAAAAGTACCATTTGTATTTGATCGAACTCCTAGAAAACAATTAATGTCGTGGTTTTTTAAAACAAGTCAGGTTGAATCCACTATATAAATCAATGTATTTTTTAGATAGCATTATTAAAATAGCTAGTTTTCTACCTCTAAACATGAACAGGAGAATCTATATGCAAATTCTTTAAAAATTTTTAATAATTTATATTGTATTGCAGTTGAAATCCAACATATGATAACTTGCTCGGTAGCAGCAAACTAAGCCTGTTCCTCTAACCGTGAGTAAACATCTATTTTGTTATATCACAATATTTTATTTATTTGTTTTTTTTTTCCTTTTTAATTAGTTTAAATTGGCATGAGATAGATTTTCTGGTGGATGTGTGGGATCAGGAAGGGATGTATGATTGAAAACAGGGGCGGTCCTGAGAATTGGAGTGCCCAGGACTAGACGAAAAAAAAGGCCCCTAGCGAATTTAAATATTAAAGTGAAGGTGTTCAAAAAACCTAAAAACTGTTTAATACCGAAAACCGAAAAGTATTCGTAATTGAAAAAGTCAATCCGAATTCTGAATTCGGCTTTCATTTTGGTTCTAACTGTATCCAATTCCGAATCCGGTACCTAATCATATCCGAATTTCGGTTTTTAATTCCAATTTTTTTTTATAAATTTGGTTTGTTTGGTTAACCGATTAAACCGACTTCAAATTTAAATTTATTATCTTATTAATAATAATATATAAGGTTGAATTCGGTTTATTCAGATCGGTTTATTTGGTTTTAATCGGTTTTTTAGATTGAATTCGGTTTATTTGGATCGGTTTATTCGACTTTTAAGCGGTTTATTTGGCTTTCAATCTGTTTATTTGGTTTTAACCGAAATTAGAAATGAACCACTTCGCGAATTCGGTTTGGTTTTTTGATGATGAAAAAAATTGAAAAACGATTAAACCAGACCGAATAAACCGTTAACCGAACCAATGGACATATTTAGTTTAAAGGGTATGAAAATAACTTCATATACTTTAAAAAAATGATTTTTTCACCCATTATATAATGTATTTATAAATGCTTCTTTTTAACTCCATTCGCCTTATTAATTCTCATTTGAATGGATCCCTATATATACGTATATATAAAAAAATTTGTGTCCCTCTAAAAAATGGGTCCGGGACGGGGGTCGGGTTTGCCCCTCCTCCAGCCGCCCATGATTGAAAATATAAGAGTTTGTGGATTAACAAATTGTACATATTTAGGCTGTGATCATTAGTTGTTTTAAATCTATTGGCCGTAGGTCAAACATGGTAACTGAACCCGCGTGTTGCGGCGGGAATGTTGACATTGTTAAGTATGTAACATTGTAAAAATTAATGTTATCAAACATGAAATTGTATATAAAATTCATTGATCTTGTTTCTTGTTAAAAATGTTCTTTTATAAATTATACCCAAAAGAGATGGTGAACGCATGTATGGTGTAAGTGGATAGTTAATGCATACTATATGTCTAAGTTGTTGAACCGTTTACAAACAATGAAATTACTCTGTTGCAAAAACATCAGCTGGCATAACTTAATTAATTACGTTAGGACAACCTGAAATATTGAAGTAGAATGGTGCCTAAATTGAATAACCAAAATGAGAAACTCATACTAAAAAAATAATAAAGTTAAAAAACCAACAAAACTATAAAAAAATAAAAAAGCAAATACATTGAAATAAAGTTTTTTGACAAGTTACTTTCACCATCTTCTAGATACCATCGTTAAAAAAGCAAAAGGGCTTTGTCCTAACGGTACATCTTAGCTTTCTAAATGTAAGGTCATGGGTTCAAATTCCTCTCAAGGCCAAATAGGGGTCCTTAAGAGGTCAGGGAGTTTTCCAAGGCGGTTTCCTCCTAGGGTGGTGGTGGGGTCTTAACGGAGGTCATGGTAACTAGACCTTGGTAACATGGTCTGAAAATCAGTGGTTCACACGTTGAGATCAAATGTCGTTAAAAAAAAAAAGATACCATCATTAAACTTTCTCTCAAGTCTTACCTACTTTGAAACATGTATGCCTGGCAAAATGGACGGGTTGGGTCGGGTTGGGTAATGGGTCAGAACGGGTTAGAGTCAGGATGGGTGCGGGTCAAAATGAGTTTTAAACAAAATCAGTTCGGGTCCAAATGGATTGTTCTTAAAAAAATCAATTTAATTTAACTTTAGATGTGTTACTAGATAAATAAATAGTCAATTTGGATAATATTTAGTGATTTTTTCATCAAATATTTTATTAATCATTCTTAAATCTTTGAATCTCACTACAAGAAAAAGACTCAATAGCGGCGATTTTTGTCGCCGATATTGCTACTTTTCTTGCAGTGTCTATTGCATTTACATACTTTTTTGGTTACCCATCTTGACCCGCATTGTATTCAAGTGCTACCCATCTCAACTCATCCAATATTATGATGTTACCCATTTCAACCCATTATGCTACAATTGTTTATCCAAACCAACTCATTTCCTTTGATATGAGTATAAATTGTCACCTCTAGAAACATGAAAGACAGGGAGAGTACTGAGTAGAAGATGTCATCAACTGACAATAAATCGTAAATCAAGAAGTCTCATTTTAGCACGACGTGGAGATCAAGCAATATCGTCCCTTCCTATCCGACACTTCGACATTGGTAGGAAATGTGAGCGGCAGCCTAGCTCCGGGAACAACCTCAGCAAAAATATGGGCATGAACACACACACATACTGACTATAACTTTTAAAATTAGTCCAACGAGAAAATGTACCCGTGCATTGCTGTGGAATGGTACGATTAAAACTTGTGAGTGTGTTTTGGTGTTATGAATATAAGAACATATCAAGTCGTGACGGATAAGATATGTAGATTGAAATATGGATAGAAAATACCATTATGCCTCGTGTCTTACAATATAAGAATTTTAAGATGCTATGTGTTTATGAACTTTAGTATGCTCGTTGTATAGTGAAATTAACGTGGTTAACAGTGACGGAGCTAGACATGTTCGAAACGGAGGACGAAAACTTACGTGGTCAATTTTTTTTTTTTGGCAATCGACCGGTATGTCTCAGTTAATTGGGTTAAATGTTCGGATTAGTGATTCGGGTCAAGTTAGGTCAAACAATAAAAATAAAAATGTCTAATAATTGTCATTATGCGTGAAAAAACTAAAAAAGTGAATACCTAGACGTTGATTCAAATGAATCAAATAACCTACCTTTTAAAAAACGAATCAAAATAACCTAAATGTCTGTTTAAACGACCTAAACCTAAATGTTGATTCAAACAATTTATTCAAACTAAAAACTTAATTGCCTAAATAACTAAAAACCTTTGTCATTCTATATTGATTCAAACAAAAAATTCTAAATGTCTAAACAACCAAAATAACCAAATAATAGAAAGAAAGAAAATTTACATTAAGTACATCAACTTAATAACTGATAATAGCAATAAGTATTTTAAAAATTCTGCAAAAAAGAATTACTTTAGAGGTCATGAGTAGGTGACTCGGTGAACCACAACCACTGAGCCATGAGCAGGTCGGAGGCCAAAGGCAGGGGGAGCAGGCCTAGCGGCCAGCGGTGGCTCAGGAGTCGGCATGTTGGTTGGTTGTGAGGTTGAGTGTCGAGCAGTGGAAAATGGTGACTCGATCGCGAGGTCGTCACCGGTTGGTTGGTGTCAGACGCTTGCCGATCAGACGGAATTCGAACTCTTCGAATCAAGGAATGGGAGAGGAGCTCCAAAAAAAAGGAGATTTAGTCTTTTAGGGTTTGGAAATTGAAAATGAAGGGAAATTAGGAAAATAAATTGTAATTGGTGAGAAATGAGGATAAAAAATGAAAGAGTAGAATAGAGGGTAAAAAATTTGAGAATTTGGTATTAAATGTGAGAATGGGTATTTTTTAAAATATAATTGGTTTATAGTTTTTTTTAAGTGTATTTAAATCTAATTCAAATTAATTTTTTTTAATGAGGGGGTGAAACTAACATTAAATTTTTTTTCCTACGGTCTAAAAATTAACACTACTGGCAAAAAAAGAGAGGGGGAGACGGTCGCACCCCGCCCTGCACATCCTTCGTCCATGGTGGTTAAGTACAAAAAATGTATGAAATTACGATGAATTGGCCAAAAAGGTAAAAATATAGATAAAAAGTAGTTATAAAACGACACCGATATTTCCGTCGGTGTTGGTCTCGTTCTTCACACCACCAGCACGTTATTATTAGTTAATATAACACACAATTATAAGTTTTTTTAAACTAACAAACGAATGTTATTAGTTAAATAAAATTATATATATATATATATTACATTGGATAAACACCAAATTTTTAAAATTTGAAAAGAACAAAGTAGCATTTTATAAAGTTAAGTGGTAAGTCTGAAAAATTTTTAAAGTAAAAAATCAGATTATATATAATATATAGGATAAACTTTAAAATCCAAAATTTAATGGGACTAAACAAATTTACATAGTTTAAGAATAAAACCTAAAAATTTAAAAGTAAGACTTAAAAGTTTTGAAAGTTAATAGGTTACAAATGGTTCAAATTCGGTTGAGGATATGGCTGATGATCAACATTTGTGGCTATAATGGAAGATGAGAAGACTATTATAGTGCTACTCGTGATGAAGAAAGCAAGTATGGTGGATCTCTCAACCGGTTGTTTATCAACAAGATTGTTTATCAACAAGATTTTGGATACATCAAATGCATAGGAATCAACAGAATCCGTGATGCAGCCGGCAACAGCGATGAGTATGACGTTGGTTTATGTTTTGCTCAGATGTGTTGTCGTTTTAGTGTAGCAGAGATTGTCTACTAAGAAGTCGGTGTTGGAGCTAGGGCTATTCAAATCGCTCGCTGCTCGTTACTCGTTCGTCGCTCGCTCGGAAATAGCTCGTTCGAATTTCGCTTGGTTTTAAACGAGCCGAGCACGCTCGGTTCGGTTTATAAACTAGCCGAGCACGAGCCAAGGTAAGCTCGCTCGTTGCTCGCTCGGATAATCGCTCGATTGGCTCGCTCGGTTGGCTCGTTTGCCAAAGTATAACTTAATTACATACACACACACACACACACACATATATATATAATATTTTGTAAAATGTATAACTAATATAATTTTTTTATATTTAAACTACTTTCAAAAGACCCAATATCCAAATAGGCAAATACCCAATGCTCAAAAATTTAAATCTAATTCCTAGATCCATTTGTTTCACTTTTCACGTTAGAATTTAATTCCCGAATGCGCAATACTTATGTAACATCCCGTTTTAATGATATAAATTAACTACTTTTATTTATAATTAATATGTTATTATTTAAAAATACAATAATAAAACGGTCAATTGAATTATAAGGTCTTGTGTAAATATTCAAGATAGTTATAATTAACTTATAAAATATGATTATTCGAGAAATTAATATTAAAAATGATCGTTTAAGATTTGAAGCGTTTATTTAAACGAATAACTATGGTGTAACACGTTATATATTTATTTTATAAAAATATATTGTTAAATATTATAATTTTAAAAACATAGTTATTTTATACACATATATGACACTTACATACTAGTAATTAACGAGTAAAATAAGTGTTACAAAATTTTGACATACCTATTTGGTTAGTTAATATTACAGGAGACCGCCTAAAATTAATAAAATATATTATAATTAAACTTTCTCCGTTTTTAACGAAACTTAGGTCGAAACGTAGAGAAAAATGAGTCGATCCTAGCATTAAGATGGATAGAAAAGATTGAGGCGGTACTTGCTATCAGCAAATGTGCCGATGAAGATATGATTGTATATACTTTGAATTTCATTTAAAGACGTAGCTTTATAATGGTGGAATTTCACTATTCATACCAAAGATAGAAACCAAGTATACACTATGACTCGGGAAAGTTTTCGAGAGTTGGTAACTCGAAAATTTTGCCTAATGAATGAAAGAAAAAAGATTGAGTGGAAATTTCTTAGCCATCTCAGGGTCGGTGTGAGAGGCCCCGTTTCCCGGGAGTCTCTCAGTTGGTTAAACATCAAAAACATAGCTCTTAAACCGTAGAATAATATTATATTATAGCAGCGGAAATCGTTACATAACATTTAATCTTAACAGGAATGCCAGTTCTTGAATAGGTAGTCCTCATGCCATGCCACGAGCCATCCTATTTCCATCATAACATGCTCAACCTGACATGCATGCTAAAACAAGTCAGCTTTCGCTGGTGAGTTCTAAATTAATTTTTTTTATAAAAATCTTTACTCATTCATATCTGTATATAACACAACATAAGTCATAACATACATAGCATCATAATTTACTGCTGACCAAAGTCAACAGTCTCAGTCATACTGAACATAAAACATTAGCCATCACTATTGACCTAAGTCAACAGTCTCAAAACTTTATATAATATAACATAATTCACAGGTATAACATACCTGTCATCATAACATCTATCATACTATTCATAAAACATTAGCCTCAACTGTTGACCCGAAGTCAACAGGCTTGTGCAGCACAAGACACCTCAACTGACGACCCGAAGTCGACAGGCTTGTATAAATACAAGACACCTCAACTGCCAACCCGGAGTTGACAGGCTCATACATGTATAAGACTTCCTCAACTGGCGACACATAGTCGACAGGCCTGTTCTTTTACAGGACTTCCTCAACATTCAACCGAAGTTGACGGCTCATACCGGTACAAGACTTCGTTACATACTTCATTCATACATAACATGGTTTACATAGTTTAAACCATCATAATCATAAACATTTTCTTGCACCGCAGTGCTCCAGTTTTGCCCAACCGCAGCCGGGATTTCATTATCGCATTTCCTTCTCAACCTCGGTTGAGAATTCAAACATTCTTTATACTCTCAACCGCAGTTGAGACTTTTAAAATCATTTACTTCTCAACCGTAGTTGAGACTTAATACATTACTCATTTCCAGACATTCTTTACATAAAAACATTCTTTATCTGAAAACATTCTTTAAATAAAACATTCCTTACCTGATCATAATCAGGTTAAAATCACTTTCATACAATAACTTTACAACTTGAAACATTCTTTACTTTAACATATTCTCTTATCTGACCGTAGCCAGATAAAACAATCATTTACATAAAATAACTTTATAACATGCATATCAGCCCTAAAACATTAAAATAGTAAAAGAGGGCTCATAGAACTCACCTGAGCTACGCTTCTATCGTACAATTTTAGCTCCTCAATTCTTATCTTACGTAACCGCCAATTTCCTAATAATATCAGTACCCTAATGGGATTACTTAACGTATCTTTATATTTTCAGGTATTGACTCGAGTCTTTAATTGGACAGCATGACGGCTTATGCTTTTCGGTTTTCTTAAAAATATTTGGGCAGTATTTTGGCTTATAAAACTTTATTTTAGAGTTTTAAATTGAACAGAACCTCGTCTTATAAATATATATTTTTATAAAATATTTGGGCAGCATCTCTGCATACTTCGTGTTTTACAAAAATATTGAAAATAGCCTCCACGCATAATATTAGTGTGGTTTTAAAACAAACAATATCTCGACCATACTAATTAAATAATTAATTTAAAATAAGAGTATAGTAGGTGGTTACCTCAAAGTAGCTCGTACCAATGCTCGCTTAACAATCTTTGAACGAAATTTTAGTAACTACCGTACCCGCTCAAGGGTTTAGGAGATTATTTTGACAGAGTTTTGTTACTTAAGAGAAATGAATATTTGATCGTCGAACTACATCTATTTATAGATGTAAATTTTCTTCGTCAGAAAGAAAGAATATATATATGTATATATATATATATATATATGGTCAAGTTCAACGTATTTACATTTTGACATATGTTTAATTGATTATTTTATTATTATTTTATTATTTTATTATTATTATTATTATATTATTATAATTAATTTAGCTTAAATCTTGTTTTTCTCTTATAACTTTTTGCATCTGATGTTTTAAAAACTTTCGAATATGCCGTTGAAATCTACTAATTATTCTCTACATTTCTACCCAAGTTTCGTTGAAAACGGAGCAGGTTCAAAAATAATATATTTTAATATTCACGAGCTTATATCTTGTTCATACTTTATCGTATAACGGTCTGGTTTATATTAAAGTGATCGTAATTACTTCAGGATTGTTCATAAAAATTTCAAACCCAAACGGTCACAGAAATTTTTACACGTTATTAATAGGCTTTATAACGTGTCCATACATTATCAGATATTTTTATCGTTTATATCATTTTGATCGTAATTACTTTACGAACATTTATATAAAATTTGAACATAAACGGTTACCGAAATTTCGCACGCTTATTATTGGGTTGCTAAATTTTCGGCTGTTACAAATCTACCCTCCTTACAAGAGGTTTCGCCCTCGAAACCTGTTACGGTTCAAACAATATGGGTAGAATCGTTTCATCTCGTCTTCAGTCTCCCATGTAGCCTCAGATCCTTTTCGGTGTTTCCATTGACCCTTAATTTGTCTAATCGTCTTGTTACGCAATTGTTTTTCTTTCGTGTCAACAATTGCCACAAGTTCTTCTATGTAGTCTAACATTTCATCATCTTCAACATCGTTTAATGGCACATGTCCTACATCATCTGCTAGACATTTTCTTAAGTGTGAAATGTGAAATGTCGGGTGAATTTTACTCAACTTCTCTGGAGGATTTAATCAATAACCTATTCTATCGATTCGTACCATTATTCGAAAAGATCCAATAAACTCAAGCTCCGTTTCCTCTTTTACTGAATCTAATAATTCCTCTTCATAGTGAAATCTTTAAACAATACATGATCGCCTTCCTCGACTCTATTGGTCTTCGCCTTTTATCAGCATAGGACTTTTGTCGATCCTGTGCAGCTTTCATCCGTACTTTAACTAGTTGAAACTTGTTCAGTTAATCTTACTATTAGCATGATAGCTGTTGTTGTATGAGAATTCCACTAATGGTGATTGATCATTCTAGATACTACCAAAATCAATAAAAGAAGCTCCAAACATATCTTCTAAATTTGTACAGTTATTTCCGGACTGTTCATCTGTTTAAGGATGATACACAGTGCGGCTATTTAATCTTGTGTCCATCGATTCATGAAATTGTTTTCAAAATCTTGAAACAAATCACGTATCACGATTTTACACTATAAAACTGGAACTCTATGTCATGTAACTTTTCCTTTCACAATTAATTCAGACAATTTCTCTAACGTATAAGTCTCACGCATAGACAAGAAATAAGCACTCTTCATTAATCGGTCTGCAATTTCTCAAATAGTATCGCGACCTTTTGCCTTGAGAGACGTCTTAATAATTAAGCCTATGGTGATGTGTTCCCACTTCTCTTCTGGGACTTCTGAAAGTTGCACATGACTATAGGGTTTCTGATGTTCCGCTTTCACATGCGCTTATGTCAATCATTTGTTTACGTACTACATTACATTTAACTTTATACCTGGCCACCAGTAAACTTTCAGAGACCTTGATACGTTTTCGTTGCACCAGGATGGATTGAGTAACGTAACCTATGTTCTTTATCTAATATCCTTGACCTGTTGCCCCTATTTCGCGGAACCTACACTCTATCAAATCAGATCTTAACACTGACTCATGTTCTTCCAAACTCTTAATTATCTTGAAGCATATGTTATTACCTTTTCCCCTTTTTACTGTACTCTTGTGCTTCTCGTATCATTTACATGTTGACGAGAGAATATAGTTCATATCTTCTTCCATTTAGTCTTTACAAACAGTTATCTCTCTTGGCATTAAACCATTTATAGAGCATTCGTTGGAAGTTGATTATTAATAAATTTTCTTAACATAACTTACATACATATCTTAACACATAAGGTTGTCAGTGCATAAAGCCAACCAATTTTTTTTCATTACATAAAACAAACCAAAACCAAGTCTTGGTGTTGTTACAAGATTTCATTTAGTCGCCTTATAATGAGGATTTCATGTTTCTCTCAATAAGAAAGCTTCATCGTTTACCTCATCATTTGCCTCATTAAGAGGACTTCATCACTTGATCCACTTTATGCATGACAATCTTATCATAAAACTTTCCTTTGATAACATACGTATGCACACTATCACATAACAATACCATGAATTTTCTTATACATGGGACAGTGGCGATTATCCTTTATCGTTAAGCTTGTACTAATACATAGTTCCTTAAGTAGTTTCTTGCAACAGATGCAAGACTCCCTTAACACCTGTAACCGTATTAAACCCACATTTACAATCTATACTTTAAGCTCTATACATATTCTATGCATATTCAACATTTATTATCTTGTACTGACAATATAGTTCATTAAACGATAACAATGTTGCAACACTTATGTATCCTTTTCTAGCATAAATAGCTTCCAGTTAGAGTTATTAAAATCATCTCTAACATCTTTAGCATACCAGTTCTTGGTCTGATCTATCTTCATGTCACTACTTGTCAAAAGCAGGTCGTATCATTTCAATCTTTCATAACCTTCGAACTTTCTTGATGGTTTAACATTTCTTTTCATTCGCATTTGACATAAGACTGACTCTAGACTTTACTTTCACTTATACCTAATGCTAGGCATGCACTCATTTATTTTCGCTTATCAATTCCTAATCACACCTTTATCACATATGTTCGTATAATCGACTTTACTATCTCACTTTCACGTTTAGTAAACATAGGTAAAATTCTTAATTCCTAATGTCAACATGTATTCCTCAACCTAGTGAGACCTTGTCAGGATTTAGGATACTAACAAAGCATTATCATTCATGACATAAAGAATAATCTCATCAAATCTCTAATTCAAAATTTAACTTACGTTACCTCAATAGGATGTATTCATCCTAACTTTATAATATTATTCATTCACAAGTGATGAATAATTTATCCATAAATGAAGTTCCTTGTTCGTTTGTAAGCCGTTTTCCTCATTCGTAAGTCAGTTTCATCATTTGTCAGTCAATTGAATCACCTACACACAAACTCAATCACCCGTGCTAATTCTCTTCATCCATAATTGATTTCTTTCATGCATATTGATATACGTACATTCATATCATCATCATATTATCATTTCCTGAATGGTTACACAATGTGTTGCATCCACCATTGTTTTCTTCATCACTTCCCATGCCTGCTTTACTTCTCGGACCGTCATCGTCTTCAAATTAAACTACATTTCTACCATTGATCGAACTCTGTTTCCAAATTCTAATGGTTTCCTTCCTGATCAACCTTTGGATTAGCACATTTATAATTCCTTAGGGTATGTCATTCATCATTAGCATCCCAATAAATTCAACGATGAAGGCAACATGACCACAATGCAATTTAGGATATATAAGGTATTCGTATGGTAGACAATAATACAAACTCGGTTGTATAGTAAATCATTAATAACAGTGTCCGGAATGTAATTAATCATTTACTTTTCCAACCGTGTTTCTATTATTCTCATTCATACTTTATACCCATTAATCCATGAATCTTTGTCAAACCAATAAAGTAAGACCTTAACCAGTATCCATCTAACCAAGTGAGCATTCCCAATTGTTTCTATAACTCTTTCAACCTTTCTAATCACATTTTGTTCTTTACCTTCATTGACATCGAATAGTTATAATTCGTTCAGTCATTGAATCCTTCCTTTTATGTCCAAGTCATATGACAGATGAAACCCGAGCATTAGTCATATAGATAAATCCGTAACCACAGTAGCTAATTGCGGTCACTATTTATCTGTACTCGTGTGTCTAGGGTTTCTTCTACCATATGCTTAGTTCATTTCCTACTAGACATTATTATTACCCATAGTCTAAACAATCCAACATATTTATGCATCTTAACACATATAGGCACATAAACATGCATCTTCACTTTAACTACTTCATATTAACTTTAAGACACATAAACCTTAAATCTATTTCAAGTATATCATAACATATATTCCTGACTTTAGCAAGACGCTCGTGGCATTGAACTACCCTTGACTGGCTTCCTTAACCTTGGTCCCATTCTCAGTTTAAGTTCAGGCATCAGGTTACGCCCGAATCTCTCAAACTATGGCTCTGATACCAACTTGAGAGGCCCCGTTTCCCGGGAGTCTCTCAGTTGGTTAAACATCAAAAACATAGCTCTTAAACCGTAGAATAATATTATATTATAGCAGCGGAAATCGTTACATAACATTTAATCTTAACAGGAATGCCAGTTCTTGAATAGGTAGTCCTCATGCCATGCCACGAGCCATCCTATTTCCATCATAACATGCTCAACCTGACATGCATGCTAAAACAAGTCAGCTTTCGCTGGTGAGTTCTAAATTAATTTTTTTTATAAAAATCTTTACTCATTCATATCTGTATATAACACAACATAAGTCATAACATACATAGCATCATAATTTACTGCTGACCAAAGTCAACAGTCTCAGTCATACTGAACATAAAACATTAGCCATCACTATTGACCTAAGTCAACAGTCTCAAAACTTTATATAATATAACATAATTCACAGGTATAACATACCTGTCATCATAACATCTATCATACTATTCATAAAACATTAGCCTCAACTGTTGACCCGAAGTCAACAGGCTTGTGCAGCACAAGACACCTCAACTGACGACCCGAAGTCGACAGGCTTGTATAAATACAAGACACCTCAACTGCCAACCCGGAGTTGACAGGCTCATACATGTATAAGACTTCCTCAACTGGCGACACATAGTCGACAGGCCTGTTCTTTTACAGGACTTCCTCAACATTCAACCGAAGTTGACGGCTCATACCGGTACAAGACTTCGTTACATACTTCATTCATACATAACATGGTTTACATAGTTTAAACCATCATAATCATAAACATTTTCTTGCACCGCAGTGCTCCAGTTTTGCCCAACCGCAGCCGGGATTTCATTATCGCATTTCCTTCTCAACCTCGGTTGAGAATTCAAACATTCTTTATACTCTCAACCGCAGTTGAGACTTTTAAAATCATTTACTTCTCAACCGTAGTTGAGACTTAATACATTACTCATTTCCAGACATTCTTTACATAAAAACATTCTTTATCTGAAAACATTCTTTAAATAAAAACATTCCTTACCTGATCATAATCAGGTTAAAATCACTTTCATACAATAACTTTACAACTTGAAACATTCTTTACTTTAACATATTCTCTTATCTGACCGTAGCCAGATAAAACAATCATTTACATAAAATAACTTTATAACATGCATATCAGCCCTAAAACATTAAAATAGTAAAAGAGGGCTCATAGAACTCACCTGAGCTACGCTTCTATCGTACAATTTTAGCTCCTCAATTCTTATCTTACGTAACCGCCAATTTCCTAATAATATCAGTACCCTAATGGGATTACTTAACGTATCTTTATATTTTCAGGTATTGACTCGAGTCTTTAATTGGACAGCATGACGGCTTATGCTTTTCGGTTTTCTTAAAAATATTTGGGCAGTATTTTGGCTTATAAAACTTTATTTTAGAGTTTTAAATTGAACAGAACCTCGTCTTATAAATATATATTTTTATAAAATATTTGGGCAGCATCTCTGCATACTTCGTGTTTTACAAAAATATTGAAAATAGCCTCCACGCATAATATTAGTGTGGTTTTAAAACAAACAATATCTCGACCATACTAATTAAATAATTACTTTAAAATAAGAGTATAGTAGGTGGTTACCTCAAAGTAGCTCGTACCAATGCTCGCTTAACAATCTTTGAACGAAATTTTAGTAACTACCGTACCCGCTCAAGGGTTTAGGAGATTATTTTGACAGAGTTTTGTTACTTAAGAGAAATGAATATTTGATCGTCGAACTACATCTATTTATAGATGTAAATTTTCTTCGTCAGAAAGAAAGAATATATATATGTATATATATATATATATATGGTCAAGTTCAACGTATTTACATTTTGACATATGTTTAATTGATTATTTTATTATTATTTTATTATTTTATTATTATTATTATTATATTATTATAATTAATTTAGCTTAAATCTTGTTTTTCTCTTATAACTTTTTGCATCTGATGTTTTAAAAACTTTCGAATATGCCGTTGAAATCTACTAATTATTCTCTACATTTCTACCCAAGTTTCGTTGAAAACGGAGCAGGTTCAAAAATAATATATTTTAATATTCACGAGCTTATATCTTGTTCATACTTTATCGTATAACGGTCTGGTTTATATTAAAGTGATCGTAATTACTTCAGGATTGTTCATAAAAATTTCAAACCCAAACGGTCACAGAAATTTTTACACGTTATTAATAGGCTTTATAACGTGTCCATACATTATCAGATATTTTTATCGTTTATATCATTTTGATCGTAATTACTTTACGAACATTTATATAAAATTTGAACATAAACGGTTACCGAAATTTCGCACGCTTATTATTGGGTTGCTAAATTTTCGGCTGTTACACGGTGCTAGGCATCAAGAATACCGTTCTAAATACTTTGAATATGCTCGATTGATGCCACTTCTTGTGACATCAGAATCAAACCTTATTAGTCATTATATCTAGGAATTGGTATGTGAAATTAGTGACATGGTTAAGGATTGTTATGCCTCAAACCATTGACTCAGCCGTTAAGCTGGTAGGGTCCTAAATTAAACAAAGCAAGTGGAATTAATGCGACTGGTGGTTTAGGAGCTAAATTTTAATCCAAATTCGAAAAAAAAAATGACTCGAGCTTTTGCTCTTAATGTCAAGGAAGCTGCAGACATGCTAGATGTCATTACCAATATGTTATTGTTTGATTTATGAGCAAATCAAAGCTTTATTGATTATGAATTCTGTAAGCTTTGAAATGAAACGCTAGTGAAACTAGATAAGCCTTATCTGGTAGAAACCGCTAATGGTGATGTAGTCAAAATAAATGAAGCATTAGTAAATGGTAAGATCACACTCTTTAAGCACAATATGTTAGCTGGTTTTAATGCGGTAATTGGAATGGATTGGTTAGATACAAACCAAGCATGTATCTTGTGCGATACAAAATTCATTGAAGTCTGTGTTCCGAAAGGAAGAAAATGGATCACTAAGGGTGATAAGTCAACGAATTACGTTAAAATAATTTTTATGATCAAAGCTACTAAGTCTCTGAATAAAGGTTGTTTAGCTCACCTAATCTCAATCACTAGTAATGAGTAAGAAAAGAAGAAACTGGGAGACACACATGTTGTAGCTGATTCTCCTGACGTCTTTCTAGATGAATTACCTAGTTTACCACCGGAACGAGTAGTAGAATTTAATATCAATCTGGTACCAAGTACAATTCCAATTGTTAAATCTTCTTATAGATTGGCACTAACTGAGATAAAAGATCTCAAGAAACATTTAGACGAGTCATTGGCTTAAAGGTTTTATTCGACCTACTACGTCACCTTGAGGAGCTCCAATATTATACGTTAAGAAGAAAAATGGGTTGATGCGGATGTGCATTGACTATAGGGAGCTAAAGAAGGTGACTATCAAGAATTAGTATCCACACCTACGAATTGTTTATTTGTTCGATCAATTTCAAGGAGCTTGTCATTTTTGAAAATCGATCTCTAAACAGGATATCATCAATTGAGGGTTGAGGAAGAAAATATTCTTAAGACTGCATTTCGTATAAGGTATGAGCATTATGAGTTCACTGTTATACCTTTTAGACTTACTAATGTTCCAGCTGACTTTAAGAATATGATGAACCGGATATGTAAACTTCATCTGAATTTTTTTTATGTATTCAAAAAGACCTGAGGATCATGCTAAACATCTTAGAACCCTACTTGAATTACTAAGACATGAGAAATTATATGCTAAATTTTCTAAATATGAATTGTGGCTCACTGCAGTACAATTTCTGAAGTATGTTATTAATGCTCAAGGTATTCAAGTGAATCCATCTAAGATAGGGGCTATTACCAAATGGAAGAACCTAAGTCACCAACAAAGGTGCGTAGTTTCCTAGGTTTGGCAGGTTATTATCTTCGATTTATTTAGAATTTCTCCCGAATAGTCGTTCCTATCACCTCATTGACTCAAGAATTTGAAAAAAAAAAAGTGAAGTTTTCAAAATCTTTAAAGATGAGTTGACTCAGCTTCGATCATAGCATTACATAAAGGTGTTGAAAACTTTGTTATCTATTATGATGCTTCTCATAAAGGATTAGGATGCGTACTAAGGCAACAAAACAAAGTGATTGCTTATGCATCATGTCAGTTAAAAACCCATTGAGAAGAATTATGAAACTCTTGATTTTAAATTAGGCGCCATTATCTTTGCATTTAAGTTACGGAGATGTTACCTTTTAGAAGTTCATTTCATAGTTTATACTAACCATAAGAGTTTAAAATATATCTTTGGTTAGAAGGATGTGACGGACTAGTAATAAACTAATAGTTTAATCTTGTTACTTTAAACGTTATATGAATACGAAAACTAACCCATTATACTGCAAATGCAAAACGAATCAAAGTTTACTATACGGTTTTAATTACGAGAAGAATTTCTTCAATCTACTTGATTAAGGTTAGTTGAAACAAACATATTGTAAACCAAAACAACTCAAATTTTCAATATATGAAATTCTAAATTAAAGCATTTGTGTGCCACGAAGTAGGTTAATCATGCAAGGTAAATTACCGTTGCGGGTGCACACGGAACGATAATTTGCAGTACATGTGAATCCTGCTGTAAGGGACAGTGTACACAATTATAACAAATTTTGAATTCAAATCATAAAAGAATTTAATATGCGACAACAAAGTAGTATGGAGACATGAAACGATTATGAATGTGAAATTCTCTATCCCTAAAGAAATACGAATATGGTCGTAGATGCCTTAAGCCGAAAGGAAGCATAGAACTCAAAACGAGTACGTGCTCTAAGGATTGAATTACAAGTTGACTTGATAATTCAGATTAAAGAGGCGCAAAGAAAAACGTATGAAGATTAAAAAAAAATGGAACGATGAACATGTTTCAATAATCTCGAGGACGAGATTAAAACAAAGGTGGGAGGATGTAACATCCCGTTTTGAGGATATAAATTAACTACTTTTCTTTATAATTAATATGTTATTATTTTAAAAATACAATAATAAAACGGTCAATTGAATTATAAGGTCTTGTGTAAATATTCAAGATAGTTATAATTAACTTATAAAATATGATTATTCGAGAAATTAATATTAAAAATGATCGTTTAAGATTTGAAGCGTTTATTTAAACGAATAACTATGGTGTAACACGTTATATATTTATTTTATAAAAATATATTGTTAAATATTATAATTTTAAAAACATAGTTATTTTATACACATATATGACACTTACATACTAGTAATTAACGAGTAAAATAAGTGTTACAAAATTTTGACATACCTATTTGGTTAGTTAATATTACAGGATACCGCCTAAAATTAATAAAATATATTATAATTAAACTTTCTCCGTAGAGAAAAATGAGTCGATCCTAGCAGTATTTTTAGAATTTTATAAAACGTTATATTTTAAAAGTTATAAGAGAAAAACAAAATATGAGTTAAATAAATTATAATAATAAAATAATATAAATATCATCTTACAATTTCAATTGAAAGTTTTGAGGATGTTACGTGAAAGGACAATACGACTAACATACACAAATCTATTTGAATGGGAATACACGTTTCCAAGCTACATCTAAAAATTTCTTGAGCATCACGAATGAATTCGACTATATAAACTCACAAATTTCTTCACAATTAGAAATCACACACACCTTTAAAAGAAAATTAGAAGGTCTGGATGCTAGGAGGTGCTGATCAATATAAAGAGTGAAGATTAAGGAGTTGGTTCGATTATGTATATTATCTAATTTCTTAGTTAAACTTATAAATTTAAGAATCTAATATAATATTAACTTATGGGGTTAGGGTCCGACCCTATGTCTATATATATATATATATATAAAATAAAAAAAAATAGTTTGCTTTAAATAATAACAATAATAATATTGATTACATCGTAATAATAATAATAATAATAAATAAATAAATAAATAAATCTTTCTTGCAGAATAATTTTAAGAATAATTTAAGCAGAAACGCTGCCCAAATTTATATTGAGAAGTTTAAGCTGTCACTCAGTCGATCAAAAATTCAGGTGAATACATTTAACTTCTTTTTAAATTTATAAATGATTTTTTTATGAGCATATATGTTTAAACTTTGACGCATAAAGGGATACTATTAGACCAGCATTTAAGCCATTAGTATACGTACGATTTGCAAATTGTATCCGCTATGGGTGAAATTCCCATATGTAGCTGGTAACGTGGGCTGGAAGGTTATACGTAAGACGCACTCCGCAGGCAACCTAACCAGTGACGGGCTGTGGGCTGGAGGGAACAATTGTAAGACGCACTCCGCTGTTGTTCCTAACCAGTGACAGTACAAGCCAGGGTATGTAGTGGTTGTATCGATCAGTAAAATAACCTGCTAAATATGTAGTATGGCCATTATTAATTATGGTTAAAGGACCGAACATGCTATGCTTACATATCGAGTCTGTTATTTGTATTCACCAACATTATGTTGACGTTCTATTTTCAAAAACTTTTCAGGTAATATTGAATAGGATCTTGTGGTGAGACCATGGAGCTATTGGAGCTATGTCTCCAAGTCATAAATAAACCAGATACTATAAAATGATTCGAACTTATGAGTTTGTGAAAATCTGGTTTACACTAATATGAAATGATGATATTTATACCTATGCGTATGAAATTTTTATAAAATCCTGAAAAGTTGATTACAAATAACGAAATGTGGTTTTTCATACCTATGTGTATGTTTTATAAAAAGTGACAGTGAGGGTTTTCATACCTATGCATATGAATTTTTTTTAAATCATGGAAAACGGTTTTCTCATCTATGCATGTGAATTATTTATAAAATTATGAATTCAAGAAATAACGTTTCCGCTGAAACATATGAAAAAGAGTATTAAACTATGACCGAGACTGTATTATCTATGAAACCAATTCGGGTCGCAATGCCCGGGTCGCCTTGAGCCCGGGGTGTGACAACTTAGTCATTTGTTTACTTCCAACCGTGATCTTTTTACTTAGACTACTATGGATGTTTGGATGTGTTTTTAGAGGTTTACATTAATCGGATTATGTTTTGAAAAAATCCTGTCATTGCTTGAGATTATTGCTACCGAACATTGTTTCCTTTAATCTTAAATTTGATTGTTTGTGATTTGGGATTATTAGCTGCTAATGTGAGTGTTGATATGTAACTATAATAACCAACTAGATGCCATTTGGTAGTTATTCGTGGCATTAAATTTTATTAAACCGAGCAAAACCGAACAAAGCCGAGCCGCTCGGTTTTAAAACGAGCCGAGCAACGAGCACAACATTTGGCTCGATTCTGCAAATCCGAACCAAACAGAGCCGCTCGGTTTGAAAACGAGTCAAGCACGAGCATACCCTCGCTTGGTTCGGTTCGGCTCGTGAGCAACCCTAGTTGGAGCCACCAGTGATCGTGGTCCCAAAAAGGGTGCAGGTCTGCAGGAGGAGGAAGAAACAATTTATGCTTTTGATTGTTCTTGAACTGTGAAATAATTTAGCTAATATATAAAAGTTGTACTTTAAGCTTAAGATGTTGTACTATATGAACAGTGATTTGTATGCGAGGCACCGACTTTCCTTTTTAATACGAAGCTAATACATAGAAATTGTACTTTAAGCTTAAGATGTTGTACTAAATGAACAGTGAGGGCCACCGAGTTTCCTTTTTAATCCATATATATATATATATATAATATAATATAATATAATAATATATGAACACGGTAATTGACTATTGAAAGTATGGCATATAATATTTGGTAAGCAACATATATAAATTATTGATGATGATGTCAAGCACGTAAGAAATTTTTAGCATGGTAAATGTCTATATATACCCCTTTAGAAGTTAGAAGAGGTCATTTCAAAACCCAAAATCTACTTGCTTAAAAGCATGGAAGAAAAAAAAGATGAGGCGGTTCGCCCTCGTGCAAACTTCCATCCTAGCCTTTGGGGAGATCAGTTTCTCATCTACGATGAGGTAGATATGTTTTATTATTTTATATATATTCAAGCCTAAAACCCATATGTGTGTGTCAACAAGAAAAAAATAATATAATTCATAAGTTTATGTACATTTCTTATGAATGAATAAAAATAATTGTTGTGGCCGTTTAAATATATAACTCTCAATTTGTTCAAAATATTCTTCCAAAAATATATAAGATAATCAATAATTATGCCTGACAATCTTGACCTATAACAAGATAAATGGATAAAGTTGGGTAAACAATTATTGCATTATAAGTTGAAATGGGTAACATTATGACATATTATGAGATAAGATGGGTAACACCTTAATACAAAACGGGTCAAGATGAATAACTTAAAAACTATGTGAACATAATGGATTTCAACGGGTAAAAATGATCAATAATATATTTACTGAGAAAATCATTAAAAATTATCCAAATAAACTATTTGTTTAGTTACAACTTATTTTAACTTGAGCGAAATTGATTTTTTTAAAATGGTCCGTTTAAACCCAAACGGATTTTGCTTAAAACCTGTCTTGACCAGCACCCGTTCTTACCCGTTACCCAACCCAACCCGCCCATATATGTGTGTGTTTTATATGTGATAGCTTTTCATGGGAGTAGATTAAATCATCGTTTAATTTTGGCATCTTAAACATAAGTAAACAGGGAATTGAGATTATCTCTAATTAATTATATCACACGACTATATATTATTCAATGAATGCAAGCCACTAAATTATATTCCACTTAAAAGATTATTAATCTTGGACAAATTAAGCAGGAAGAGCAAGATGATCAGGTAGACCAAACCATCGAAAGTTTGAAAGAAGAAGTGAGGAAAGAAATACTTGTAGCTTTGGATGGTTCAGTGGAACGTTTGTTGAAATTGGTCGATGATATCCAACGCCTAGGCATAGCCTACAATTTCGAAAAAGAGATCGAGCAAGCGTTGCAACATATTTATAACCTATACGGTGATGAATGGACGACGGGTGGTAGCCCTTCCCTTTGGTTCAGACTCCTTCGACAACAAGGCTTTTATGTTTCATGCAGTAAGTTAATTCATGTCAATGTTGTTTTATTATTCTTATCATGATAGTTAACCATCTGGCCAAATGTCTTCTCTCTATTCTTAAGGTGGAGGGTTTAAAATCTTGCTGAAGACAAGTTGTATTATATATATAGAGTAGAATTAAATAGTATGTGTGTTTGTTGTTCTAAAAAACGTTAATTGTCTATTGGCATTCAAACGAGAGAGAGAGAGATATCTGATTGAATATATATTGCATACACACTTACGATTACAGATAACATATGAGGCTATTTATAGCCTTCAGTTTGACGGTTACAATGACAGTTAATTACAGTTATTTAACAATAATATTAACTACTATTTGACCCAACTAAACCTTACTCTTGACCCACCTAATTACATATATATACTTGATATTACTTTGACCATTTGCCCAATATTAATTTCCAACATTGTCTAGATTCCTTCGATTACTACAAGGATGATACAGGATCATTTAAGGAGTCCTTGACCAATGATGTTCAAGGCTTGCTTGATCTCTATGAGGCAACATATCTGAGAGTGCATGATGAAGTTATATTAGAAGATGCTCTTGTTTTTACCAAAACTCATCTTGAAAACATTGCAAAGGATCCCCTTCGGTGCGACTCAATTGTTTCTAGGCACATACACGAAGCACTAGAGCGCCCTATACACAAGAGGATGCAAAGACTAGACACACTGCGCTACATACCTTTCTATCAACATCAAATTTCTCATAATAAGTCGTTACTAAAACTTGCAAAGTTAGGGTTCAATCGGCTTCAATCCCTACACAAGAAAGAACTTAGCCTACTTTCCAAGTATATTTCTTTGTACTTTCAATCTCTCTAGATACTAACTTATTGTTGATAATTGTAATGGTGCTCATTGTTAATTATTGTTTTATGCTATAAATTATTGCAGGTGGTGGAAGGGTTTTGATGTCCCAAAAAACCTACCTTATATGAGAGATAGATTGGTTGAAAACTATTTTTGGATAGTATGTGTCTACTTTGAGCCTCATTATTCACGTTCCAGAATTTTCTTAACAAAAGTCATTGCACTTGCAACAATTTTAGATGACACTTATGATGCGTATGGTATTTATGAAGAACTTGACATCTTCACAAAGGCAGTTCACGGGTATGTCACATTTGTCTACAACGAGGTGCACTTAATAAAGAAATTTAAGCGAGACATTTCTAAATTTTTAAGATTCACATTCATTTTAGAAAACTTACATACATTGTTGCTGGTTTGGCTAGCAGAACAAGTCACATCCATTAAGTTGGCTAGCTTAAAAGTATAATGCACTTATGTATATTAAATATATAGGTGGTCAATTTCCAACTTGAATTCACTCCCAGATTACATGAAACTTATATACAAAAACCTCTTGGATGCTTATGATGAAATGGAGGAAATTATGGCAAAAGAAGGAAAAGCTTATGAACTTCACTATGCCAAGGAGTCGGTTAGTTTGAGTACATTTATACAAATACTCAAGCGTACACACACACACACACACATATATATATATGACTAATTAATATACAATTAAATATGGAATTTATTCACATATAAGTAAAGATGAAAGAATTCATTACAAGTTTCATCAAAGAAGTGCAATGGAGAGAAGAGGGATATGTACCAACAGTGGAGGAACATAAAGCAGTTAGTTTCATGAGTTGTGGCTATAAAATGCTTACAACTTCAAGTTTTGTTGGCATGGGTGATATGATCACCGAAGAGACATTCGGATGGATTAAGGCCAATCCTCCGCTTGTCATAGCTTCATCAACAATTTGTAGGATTATGGATGATATTGTTGGTCACAAGGTACATACATACATACAAGATTCAACTTAATTAATGTGGTTTTCATTTTAATGTCAATTTCTTCTTCTCATGATCACATATATATATTTATATATAGGAAGAACAACAAAGAAAGCATGTTGCATCCACTGTTGAATCTTACATGAAGCAACGTGATGCTACGGAGGAGGAGAAAGTCTATGGTTTGTTAAACAAGGAAGTAGAAGACGCATGGAAAGATTTGAACAAAGAATCTCTTATTTGTAAAGACGTACCTATGCGGCTTAAAATGAATGTCATCAATCTGACACGCATAATAGATACACTCTATAAATATGAAGACACTTTCACTCGTGTTGGAAAAGAATTGATAGATAATATCAAGTCTTGCTTCATTCATCCCATGAGTGTTTGATATATAGATTCATCATATTTGATGGATTCATTGGAAGTTGATGATTATGGTACTCTCTATATTGAATAAGACGTCCTCAAGATTGATCCTTATTTAATAATTTGTGGTTTGTATTTTAATGGTCTAATATCTATATGTGTAATAATCGATCATGTTTGTAATATGAATAATGTACGTGTGGCTTTTAATATATGTATGGTTTCTTAATATAATCTACTTGTGTTCTAAGTTATTATTTGTTTGTTTATCATAATATCATCACAACAAAAAACAAACTGTGTAAACGAAACAAAGGAAAAAAATGAAATTATTTCAAAGATAAACAACGTTAGTTTGTTTATATACTCATGCTCTTGAAACACCACTATCATCCCTCGATCACATACTCAACAAACTAAGGGCAATCAACTGTAGTCATGGTGTAGTTGTTGTGAAACAAGACTGTACGTGGCGGTAAACGATTGTTGATCGACGATTTAGATGGTGAAAAAGGAAGTTTGATTGATATTGTATATGAAAAGGATAAGATTCATCACACGTTGATTAGGGTTTCGGATATGATGGTGATTATTAGATGAATTGGGGTCCAAAGAGTTACAATAGCAACCACGTACATTAGGAAATTTAAGCGGTGACAATATTTATTATTTACTCTATACTATGGTTTTCTATCTCACGTTATGTTGTCAGCAAGTGACCATCATCTTAGGCTATTATTCCTTCCCTTCCATGACAATTTCACTATGAAGTGTGTATAATTTGCAAATTATGTGTATGCCTATGACCTAAACGCTAGTCACATAGCGGCCTTTATGCATTATAATGTTTAGAGTTAATTGCAATTTGAAACCCTGTGGTTTTAAAACACCTGCAGCACGCACCCTTCCAGTTAAATTTAACATAACCCTGTTAATTTTTGAATGATAAAATTGTAACCTTATAAACTAGTAATTGCACACATGAGTTGTCGGCCATGAATATTAAATGCTCCCACAAATCATTTGTAGTGTTAATAGCAAATCCCAACTTCCCTTCATGTTTTATTTCTCACGAAGCATAAGACAGAGATGGACAATTAGATACTATGCCACAAAGCAGGGGCGGCACTGATAATTTAAGTGCCCCGGACGTATTGAGAAAAAAAGGCCCTTAGTGAATTATAACATTGTGTTTTTTTGGTTTTATATTTGAGAAATAAGTAAATATATATAATTTAAAAACGATTTTTAAAATTTTTGTGCCCTTGCGATAAATGGGCCCTGGACGGAAGTCGGGTTTGCCCCTCCCCAGGGCCTCCTGATGGATGGGGTTTGGAATGATAATTATGTGTGTTAAATGTCAAATTTTATGCGTATTCATGTGATTGATTGCTTAGAATTAGATAACTATGCAAATTCTTGTGTTTGTAGGTTAAATGCGAAGATTTGGAGCAATTTTGGAAGCACTTAACCATTTCAAAGTGAAAGGACTATGAGTTAATATGCTAAAGGATCTCGAGACGAAGATTTGGGTTTTTACGGTGCGAAAAACGGACTTAAAATGAGAAAGATATGAAGAAAACAAGTTATGAAGGAATCAGGCGAGACCATAGCCTACGGGCTGACCATAGCTTACTGCACTTTCTAAGAGAATCTGCAGACCATAGCTTACGGCCAGACCATAGCTTACGGTCAACCTTAACAGAAAGTCTCAACCATAGCTTACGGCCAGACCATAGCTTACGTTCCTGATGAAGTTTGCACCTATAAAAACGTGATTTTTAGGGTTTTTGGGTATCTTCTCTTCTCCCAGTCATTTCTAGGCGATTTTGGACTACCAAGGAAGCCAAAATTGAATCTTTTTAGCCATTCTCTTCCATCCAAACATTGCCAAATCATCCCAATTGATGATCCAATTCAGATTTAAAGATCAATTCCAAGAGATGAGCAGCTAATTTATGCGTGGGTTCCTCTAGGCGAAGGATTCTTGTAAGCGGGTGATTTAGATTAGTTACTATTGTGTTTGGAACTAGCAATCTAAGCATTCGATGCTTTTTGCTTATTGTTTATTCACTTGATTGTAAAGATTGGATTTTTATTCAAACCCTAATTCATTGTCTTTCAATTTCTGAGACTTCTAGCAATTAGGATATATTAGATTGTGATTGGGTTTTATAATATGCAATTGATGTTCATGTGATAATCTTACATTGTTTTGTGTAACACCCAAACTTTTCACACGATTACACGTGTCCCATTTTAGGTCCCAGATTAAACTTTTTTTTTCATAAATTATGTTCGGAAGCGTGAAATTATCATTTCATGAGTTAAATACACTTAATTTCATAACATTTACATTTATGATTAATAAAACTAGTGTGTTTAAGTTTAATACCACCAAAGATTTTTCATAACGTTTGGTTCTGCTTCACAACGTGCCCGATCTGATCGCCCAATGCATATCTATCTTTAACCTGTAACATCACATATAAGGTCACAATTAGTTCATATGAACTAAGTAAGTATCCCCTCCCCAAATTTCCCACAACTCATTTAAACACATCCACATACATATCATATGGATGTTTATCATGTGTAGATAATAATATATCATATTCCAACATCAACTTGCACACAACACACATTGTGCATTTATTTCCCTTAATGGGACATTTTCACAAATATAATTATATTATCTAAACCAACTCTATCACCAGCACCTCTGGCTAAATTAAACTCCATATATACATTTTATGGGCTCAACCAACTATCCACACATATGTGGTTTCAATAATTTAGTTTCCGGATTAACCGGTTATCCACACATTTGTGGTATCATACATAATTTAAGTTTGAAGATGTTCACCCACCGGTCCTTTCATCTAAGACAATTGCTAGCACCTCTAGCTATCCACACATTTGTGGAATCATAAATATTTCAAGTCGTAAGATGTTCACCCACCGGTACTTCCATCTAAGACAATTGTCAGCACTTCTGACTATCCACACATTTGTGGTATCATAAATATTAAGTCTAAGATGTTCACCCACCGATACTTCCATCTAGACAATTGCCAGCACCTTCGGCTATCCACCATTGTGGAGTCATAAATATTAAGTCGAAGATGTTCACCCACCGGTACTTTCATCTAGACAATTGCCAGCACCTCTGGCTATCCACCATTGTGGAGTCGTAAATAATTCAATTCCCGAATTAACCTGTTAGCCACGCATTTGTGGTTCAATAATTTAGCTCCCACACTTTCATTTACCAAGGTATTGGATTTATCATAGGTTTTTGAACTTTTATTATTCAACTTTCCCCTATCACCAATGCCATATTTATCATACAATTTACTCAACAATAATTTCAACGTTTATTATGTAATGTCATAGTTGTGGGATTACTTACTCAAACACCGGCTCATCCTGCTATTCTTATGCAATCTATGTTGCATAATTCAATTCAATCGTGACATAATCACATTGGAACTTAACATATATACATTAGAGTCTACTAACTCAAGTAGTTCCAATTTAGTTATGCACATTCATTCAAATCAATCAATATATATACATCACAATCAAGTAGACTCTTTCTACTACTTATATGTAATGTTACAGTAAGTTGGGTAACTTACCTGGTTCATACGGTTGTTCACTCCCTACAACCTCGTTTCCACTTTTGTGGCTTGTCCTTTGACTTTCACCACCAATACCTAGTTGCATATTCACACATATACAACTATATTCAATACATATAACACATACAATCAAGTTCAACTCACTTGACTGGTTTGACTTTCTCAAATTCAACTTATCACATAATTGACTCTATCTTACTAAATATAACACATACAATCAAGTTCAACTCACTTGACTGGTTTGACTTTCTCAAAGTCAACTTATCACATAATTGACTCTATATTACTATTCTTAGTAAGTTTTAGTCAATTATTATAATTAATCATATTGCATGCCTCCCTTAGGCATTTCATCAAATAATTGATGTTCATTACATTAGTTATGATCTCAATCACTTCTTTTAATCAAAATTCATTTATGATCATAACTATTAATAATTTTTAACATCAATTAATCAAAATCATCATTTAACCCATTGATCATAATCCATATTTCATTTAAAATCATATTCTACCCATCCTACTAGTTATCACTCCATGATATGGGTTTCATAACAACCGGACATTATCCCGGCTTCAAAACGAAGATTTCACCATCAAAACATCAAATCCTTCGTTTCTAACGATCCTTAGTTGTCAACTAGGCAATAATCAATACCCATAATCATAGTGTAACATTTGTACATTTAGTCATGGTAGTCGTAAACAGTGTTAGAACAGTGTGTGTCCATGTTCAGTTAATCAATGTGATTCATTATGTTCATAATGTGTTTGTGTGTTACAGGATCTTATTTATTTAGGAACAAGTATGTATTACTTATTTACAGTCGATTTCACTAGGCAAGAACAGTATTGTGATATATCGAAACAGTGGTGGGCAGCGAGAGTGAGCCCTATATATATACTGCGTTCGGTGTGACAGGATAGTGTTAGTGCGTAGTGTTAAGACGAATATTATGACAATTAATTAATTCAACAAGAATCGTAATACGTAAGCGAGACTGAGTAAAGTTATGGGTGACGATCCATAATGATACGAATGTTGAACTTATAATTATGATTAAACGACTTTAAATATTTAATACGATCGAAAAACGTACGCGATTGCGGGTATACACGTAATTGTGAATGTTTAACGATCCGTCAACACACGAAGAGTAAAAATAGTTAAAATGATTATTTTATATTTTTACAATTTTGAAACTCATCATTTTAATGAGTTAAACAATTATTTCATTTTAAAACCGCGTGAAATACGCGTTACGTTCCGGAAACGCGAACCGAGCGACCGAAACGGACCCGAATACCACCCGGGCTATAAAAGCCTTGAACAAGGCTAAATCCCTCATTTATGTCACCAACAACCCTTTCTCTCACTAGATTTTCGTTCTACCCTCTCTCTCTCTAAAAACCGAACTTCAAACGCGCGTATCTCCTTCGTTTCTCAACAGATTTCAGTGTTCTCGGTGTCCACGCGTAGCTCTCGACATCCTCTACACGGAAGTACAAAGGATCTGCGGAATTGTTCGGCCAAAAACGAGGTATGCTCGAAAGAAGAATCTGAAAAAGAGGGTTTTTGGTTCGGGTGTTGTTTGAACTTGATTATTAGCCGGTTCTAGATCACACCGTGACTTCTAATGTTAGATAATCGCATGTTTCATGAATTTCGAGTTTAGAACAGGTGAGCAGAATGAGATCGATGATGATTAGTGATGCAGGTCGTGGGGTGGGGTGGAGCCGAACCTGTGACTTCCAGAACCATATGGTTCGTTCCACCTATCACCGAGCCTTTTTACAAAAGTCACGAACCATCCTTCTCGACGAACCTGCACCGCACCAGCCGAACCCTAATGGGCTTCACGAACCTCAGAGTGCCGAACCATGTAGGTTTCTCGGCCGAACCATTTCTTCAACCGGCGAGCCTTATGAAGCCGAACCCTAGTATTCCCGAACCATACACATCACTCCACTAGAGCCGAACCCTCGGGGTATAGCCGAGCCTTGCAAGTCTGATCATTTCACGAACCCTTCATGCATGCATGCAACGAACCCTAGCTTCGTCACCTTAAACCACCGAGCCTTGTTGACACCTTAAGCAGCGAACCATCATGAATGCCGAACCCTATCCTTTAACGAACCTCGTATGGTTCGTTAATCAGTTTGCCACACCTTTGGATTCAACCGAACCCTACAGGGTTCGTTAGTTTTGCAGCTGAACCGGTGGTTTAATCTTGTTGCCGAACCTTAGTAGTTAAAAACCTAATTAGGTTCGCTGGAAATCTTTGGTAGCCCACCCCCTTTCGGCCCAATTACATTACATTCGGCCCATTATGATTCTAAGTGGCCAATTGAGTAGTTAACTTCGGTCCACATTAGATCAAGCCCAACAAGACCTTAGGCCCAATGACTCCCTCATCTGGCCCACGAGACCCATTTTGGCCCAATACTTAGCATTTGGCCCAATGTTACCTATGGAACCTTACATGGCCCATATACATATTGGGTGGCCCAACATCACATTCAATTGGCTCATTGTTAACCTAAGTGGCCCATGGCCTTAGATTAAGCCTCATGGGTTCATGGGCTTAAGGCCCAATTGTGTGGCTCTCGACTTATGATACTTGTGAATTGATCATGAATAGGTTAAGTTGTAACTTAACATAATCATGAGATCAATTCATGAATTCAAAGGCATAACAACAATTCAACATCTTTTCATAAGTCATGTTAAGCAATGGTTTATCAAACACTTAAACACATGTGATGTTGTGTAAACAAGTTTGTACACAAAAGAACATTTCATATTCTTTTCTTGGACCCATGATCAATCAAGTGACTCAAATCATAACTTTCAAGTTTTCACAACAATCATAATCATGAGATCAAGTAATCAAGTGTTAATCAATTTCATGAGAACACAAGTCAATCAATGAATCAAGGTCTATACAATTATAAATCTTATATCTTATGTATGATTACAATGGTATAGGAACCAGTTAGAAGTCCTGTTTGCTACTTGCTATTTGTTATAGTTCAGAGTCTACTGCAGACAGGTGAGAACTTTAGCCCCTCTTTTACTGTTTTACAACTGTTTTGGGGTGAAACACGTGATCAAACTCTATACTTACAATCGTATTTCATGATTCAAGATGTGTTCTATTTTACAAACATTACAGGTTCATTTTACAAATCTCAGGGATTCATCAACTGTTTCAAGAAATTCATCAACCGTTTTAAAAGATTTTATCAACTATTCAACTCTTTTTATTAAAAAGGTTTTATAAAGGTTCTTTGAACTGTTTTATAACAGATTTACTCAATTTTTTTTATAAATGATAAACTCTTTTGTTAAAACCTTGTTATTATACAAGGTCCCCATTTCATAACATTCAAATCAAGGGATTCATTTCAGGGTATTCAAATCAAGAGATTCATTTCATGGTATTCAAATCAAGAGATTCATTTCATGGTATTCAAAATAAAGGATTTAATTCGTGGGATTAAATCAAGGTTTTCAAATCATGTTATCAAATAAGGCATTAACACGCTAAATTTTAAAGCAAGATTCATAAGCATGGTGTCTATTGTTGTAAACAAACTTATAAACCCATCAAGTTTCATAGGCGTTAGTACTGGGTGATCACAACAAAGGAAAGCGGACTCATTGTTTCTTATCCAAGATGGAGTTAGCTTTTAAATTGGTTTTAAAAGCTAACTGCAGGTTTGGTGTCATTGTTTTCTTATCCAAGATGGAGTTAGCTTTTAAATTTGGTTTTAAAAGCTAACTGCAGGTTTGGTGTCATATGGTTATCAAAACTGCTAATGTATTATCTAACTCCAAACGTGGTTTGGGACTTGATATTATATGATTGGCTTTCGTGCAAACAGTGATTGGACTGTTTACACTCATTTTTCATACTTGATGTAGTTTGGGTTGCAACTCATCCATGTAATTCAATTACTGCTTTAATATACCTATGTCTTATTTTACCAATGCATGATTTCATATGTTAAACCTACTGTTCTCACCAACTACGTCTGTAGTTGACAGTTACTTTTCACGTGTTTCAGGTAATCAGGTTTAAGACTTTCTCAGGGACAACTAAGGAGACCGTTTAGGATAGAACAAGATGAAGAAACATGCTAGGATGGAATAGAAACACATTAAATCCTAATTGTTTAATTGTCTTGTTTGAAGTCTTATTTTGTAAACTATATTTTGGGTCTGTAAGTTGTCATTATTTTGGTAGATAGATTGTCTGTAACTAAGCTATTGTCTAAACATTATGCAACTTAGTAATCCATTGTGGTTGTTCTTATTCAATACTTGTGCATGATTCAACTGTTCATACGTCACCGCGCCGTGGATTCCGCACGCGGCGCAGGGGTGTGACACATAGTATTATATTCCAAACTAGATTTAATTCACAAAACATTAAACTAGTAGGAGAGATCGAATCGTTACCCTTTTGAACGAAGTTCTCGGATGAAAACGATGATCAGGAGTGGTATATAGTCGAACCCTAGCTCGATCCGGACATCTGGATGGCTTCAAAATACTGACCTAGCAACAAAAAGTTGCTCTGTTCGTCCCCTGGTTCGATTTCAGTCGAGATATAAAAAAAATAAACTTCTTAATTGAATTCTGATAAAATAAAGAATCTGTCAAACCGCCATACCCGTCGCGTACCGCGAAGGGGGCAAAAAGGAGCCTTCACGTACCACGAAGCAATTCGGGATCTCAGATATTTTGGGTTCTTCACGTACCGCGAAGGAACCTCAAAATCATCTTCGCGTACCGCGAAGAGTCCCAAAGCATAATATCTTTGTATTTTTCTTCGTTTCGCAATTCCGGACAATCCGTAACTCCGTTTCGCGCACGGTTTTCTCCCACGTTCGTGATTTCTCACATATTTTCAAATTACAATAATCACAATCGTTCAATTAACGATTATTCCAAATACATTTAATTATTGAAAACCGGTTGTTACATTTTGCAATCGAAGCAACTAGTCCTTGTTCATCACAAACATTTGAATCTTTTAATCATGTCTATATGGTTGTTCCAATTTAGTAATTAATCTATGAATCTCACTTTGAATCCAAATCCCGGGGGAATCACCTTTTTCATTATTGTTAAAAAAAACCATTTTAGTTAATTGCCATTGATTTTTAAGTTTAACAAACAAATCATTCATTTTAAGTTTACATTTTCCGTTCTAGTTAAGTTTAGGTCACGGATCAATTAACAAGTACACCATCCACAAAAACTCCTCGTGGTTCGACACCCGACTTACCCTATCTAATAAGGTAACCGGGACTTGAGTTTTACTCTTATTTTTTACTGACACTTCGACATCGGTCACTTCCCATGCCGCAAAGTTCATCATCCTTTAGATGTGCATCAATTCGTAATATCTAAATGTTCTAATGATTGGATGTAGATTGGCCTCTATGAATTATTGTGCATGTAAATCAATTGAACATTCAGTGAACCGTTCGTGTATCTTTTAATAATAAGTTTGTTGATGTTCGTTTAATTAGTAAATAAACGAACATGAATCTAACCGAATTTGGGCAATGGTTATACGAACCAAATTTAATTTGGTTTGTTTTCTGCTGAAACCGAACAAACCGAATTTAACCGAACAAACCAATTAAAAACCCAATAGACCGGTTAAAAACAGAATAAACCGAAACGAGTAAACCGAATTCAACCGAATAAATCTTATAGATTATTAATAAAAAATAAATTTAAATATGAATTTGGTTTAATCGGTTAACCAAATAAACAAAATTAAAAAAAAATAAAATCGATAACCGAATCAAAGACCGAATGGTTTCTGTCATATGTATGCAGTATCTTTGTTGTTAATATCTTTAATATTACAATTTTACCCTTCAATGACTAACAGAGTTATGTCAAATTTAATTGTAAGGATGCATGTTGCAGGTGTGGTAAGGGTTGCAAGTTGCGAAAATAAAAAAGAAGGGTGGTTGCAGCCTGTGGTAAGGGTTAAACCATAGGGTTGTAAATTACAATTAATTCTAATGTTTATTATGTTAGTCATTTTTGCCATGTAAATCATTTTATAGTTTTAAAAACATATATTTACGTCAATTTCTTTCTTGTGTGATAGCTTTGAGAACTTCATAATATCACAAGCAAAGTCTCTTTTAAACTCCTTAATTTCTAGTGTTTCTCATTGGTAGGCTCTTTACTTGTGTTTTTCTTAGGAAACAAAGATGAGTGGTAAGTGAAACGAATTTCAAGATGCGTGGGTATATGAATATTGCAGAGAAAGTTTGGGATTTGAGCGTAAAAATGAGCATATCCTTGATGCCATTTTATAGCCAAATATAGTTTCATCATCGACCACTAAGAAAATTGGTAGCAATCCGCTAGTACTCTAGCAACATGAGATTAGGATAGAGGTTTGCTTTCAGTCTAGTAATTTATTTTCCATTTTCAGCCCCTGACTTTATTTTAGTTACAATTTTAGCCCTTTGAAAATAATTTTTTTGTAGAATGAGACCTAAAACTTTGAATCTTTGATGGTTTTACATCCTCATAACCTTTATTTCAATCTCGTCTTTAAAATTAATTTGAATATTTTGGTTTTTTTTTACTTTACCTTTTCTTCCGTACAAAGTTTTGAACGATGTGACATGAATGCTTGAATGATAGCTATTATAATAAAAAAAACTATTAGAGATAAGTGATCGTCCTAGCTTCCTCCATAATCTATCATACAAACTCAGAACATGTCTTTTGAATATTTCTTTTGCTTTGCTCATGAGTATGTAGATGATATGCATGATAGGTTTTAAATGCATATATTCCCATTCTGATATAATGTATAAAGGCACACATTGTCGAGACACAGTCTCGTTAGCATAAAGTGGTGTCAGTATACCCGTGTTATATGTTTCATTTTAAAAAGAAATTAAACGACCAAGTTCTTATTATTCGTTTATAAGTTGAGTTGAAAAATGATCCAAGAATGCATTTGCTGATTGCAAACGCGGTATGCGTAGATGTTGCAGAATTATTCGTAATAAGATATTGGCTACAATTGAAAAGGTTTTATCAATAAAATTTCCATTTATCCGCGATCTAGACATAGGTAGCAATCCATTCTATCATTGTTCTCATTATTCCTCGCGAGGAAAATGATTCCATAAGGAAAAGAATTCTACAGTACGAAATAACATAAAAACATATTCGTTATCATTAAAAAAATGGTCCGTCTATTCAATATTCTATTCAATATTAAAAAATTCAATATTCAAATTGTTCGTTTTTACATTACAAGAATTGATAAGAACTAAGAAATCAATATGGGTTTCATTGGTTGAAAGTAAAAATAATTAGTTAATCTATCAATGATAACCCACAGATAATATCATTTGCAATACACCATATTGTTTTTGGTGTTTTGCTTTAACTTGTGAACAATTCTTACATTTTGCAAAATAACCAACAATATATTTCTTCATGCTTATCCATCAATAGTTTTTTTTTTTTCAGATTTAGTTACACCTTTTCATTCCTTTGGAGCATCATATATTTGTTTTTATGCACTTCTTTTAATAATTTTTTTTCTCTTAAGTCAAATGTGGCTAGCAACCAATTTCTTTTATTGATCTAAGAATAGCATCACTTCCTTTGAGCATTGTTCAATAATGTCCTTCATTCCTTCTTTGTTTATATTTATTACTTCTTAAGCTTATATTTGTAGACTCTTTTTTTTTTGTCAAATCAACTTGTAATTAGAGCCTTAGCGTAAGTATTCTTTTAAACTTTTTCCCTTAGATCAACATATATGCTACCAAATTTTTCTTTCTATCGTGATAAAAATTTTCACAATCATAGACATTTAGAATTTCTATCAATCTTCTTTGTCTCAAGCTTAGCTTCTTCTGACCAAAAATAAATTTTAGGCTTTTGTAGTCAATATAAATTGTGAATCAAACCTTGAAGATATAGTGCTTTCATAACTTTGATGAAAAGATAATGATGCCTAATTCTATTCATGAGTTGCATAATTATTCTCATGATATTTTAATTGACAAGATGCATACGGAATAACCTTGTTAATTTGATGCATCCTAACCATGTATGAAAGGCATTACAATATATGACAAAGTATTTGATGCCTACTGGTAGTGACAAGATTGAAGTGTTTGTTGATTTTTCTTTAAAAGTTTGAAAGGTTTCTATTTGTTTCCGACCCTATTCAAACTTAACGAACTTTCAAGCCAGCGAGGTGAGAGAAACAACTATTCGAGAGAAATTTGAATGAATCGACAATAAGAACACAACAATCATACGAAGCTATTAAATTTGGTTGTTGATTTGGGTTATCCAATTTAGTAATTGCTTTAATTTTGGCAAAGTTTACTTAAATGTCCTTAACAAGCCCAGGAAATTGAACCTCATGACCCCCAAAATTCACAATTGAAGGATTCAACATACAATTTCTCGTGAAACAGTAATTCCATTATAATTCTTAGATGTTTTGCATGATCCTCAGCTGTTTTGGAATAGATAAGGATATCAACAATGAATAAAATGATAAATTTTATCAAAACAAGTTTTGCAAATGTCTATTTTGTATTTCTTTGATTTGTTATTTTCTGACTTATCGCCACTTGAGCTATGTCGACCTTTGTCACCTTGTTTTGGTTGTCTTTTCTAGAACTTGAAATTTCATTACTTTAAAAGAAACAATTATTGTAAGGATAGAATCTTGAAACCCTTTAGCAATCATTTGTTGAATTTTGGCATGTTGGACAACCTGCTAGTAGATAATAATTATTACTGTCATCAAAATTTCTTTTTCTTCTTCAGGTATTGATCCATGGTATGTAGCCCAGGAAACCTAGGATTCATTTGTTTCTCTCCACCCATGATGGTATGTTCGTGGCCCTCATTGTGTAAGTAAACGAGAAATGTAAATCACAACAAATTACACAACTGAATCTGAAATTAGAAATGTTGGAATGTATTTACAGACTCAATAGACACCTATATATACACCTCAAGTTGACAGTTATATCTTAACTGTCATTAGACAGTTTATTAACTGCTAATTGCAGTTAATTAACTTGCCCAACTTGTTGATTTTGATCAAAACACAAATGTTAACCTAATACATATATAAGACGTACTGGACATATATATATGTTTAAGAAAAAAATTTTATAAATTGTTATCTTTAAAGTTTTTATATATAAAAAAAAGGTATAACTAATATTATTAGTATTAATATAATCATTTAAATTTAAAAATATATAATAAAATTATTATAATTATGTAAATCCGCTAAGACAAAATTATAAAATCACATTATTTTTTATTCGCAAACTCGTGTATTACACGGGTCTATAAATATAATCATGTAAATTTAAAAATATATAATAAAATTATTTTAATTATGTAAATCCGTTAAGACATAATTATAAAATCACATTATTTTTTATTCGCAAACTCGTGTATTACACGGGTCTATAACCTAGTATAAAATATATGAACACGGTAATTGACTATTGAAAGTGTGCCATATAATATTTGGTATGTAACATATTTTATTTATTGACAACGATGCAAGAGTGTTTTAGCATAGGTGTAACATGTCTATATATACCCCCTTCAGAAATTAGAAGAGTTCATAAAAAACCCAAAATCTACTTAAAAGCATGGACGTAAAAAAAGATGAGGTTATCCGCCCT
Source organism: Mikania micrantha (assembly GCA_009363875.1). Classification (NCBI taxonomy): domain Eukaryota; kingdom Viridiplantae; phylum Streptophyta; class Magnoliopsida; order Asterales; family Asteraceae; genus Mikania; species Mikania micrantha. The sequence goes on along the minus strand of CM018680.1, from coordinate 80,488,721 downwards.
CTTGCCAACTATCATCCCAGCCTTTGGGGAGATCAGTTTCTCGTCTATGATGAGGTATATTATATTATATATATATATATATATATATAGGGAAAGGATCAAATAATAACCCTCCCTTATTGCGAGAACCCGTGTTAACCCGGCATTTTTTGCCCGAATCTTTGTTTTTTTTTTCATGGTTTTTGTTATACATAAATAGGAGGTTTCTTTTTTGTGTTTTTGCTAATTCATCACCGTTTAGAAATTATTTACAAGTGTAAGTAGGTGTAAGTTACTTACAGTAAGAAACCCCCCTATTTATGTATAACAAAAACCATGAAAAAAAAAACAAAGATTCGGGCAAAAAATGCCGGGTTAACACGGGTTTTCGCAATAAGGAGGGTTAACAATGGAACCATCCCCTATATATATATATATATCTGTGTGTGTGTGTGTGTAGGGGATTAATAAAATGAAAACCTTATTTTAGTAAGAAAACCTTGAAAACTCATGTAAAACAAACGTTTTTTTTTAAATTTTTTTACAGGTTTGTAACATGATTAGGCACATTTTTATAAAAAAAAATCAAAAAAACGCCGAATAAAATATTTAAAAATATATATTTTATAAATTTTTTTACGTTGTAAAACATACGTAACACTGGGTCAGATCTGACGGAATTTTTTTACGTTTTATGTATGTTTTAAAAAAAAATTAGTTTTGTTACGTATGTTTTACATGAGGTTTTATGGGTTTTCATAAATAAAAGTGGTTTTTATGTGTATATATGTATATATATGTGTGTGTAACAATTTTGCAAGGAGTAGGGCTGTAAACGAACCGAACGAACACGAACGAGCCCTTGTTCGTGTTGGTTCGTTTAACTTTTAACTTGTTCATGAACGGTTCACGAACGCTTACCGAACAAAAATTCTTGTTCGTGTTCGTTCATTAAGGAATTTAGCTTGTTCACGAACGGTTCACGAAGGCTAACGAACACATATTATTTAAACAAGAAAAATCTACATTTTTAATCTCAAGCAAAGGAGATAATCATTTATAAATATTAAATTAAGATATTATAGTATTAAACTAAAAATTACTTAAGTATTATGGTATTAAACTAAAAATTAAAAATAGCAACACATTTAATGAATAGATATAATAAATGAACTTAACCGAACATAAACGAACGTAAACGAACATGTTACCGAACGTTCACGAACACAAATGAACGAACACGACCTCTGTTCATGTTCGTTCATTTAACTAAACGAACGGAATTTATTGTTCGTGTTCGTTCGTTTATTAAACGAACGAACATAAACGAACTTCCCGCTGAACGGTTCACGAACTGTTCGCTGAACGTTCGGTTCGTTTACAGCCCTAGTAAGGAGGATGTACGAGGATCTTTCGACAAAACTTTTCCACCTGACTTTTTATATGTGATTAGATTTATTTGGTACTCATCATAGCATCCTTATATAGGGCTGTAAACGAACCGAACGAACACAAACGAGCCCTTATTCGTGTTTGTTCGTTTAACTTTTAACTTGTTCACGAACGGTTCACGAACGTTTACCGAACGAATTTTCTTGTTCGTGTTCGTTCATTATGGAAATTACCTTGTTCACGAACGGTTCACGATCGCTAACGAACACATATTATTTAAATAATAAAAATCAACATTTTTAATCTCAAGCAATGGAGATAATCATTTATAAATATATAAATTAAGATATTATATTATTAAACTAAAAATAACTTAAGTATTATGATATTAAACTAAAAATTAAAAATAAACAACACATTTAATGAATAAATATAATAAATGAACTTAACCGAACATAAACGAACGTAAACGAACATGTTACCGAACGTTCACGAACACAAATGAACGAACACGACCTCTGTTCATGTTCGTTCCTTTAACTAAACGAACGGAGTTTTTTGTTCGTGTTCGTTCGTTTATTAAATGAACGAACATAAACGAACTTTCCGCCGAACGGTTCACGAACTGTTCGCTAAACATTCGGTTCATTTACAGCCCTATCCTTATATTTTACCATGTAGTGTCTACCTTTGACTATTGTGCATGGTAGTTTTATAACTCTCAATTTGCACAAAATATTCTTTCAAAAATAAGATTACAACAATTTAGCTACTAATACATGCGTACATCTATAAATATGAGTCTCTTCATTTAAGAACCAATGTTATATTTAGAACTACATAAAAGCATTTATAGCAAAATAAAAAAAATGGTTTTGCATGTACTCTTAATTATTTTGAATTCTTAAGCATAATAGATTATACAATTAAATATGCTAATCGGATCCATATATATTCATAAAAATTTACTAATTTATCAAAAATTAATAAAATATAATAAAATTTCAGTTAATTATATGTATATATAATTTTAGAATTATTAAATATTTATAATTATTTGTTATATTCATATTTCTTATTTAACCAATAATTGATAAAAGCAATATATAAATATTTATATAAATCATTGTCTATAACATATTATATTTGTTCAATCCATGTAATACATGAGTTTTTAGGCTAGTTCTTGATATATATAACAAGATATAATTAGGATGTACTTGAAACTATAATTGAGTTGCTTAAATAAATAGGGAATTGAAATTGTACGTCGCTAATTATACGTATATACGACTATTATTCAATGAAAATATACATGCCACTAAATTACATTCCACTTAAAAGACTATTATTCTTGGACAAATTTAGCAGGAAGAGCAAGATGATCAGGTAGACCAAACTATTGAAAGTTTGAAAGAAGAAGTAAGGAAAGAAATACTTGTAGCTTTGGATGGTTCAGAGGAACAACATACAAAATTGTTGAAATTGGTCGATGCTATCCAACGCCTAGGCATAGCCTACTATTTCGAAAAAGAGATCGAGCAAGCGTTGCAACATATTTATAACCTATACGGTGATGAATGGACGAAGGGTGATAACCCTTCGCTTTGGTTCAGACTCCTTCGAGAACAAGGCTTTTATGTTTCATGCAGTAAGTTCGTTCATGTCAATTTGTTTTGTTATTTTTTTTTTATATATCAACAAGTGTCTTTCCTCTATCCTTAAGGTGGAGGGTTCTAAATCATGTTGGAGGCAATTTTTAGTTTAGAATTAGGAGTAGAATTAGATGTACGAGTGTGTTTGTTGTTCTAAAATAAGTTAACTATGTAGATTCCTTCAATTACTACAAGGACGATACCGGATCATTTAAGGAGTCCTTGACCAATGATGTCCAAGGCTTACTTGATCTCTATGAGGCCACATATATGAGGGTGCGAGATGAAGTTGTATTAGATGATGCTCTTGTTTTTACCAAAACTCATCTTGAAAACATTGCAAAGGATCCCCTTCGGTGCGACTCAATTGTTTCTAGGCACATACGCGAAGCACTAGAGCGCCCTATACGCAAGAGGATGCCAAGACTAGACACATTGCGATACATACCTTTCTATCAACAACAAATTTCTCATAATAAGTCGTTACTAAAACTTGCAAAGTTAGGGTTCAACCGGCTTCAATCCCTACACAAGAAGGAACTTAGCCTACTTTCCAAGTATATTTCTACGTTCTTTCAATCTCTCTAATAAATTATTGTTTATAATTTGTAATGTTGTTTATTTAATTGTTTTATGCTATAAATTATTGCAGGTGGTGGAAGGGTTTTGATGTCCCAAAAAATCTACCTTATATGAGAGATAGATTGGTTGAAAACTATTTTTGGATACTATGTGTCTACTTTGAGCCTCAGTATTCACGTTCCAGAATTTTCGTAACAAAAGTTATTGCATTTGCAACAATTTTAGATGACACTTATGATGCTTATGGTACTTACGAAGAACTTGACATATTCACTAAGGCAGTTCAAAGGTATGTCACATGTGTCAACATCAAGGTGCACTCCATAAATAGTTGGCAAATAAATAACTTTAAGCTAGGAGTTTTTAATTTAGAATTTTCAAAATTTACAGTTGATTTACTATTTTTGACATAAATTCTAGTGTTTTTTAAGAAGTAGTTTTGTTTCTAGGTAATGTGGTAGCCAAACTACTGGATCTCATTATAACATAATTGGCACAACATGTGAACATAGTTTTGTAAATAACTTACATACATACATTTATTGGTTTGGCTAGGTGATAGTGTCTCATCTGCTAGTTTGACTAGCAGATCAATATGAAAGAAAATGTCTATTCAAAATCCTCTATAAGCCATGTCAAAAATCCTAAATTAACCACATTGATTGAGAAAACGGTTGAGTTTCTGTAGGTTCAATAATCTATATATATATATACACGTGAGTTTTTGTCCTTGGTGAACTTTTGCTTTAAAAAGGCAATGTTGCTTAAAATATAATTCAATTATGCATTTATATATATAAGAGGATGTTCAAATGAGAACGGTTTAGAGGGTATAATAGTAACTTCCTCTATTTTAAAGAGAAATTACTTTTATACCCTTTAAAATATGTGGCTCAAAATTAGTTCTTATGGTTCCTTAATATTTAATAGTTATCAATGGAATAAGTCTATATATATATACTATATAATAAATAAAGGTTTGATAGAACACATGTCAACATTGTGGCTCGTCTAAAAATTAGGTTTCCCGCTTCTCTCTCTTATTCATTGTTTGTAAACCATCTTTTGTTAGATCTTGGTATTTTCTTCTTTTTCTTTATTAAATAATAAATAATTTTATTCAATTTAACAACATATATGATTATACCATATGTCATATTATTTAATTTTTTTATAAAAAGTCTTTGAAAAATATGTAATAAGTTACTAAAATAAATAATTTTAAAATTTATTTACTTAACTTGTGTAGTACACAGGTGTTTACCTAGTCTATCTATACTAATAAATCAAAATAATTGTGGACACTTATCACTATTATAGATCACTTATATTTTGGTTTTCCTGTTTCTCTCTCCTATTTAATTATCTATATTTATTATTTAGTTAAGATTATGAATTAAGGATTCTAATAATTAATATACTATGAATTAATTATATATATTTAAAATGAAATCAATTATGATGTTTTTAAGTGAACCAATTTTTTTATTTAACAACTTTAGTTGTTTGAATATAATCGAATTCAATGATATTTCTTAAAATATTTATAAATATAACAATAATGTTACTAATTTTTTATAATTGCTTTTAAAAATTTTTAAACATTTAATATGATTGGATTATTTAAATGATAAAAATATATTATATTGAAATATAAAAAGTAAGTAATTTTTAAAAATCCAAGTTATATATATTATTATAAAATTTAGTTAAAGTTAATTTAATGTGTTAAAAGGAGAATAAATATAATTTAATTAAATTATTTATGAATTACATTACATAAAAATATTAACACATTGTTAAAAAAAATTAAAATTAAAACACAATTTTTAATTATTACATCAAATATTTTAAACATATTATGAAGAGTTTATGCATTAACAAACTATATCATATTTTATTCAACCTTTGTAAAAATGAATTTAGTAAAATTTTGCAATGTACATACTTTTTAATTACATAACTTTTTGTCAATAGTTTGTATATATAACATATTATTTTTTTCAACCCGTGTATAACACGGGATTTTAACCTAGTATATATATATATATATAGGTGGTCAACTGCCAGCTTGGATTCACTCCCAGATTACATGAAACTTGTATACAAAAGCCTTTTGGATGCCTATGAAGAAATGGAGGAAATTATGGCAAAGGAAGGAAAAGCTTATGAACTTAACTATGCCAAGGAGTCGGTTAGTTTTAATGCATTTAATTATTTATGTTTCTAATGTCTTCTTATAAAAATACTCAAATAGGAATGGTTCCCTTGAAAACATCAATTTGAAAGAAAACAAAAAAAACTAATCACAATCATTACTAAATAATTTTTTTAAATTTTTCTTTTTTTATTTCCTATTATTATAAAGTAAAAATGTACAAAAAAAATTGAAAAAAATATGTATTCTATGTTATTACATATATGTAATTTGTATGTTACACATACTAGTTACATATATGTAACTTCGTGATTTACATAAAATTTTATTTCTTATTATAATATTTTTAACCTTATAATAAAAAAATAAGATTTTTTTTTAAATTTATTAGTAAATATGAGTTTTCTTGGTTTTTTTCACGATGAGGAGTTTTCTTATGAACTTAATTTCCTCTACATATTATACATATATATAAAATATGTATATATAGGAAAAAGATAATTTGAAAACTTCTTAGCGTGAAAAACATGAAAATCATAGTAAAACCATGTAAAAAGTTGTTTTTTTTAATTTTTATTACAAGCTTCTAACATTATTTGACACATTTTTATAAAAAGTAAAAAAGTACCGAGAGGATTTTTTTAAAAATAATATTTTGTAAAATCATTATGTATGTTGTGCCCAGATGTTAAATATGTGCGTGTGTAGAAACCGGGTTTTTTTGGAACCGGAACCGGCTCTAGTCAACAAAGTCAATAACCGGTTCCGGTTGTGGTTTTTGACCGGTTCCAACCAGTTTTTTGCCGGTTCTGGTTCTGGTTTGACTGGTTTAAGGGTGGAACCGGTTCCAATTTCTCTGAAAACCCGGAACCGCCCCGTACCCACTGGTTCGGGTACCACCGGTTCCGATTCAGTTTCTCGGTTCCGGGTACGTTGGCCACCTCTATGCGTGTGTATGACTCATATACAAAATATATATGGAACTTAATTATTCGCATATCAAGATGAAAGAATACATTACAAGTTACATGAGAGAAGCGCAATGGAGAGAAGAGGGATATGTACCAACACTGGAGGAGCACAAATCAGTTAGTTTTATGAGTTGTGGCTATAAAATGCTTACTACTTCAAGTTTCGTTGGCATGGGTGATATAATCACCAAAGAGACATTCGAATGGATTAAGACCAATCCTCCACTTGTCATAGCTTCATCTGCAATTTGTAGGATTATGGATGATGTTGTTGGTCACAAGGTACATTCAACTTAACTAATTTGGTCTTCATTTAAAGTTAACTTCTTCTCATGCATGATCATTGGATAGCTGGTAAAACGGGTCTTAACGGGTTTAACAGGTTTCAAATTAACGACGTGATTAATGCAAATATAAAACATGAAAATAACTTGTATAACACTTGATTTGGTGATTTAAGCATGACAGTTATATATTTTATGTAGCAAAAAAAGAAAAATGATGAGGTCGTCTAGCCTCTTAATTTTTTTTATTTTTAAAAAAGTATAAAATCAAATAGTAATTTTTTTTTGTTAATCAGGTCTAATCGTTAATCGTGTCTTGGTGATAGCATATGTATATATATTAAGTTTACTTGATCAAAATATAGGAAGAACAACAAAGAAAGCATGTTGCATCTACCGTTGAATCTTACATGAAGCAACGTGACGCTACGGAGGAGGAAAAAGTCTATGGTTTGTTAAACAAGGAAGTAGAAGACACATGGAAAGATTTGAACAAAGAATCGCTTATTTGTAAAGATGTTCCTATGCGGCTTAAAATGAGTGTCATCAATCTAACACGCATAATAGATACACTCTATAAATATGAAGACACGTTCACACATGTTGGAGAAGAATTGATAGATAATATCAAGTCTTGCTTCATTCATCCCATGATTGTTTGAGCTCCAAGTCTTCATGGTGATTTATATATAGATTCATCATATTTGATGGATTCATTGGAAAGTTTATGATTATGGTACTTTCTATTTTGAATAAGACGTCCTCAAGATTGATCCTTATTTAATAGTTTGTGGTTTGTATTTTAATGGTCTAATATTTATGTGTAATAATCTATCATGTTTGTAATATTAATATGTACGTGTGGCTTTTAATGTATGGTTTCTTAATAAAATCTACTTGTGTTCTAAGTTATTATTTGTTTGTTTATATATCATCACAACAAAAAACAAGCAGCAAACGAAACAAAGAAAAAAAATGAAATTATTTCAAAAGATAAAAAAAAACGTTAGTTTGTTTATATACTCATGCAATTGAAACACCACTATCATCTAGAGGTGCCAATTATTACCCAAATCAAAACATATGGGTTGGTTTGGGCAAACAATGGTAGTATAATGGGTTAAAATTGATAACAACATAATATGGAATGAGTTGAGATGGGTAACACTTAAGCACAATACTAAATTACTAATCAAGATGGGTAACCTAAAAACTATGTGAATGCAATGGATTCAAACATTTAAGAATGCTTAATAACATATTTGATGATAAAATCACTAAAAGGTATCTTCATAAACTATTTGTTTACTTATTACACTTCTTAAATTAAACTAAATTAATGTATTTTAAGAACAATCCATTCTAACCCGTTACCCAATCCGACCCAACCTGTCTATTCGCCTGGCATACTATCATAGTATCATCCCTCACAGACTCAACAAACCAAGGGCAATCAACTGTAGTCGTGGTGCAGTTGTGAATCAAGACTGTGGCTATACCTCTTTAACTTCTCTTATAAGTGGTTTTGGATTCGAGTCTCTCTAAGATCAATTCGTTCCAGATAAACAGAAGTTTCCTAGTATGAGTTTTCTCCTAAATAGTATAATCAAGTTGTCTATTTACCAAATGATGCTTCATTTAGCGGTTCAAAAAAAAGTTCCAACCATTCAAGTTCATATGTAAAATTTAAGAAAAAGGTATGTGCGGCTCTTTGTTTTTTTTTTAAATATATGTGGTTAATCATGACCCTGCATTTGTTGATACACGCCTATTTTCAAGAAAAATAAACTACATGTTTGCTCATGAAAAATTGCAACATAGAATACCAATGATCAGATTTATTACAAGAAATTGTAAGAAGTGAGCATTTATAAATCATTTATATTTATGGTCAAAAACCAAAAGTTCAGATTTAAAACCAACTGCTATTTACTCCATGTTTGCTAATTCCTCTCCCCTTTCAACATCAAGAAGATAGAATAAACACAGAACGAATAGAAAACTTCACTTAAAACAACAATTTTCATAAAGAAAACATCGAAAACCGTCTCGGTTCTTGGTGACAAACCAGTAGCTAAGAAAACTCAAGTTCAGCCTCAAACTTCCATCCTAAATCTACATTTCAAACAGATACTTGAACCCGAATGAATTTAACAAACACCAGAGGCGTAACAGTCGTGTGTATATTTAGATATTGATATTGTGAGATTGATGGGGAATGCGTGTTCAGTGCATGGCGGGGCGAGGTGCACGTGGGCGAACCGGGGTCTTAGAAGGGCTAACCCTGCATCAGAGTGAACCATAAATCATGTCATCAAATAATGTAAGCAATACTAAGTTTCAAAATGTGAAAACAATCACCTTATGGGCAATGTTCCCAGTACTGCACCACTACAGTTCAGTGCTGCAATTGCACTATCAGCCTGCAAATCCAACACCAGTCAAATTTGTTGCTTTCATGAATATTCATACAAAAAATTGTTAACATGTATAACCTAAAAATTATAAAAAAAGAAAACATATTTAACAAAATCTTTGACACTTTACATAACAGGTTAATAATACTTGTGGACTAGGGAAACAAACAGGTATCAATGTTTTAACTTTTATAGTTTATATATATGAACTTCTGGTTCGAGAATATGAAATAAAGTATATGTACGCTAGCGACACTGAAAAAAATCCACAACTCCACATCATCAACCATTTAGACCACCACCACATCAGCATTTTATACAAATCCGATGCCACGTCACTACGTCAGCATATGTAATTTGTTCACAGCATTTAGATCACTGATGAAACTTTCTTAATATTTGATAAGAGAATGTTGTTAAACTACCCATCGGATGGCCTTGCAGTAAAAGAAATATATTTAATCATCAAAAATTCAAATTCAAACAATTTTTAACATATACAAAATCTATGCAACTTCTGCTTGTATTATTGTAAATCTTTCAATGAAGATAAAATTAGTCAGCTTGTTTATAGCATAAAGACGAGCTCCCTTTTCATATTATAAAATTATCTAATCAAACACATACAATGCACATGTTTAACGAAACAGCTAAAATGTTAAGAGGAAGAAGATAAATTACCATCACAAACTCCACAAACGCAATTCGGGTTGAATGATGATAGTCTCCTAGCAACCTCAAACGGTAAACCTATGATATATTAATTTTAACAAAATACAAATAACGGTTAAAGTAGCAAAAAAAAAATTCAGATATCATCATATATAAGATAGCCCACAAACCTCCCCACAAAACGATTCAAAAAAGAGTTTAACATCTGCCTGAGTAACCTGCTTCAAACAAAATAAAGATCAAATATATGCAAACATAATAATTAATAGGGGGCTGAATGCATTGAATAGCAATGTACTTTTTCATATGTCCCAAATGGTGGGACGATATGCTAAACTTTGTGTCTTAGGGTCCATCAAAAGATTATTTTTTGTCGGTTTGGACACTGTGTAACCTGAAAGCTAAATAAACAGACAAAAGTGCTTAGTTTGCAGGCAGAATTGCGATGACATTGCATTTTCTTGATTATTTGGAATTTTTATTTACTTATGATGCTGATGTGGTGCTGACACGTAAATTTTATGTAAAACAAGGGGTAAACAATAAACATACAACATCTGGCACGTCAACATTACTAGTTAATAGAGAATGCCAAATAATAAAAAATTTACATGTTACCTTTCCAAATAAGCAAGTCTACGTGCTAAACCGAGGTTTACAGGTTAACAATTGGTTCAAATGGAGCAAGAAAGCATCTTCTAATAACCGAGGCACAACTTTTTGTAAATTGTTACATTTGGGCTGTATGAAAACGCACGTTGCTATTCTATGAAATAAATTCTAATTCATATTCATAAAAGATGGAAAATCTTTTAGTTTACCTTCTTATCAATGTTAGTACAATAGATAGTTCTTGCACACATTTCCCTTTCATCTTCAGACTAACCACAAACAAGAATGGGTTAAATAAAACCATACATATGTAAAAATTTAATGTTAAAAAGTTTCACAGTAAAAGAATCTCACCCGTGGTAAAAAAGTTGGATTTACGGGTGCAATTGCAGTCTTTGAAGGAAGAACCCTAACCGGGTAGTAACCAAGCATAGTTCCAGCAAGACTCAATGCATTCCTTGCACCCTCTGCCAGCACATTATTAACTTATAATGTAATGTAACACGAAACATAAATTTAATATATATATACACACACATGTTCAGGCACAAACGGTTTTGCCTACATACCCTCATCAGTAAACTCAATAAATGCAAAACGAAGAACAGAATTAGGATCACCACATATACGACAATCCACAACCTAAAAGCATCAAACCAACGCTCGATTATAATCATTATATATCACTAACGAAAGAACATCAATCATATCATGATTTGGTCAATGTATTTACCTGTCCACAATTGATAAAGAGGGCTGCAAGTTGTTCTTCAGTCACCTAGTAGATTCATGCATACATTGAATAAGTATATAATTATACCAATAACAAAAATTATCAGGCAAAGTTATGAAACAAGATTCACCTGCTGATCGATATCAGACACATGTACAGTCCGCCTAATGACATCCTCTCTTTGAGCCATGTTGGTTCGGTTATTCATTCTTCTTTTCCCATGATTAAAGTTACCCTTCTTCTAACCATTAATGTTACAAAATTCAACACAATCAGCACCAAAAACACATAATTTTGCAGATAATAACAACACAATCATCATCGTCATCAAAGAAAGGAAATGAAATGAAATGAAATGAAATTGAGTATACCCTTCTAGCAGAAACACCATTAATGTTTGGAAAAGGGGTTTGATTAGTTTGTAACAGAAAATCATTGACGGCGGAGTAACCAAACGGAGCTCCGGCAGCAGGCGGCAGAAGAAGCGGCGCGTGGAAATTGTTGGTGGTGAGTGAAGGAGGAACAAATTCTTCAGCCATAGGATTCAATTTCGACAACATTTCAGCCAAATCCCTCATTTCTTTGTTTAAACCCTCGTCCCCATGATCAACAGCGTTCATCTTGGTCTGATGATTATGATGATTCAAGACACCGTTTCCATTAGGTATCATATTCTTCTGCTGATGAAAACCCTGATGGTGATCATTCGACTGATCAACATCGTTTGATTCGACCCGATTCTCAACAAGAGTCATGATTGTCGATCGACTGACACACTGGTCTCAAAAGGGTTGCGAAATCAGCTAATGAAATTCCAAGATTTGACTTTGATTAAAAACAAAAACAAAAACTTGATATGATTAAAGAAAGAAAGAGTCTGACAGAGAGTAATATTATTATTAATATTATTGAATTAGAAAGATATAAATTGGGAAATTACCTGTTGGAAGAGGATCCTGAAATAGAGTATCCTATTAATTTAGATCATCGGATTGAACTCAAAGATCGAACAAAAACATCCTAATTTTTCTTTCGTTCTTTCTTTCTTTTAATAATGAATCAAGATTCCCAAGTTTTTGTCTTCTTCAAAATCGTAGCTTTTTTGCACACTACTTTTGGGACATGACACAAATAACCCATCAATTTTACCAACAAAACATATTTCTATTTTATATTAGTTTTTTTTTTTTAAGAAACAAACAACACTTGCAAATATTTTACTTTATGGGTATAAATTATATCTAAAAAAATTTCCAACTTTAGAAGCGGATAACGCTACTAATATTTAAAACTTTATATTGAAATTTTCTAGATTTAATTAAGTGTAATTTCACACAATTTCTTAAGTGTTTTCATAAAGCTTCTAAAAGCTATTTTGTTTCTTCGAAATCTGGGTTTTCATAAGGTGTTCCCAATTTTTGTTTTTTGTTTTTTTGATGTTAAAGTTTTCTTATAATGACATATATATATATATATATGAGAGGCCTCGAGCCCCGGGAGTTCCCTCGGTTGGCAAAGCATCAAAAGCATAGTTCTTAAACCGTAGAATAATTGTATATTATAGCAGCGGAAATCATTACATAACCTTTAATCATAATTAAAACATCTAAACCACATTCGTAAATTATTCTTTAATCTTAATAGGAATGCCAGTTCTTGAATAGATAATCCTCATGTCATACCACGAGCCATCATATCCTTATCATAACTTGCTCAACCTGACATGCATGCTAAATCAAGTCAGCTTTCGCTAGTAAGTTCTAAGTTAACTTTTTTAATAAAAATCTTTGCTCATTCATATCTTTATATAACATAACATAATTCAAATACATAACATACATATCATCATGACATCAATAATATTGTGCATAAAACTTTAGCCTTCACTGCTGACCGAAGTCAACATGCTTGTGCAGCACAAGACTCTATAACTGACGACCGAAGTCGACATTCTTGTATAAATACAAGACTCTATAACTATCAACCCGAAGTTGACAGCTCATGCATGCATAAGACTTCCTCAACTGACGACACAAAGTCGACAGGCTTGTGTTTCCACAAGACTCTATAACTATCAACCGAAGTTGACAGCTCATACTGGTACAAGACTTCTTTACATACATCATTCATATCCATAACATCATTCGTTCATACATAACATGGTTTAAATCATCATAAACATAACACTTTTCCGCACCGTAGTGCTCAACTTTTGCCCAACCGCAGCCGGGACTTCAAAATCATATTCTCTGCTCGACCTCGGCCGAGACTTTGAAAAATCATTTACTTATCAACCGTAGTTGAGATTTAAAACATTATTTACTTGACCACAGTCAGGTTAACATCATTTTCACAAAATAGTTTCATAAACATGCATACCAGCCCAAAATGATAAAACATTTAAAATAGGGCTACAAAGAACTTACCTGAGCTTAGTAAAGCACAATTTGCTAGCTTTTCTTCCTTTCCTTACTTTCTCACTTCAGAATGATATCCTATTAATATGAATATATTATCATGATTATAACCTTATCATGAAGGTGCTCAAATTTACGATGACCTCTCGAAACTTCGGTCTGTCGTAACTTTCATTCGGAGCTTTGTTTCAAAATTTCGCTTACACTCATTTTGATCATTTTTATATCTGCATTCATATTATGCTTAAAGATTACTTATTGGCTCGGCTTAGATAAGTATATTCCCTTATTTAATTAGTTCGTCTTAGGGTGTTGCTAAACTTACTGTATAATAACATTGCTTTAAAGCAACCGGAAGAGCATACATATTATATCCTCATAAAACTTAAGAAAACTTGATCATTATCTAGATGTAATTGGGCTCCAACCGAATCCAGTTTATGTTCATCATCAAAACTCTATCTAAACATGGTGTTGGTCTCTTTAATTAATCAAGACTAAACTAACACGAGATGAAATCTTACCGTGAGGATGTGATGTTATTCTTTATGCTTGTTCTTGGATGTTGCACACCATATCAAGAGGGAATACTAAACCGTCGGAGATGAATTTGAGCTTAAGTTTGTTGTGTTTGTGAAAGAATGAAAATATATAAATTCTCAGATGAAGTCGGTTAAATGGAGGCATTTACGTGGCTGTTTATACATCATTAAAATTACTTTCAATATATGACAACATCAATGTCATATTAGTTTGAGGATTTAATTTCAAATGTTTCAGTTTAACCCCTGAACTTGGGGCTCCTATTTTTGAAACTCCCTTCTACTTTGCTCACATATTTTTAATATTCACGAACTTATATCTTGTTCATACTTTATCGTATAACGGTCCCGCTTATATTAATTTGATCGTAATCACTTCGGGAACGTTCATAAAAATTTCGAACCCAAACAGTCACAGAAATTTTGCACGTTATTAATAGGCTTTATAACGTGTCAGTACATTATCGAATATTTTTATCGTTTATATCATTTTGATCATAATTATTTTACGAACATTTATATAAGTTCAGAACATAAACGGGTACCGAAATTTCGTACGTTAATTAATCGTTTATAAAAATTCAGGGCGTTACAATATATACACATATATATATTCAAATTAAAACAAGTAGCTGTGTGTGATGGAGTGTGAGTCGGGATATGTGGCGAACGCCTTGTATGTGAAAGGGAGAGAAAGGGGTGATGAGTGGGTGAAGGGTGGTGTGTATGTGAAGAGGGGATGCTAATTATACATGTGTGTGAAGAGAAGGTGATGAAAAATAGTTGTATACGTAACGCCTAAATGTAGTGAAGATGGGGTAATTGTTACACATAGTCTAGGTGTGATTTATGCATTATTCTGATTTATATATGTTTTGTTTTGATTACTGGATTTTATAAAAACATAATCTTTGTAAATAATTTCACAAGGTTGAATCATCTAATGAAAATTAAGTCAATCCAAATAAACAAACAAAAAAAAATTATGAGCGAAATTAAGTATACCTTTCTAAGTAAAAAAAAGGGTTATTGGATTTAAATACTTCAAACTTTGACCTCTTGGCCGGCAGCCCGGCAATACTTCCAACTGAGGAAATGTTTACTGAGACTCTCAACTTTCAAAACAATTTCCATTGGCACTCCAAAACAGAAATTTTTTGATGACGTAGCACCTGTTTTGGAGTGACAATGAAAAATATTTTGAAAGTTGGGAGTGCCGGTAAACATCCTCAGTTGGGAGTATTGTTGATTAAGAGGTCAAAGTTGGAAGTATTTAAATCCAATAACCCAAAAAAATAGTATTTTTGTTTCACTTGTAAGTTGTAACAACTCTGATAAAAATCATCAAAAAATAAATTATTGTAACTCGAGATAGATTTTTTTTAACGGCATTTGATCTCAACGTGTGAACCACTGATTTCCAGGCCACGTCACCAAGGTCTAGTTACCATGACCTCCGTTGAGACCCCACCACCCCCCCAGGAGGAAACCGCACCAGAAAACCCCCTGACCTCTCAAGGACCCCTATTTCGTCTTGGATATATGTGTAACTCGAGATAGATGCTATAGTTTTTATATGTGCTCTCTTGAAATGAGCAAAATTACTCGGTTGCGGTGGTAGCATGAATCAGAATTATATGATTCAAGCCCTGTCATTTTAGCTGGGTAGCATGAGTAAACAAACATAAGAACTCATAAGACCACTCTCATCCACAACCAACCAACCGAAACTATTCCATAAAATATTAATTTCTCTCTCTTTCATATATACAACTAACCAAACTTAATTTTTTCATTCTTATTCACAACCAACCAAACTTATTTTAAAATATTAAAACTTATAATATGGGCCAATTATAATATTAAAACTAAAAAAAAAACTAATCATTTGGTACAATTATAATATTAAAAAAAGGGATGATGTTCGGTGGGTGGGACGACCAAGCCGTCCAATTTTACTCAATATTTATTTATTTTTTAAAGCATTGAACGAACAACCATAATATTAAGTCGGCTATGGGAGTGGTCTAAGAGATCGATTATGCATATTGAAATGTAAACTGTAAATATTGTTATGTTTCGTAATTTAAGTTATAAGAGCTTTAAAAAATAATATTATAGAAAGAATTTGTCAGCAAACGTAAATTTGTGTTCGATAAATTAAAAAAAAAACATATTTTAAATATAATTTATTATATTTAATATCATTTCAATCTTTTTCACATGTTATTTCTGTTCTTAGACTATTGAGTATGCCAAGTGACCCAATCACTCCACGTATGCGCCACGTAGGCGCCACATAAGCACTCACCACAACCACTCACCTCACCATTTTGGTGGAAATGCCCCATTACCCACTTACTCCACTTCATCATCCCTTTTTTTAAACTTTTATATATATATATATATATATATGTGAGTGTGTGTGTGTGTGAGAGAGAGAGCCCTCTCTCCCGTGACCCCAATCACGCCATGCCCTCTCACGCCCGGTGTGCCACGCCCTAAGGGGGACGGTGTGCCACGCCCTCTCACGCCCTACCCACGCCCACTCACTTGACATACCCACCGGTCTTAGTTATATTTTTACATCAGTCAGGTTATGTATTGTTAGTTAAATCAGCCTTTTCTTTTTTTATTACCTTCTAACATTAAATCAATTTTAAAAAAAAATAATAAAAAAATAGATAATGATATAACCTAGCTATTATTGTTGACTTAATGTTTGATCCTTATTTCTAAATTTTTTGTGAATAAACTTAATTAATAAGAAGTTAAAAACTATTTTTTTAACCTTTTAATTAAAATCATCGTTTTAGTTGCCAGTTTTTAGAAAACAGTGTGTTCGTTTGTATGAAACTTTATGCTTTGTCATATGTTTTTATTTGAAGCATTACTTACAAAAATATGATATATATATATACATATACAGGGGATGGTTATTTTGGAAACACCCTTAGTTGAGAAAACTTTGGAAACCTTTAAAACAACAATGTAAACAAAGCGATTTTTTTTATTTTTTTTACACTTTTGTAACATCATTAGGGTCAATTTAAAAAAAATTGAAAAAAACGCTGACAAAATTTTTTTAAAAAAGAAATAATTTGTAAACGATGTAACACAGCTGTACATATCACTACTAGGTTCACCATTGTTTTGTACAGCTGTGTTACGTTTGTGTTACATCGTTTACAAATTATTATTTTTTTTAAAAAAAATTGTCAGCTTTTTTTAATTTTTTATAAAATTGGGCCTAATGATGTTACAAACTATAAAAAAATTAAAAAAAAAATTAGCTTTGTTTACATTATTTTTTTCAATGTTTCAAAAGTTTCCTCAACTAAGAGTGGTTTTCAAAATATACATGGTTCACTATGAGGAAATGTTTAGTAGCACTACCGACTTTCAACATAGTTTCTAGTCGCACTCCATTATGCTATTGCACGTCATCAAAATGTGACAAATGGAGTGCTAATGAAAAATGTGTTGAAAGCTGTGAGTGCCACTAGACATTTCCTCGGTTGAGGGTATTGCCGACCAAAAGGTTAAAGTTTGAAGTGTTTAAATTCAATAACCCAATTCAGAAAGAAAAAAATGAACACACGAAATAAAAACTACAAATGCATATGCATTAAAATATTAATTAGTGTAAGAGCTACCTCAAAATTAAATGAGTATACTATCTTTAAATTTATGACTGGTTCTGTAAAAGAAATTATTATTGATTCATACTAGTTATTGTTTAGATCTCTATTTGTTGAAGAATCATGGTAAAAAGTAATTAAAAACATCCACAAATGAAACACACTAATTTAGAAGATGGTTAGAGTATATGTCCATTAAACTACTCAATTTACATTCACTCATTTGTATTTGTATACACCAACTTTGATTACTAAAAACTTATCTATAATGTAATAAAAGTCTTCAAAACACATATAAAAGCAATCAATGACTAAATCGTCTCTACTCATTTGTAGGGGCAATTCTGAGAAACGCAGTACTCTAACCGAGTTGATAAAAAAGCCTCGTAATGAATTCAAATATATAAACCAAAAATGTTTATAAATGGTTAGTGACGACTTACATTATGAGAATAAATTATAAACATAACAGATCCTAGTAATAGAAATACATATCATTATAGTTAACCGATGATACGTGAAACACTTCTTTTTTTTTTCATAAAAAATGGTTGGTCAGGTTTTCGCAGTTTATATTCTCTAATAGTTCGCTCACAATAACTATAATGACCGTTTCACTAAGTCTTTATTGGAATATTGTTGATTGTAAGTAAGTATTGATCAATATCTTCAATATAGAAGAACTTTTTTTCTGCAGATGCAATTGTGTAACATATACATGCTCTTGCCTTTTAATAGGCATTTTATTCATAAACTTATGTATAACACCAGCTTTTAACTTTCTCATAACACCTTCTTATGACTATCTTATATTTTAATCTCTTTTTCTCTTTTTTCGTTTTTTACTTTCTGATAGTTGTTTAAAACCTATAATTCATGAATTCCTCTTTTTACATTTATTAGGAGTTATCACTAACTCACCAAAACTTTAAATTGAGTGAGAGCGTGTTTGGTAGAATATGGTTCTAATTTGGGTCCTATAAACAGAAGGAGATAGGAAAAAAAACAAATCGTGTTAAGTACTCAAAATATAAATAACTGGGATGCTTAATTATTTGGCTTACACATGTTTAAACTATTATAAAATATATAAAAAAAAAGGTTTTTATGAGTTTAGATCTAAACTGTAAATATATATTTTTTTTGGTTATATATATTAAAAATTTTGTGCCATCTAAAAATGTGGGCTCATGACAAAGGTGAGGTTTGTCCCTCCATCGAGTCGCCCCTAGCTTTTAAAAATCTTACTAAATACGTTTATTTTACAATTTAGTTGAAATGTCAAAGTACTTCGTTAATTTTGTTTGAAATGATAAAACTATTATGGTCCTATACTACCCCCAATTAAATTATATCATTGTATGTTAATGAACCCAAGATAACTTATTCTAAGAGACAAAATTTTACCATATAAGCTAGTGAGCTAGTCTCACATTAACATAGTTAACTTTCAACGATTTTAATGTATTAACTACTTTAACATTTATTAACTTAGAATAAATAAGTTTCCACGTGTATAAATTCTATTTAACGTACACCTTTCATCATTCAAGTCGTTTTTTATTGAATCTTAATAACTATTATTTACCCAAACTGAATTACATTTAATATTAGGATTCATAAAAGATTTACAATCTTTTTTTTGTTATATTAATAAACTTATATTTATAAACAAAATTTCGTTTAATTTATATAAAACTACATGAGCTACTAGAATTATGGAACAACACCTAAAAGAAAATAATTAAATTAACTGCGCATTCATCTTATTAGGTTTATTTTATGTGGAATTTTGCAGTTGATTGCATTCGTTGTAATGCCAAATGGTATATGGTAAACTTGTTGAAGGTCGACCCTCACCTTGCAGCCTTAAAATAAAAAAGTGACTTGTTTACGTACGTTAGTTCTTTTAATTTTAACTCTACAAATAAATGAATAAAAACACATAAATAATCAATTTACTTGTTTTCATGTTTGTCGCTAATCAAGAAAATAAACATGCTAATTTTATATTCATTTATTGTATTTAAAATAAACGGTTCAAGAACATAATTTGCTAAAGAAAATAAACATGCTAATTTTATATTTGAAACCAACCCACATACCCTTTTTATGAACATAAATAGTGGTTATAACATATCCTCTATTTATAGCACGAAATGTATAAATGTTTAACATCCAATAAAACTAGATTTAACGGAGCAAGACTACCAATAACTTCTAAAACTACAATTAATGCAATATTTTTCTATAAATAATGCTTAACTAAAGATGACTTGAGTTTGCTTAATTGTTTATCACCAACTAGGTTATTAACCCGTGTATTACACGGATTTAGTATAAAATATTTAATAGTTAGTAATGAAAATTTAACAATTATAAAACGATATTTTGATATAAAATGATTAATTTATATATTAATAAATATTTTAAATAATAAAAAAATAAATAAAAACTTTAATCACTATACAAATGATATATGACCTTTTAATTTGTAATAATTGATATTTTTGAAATAACTAACGTTAAAACTTCAGTTTCTATTATATTAAAAATTAACTTTTTTTAAATCAATAATATAAAATATAATTTTTGTAATTATTAAAGTTAAACAAAACAATTTAAATTAACGTTAAACATAACAAACCAAAAATGTAACTTTCTATATCATTTTTATTACTTTAGATTCTAAATAAATTAAAAAAGGTCATTAGATGATAAAAATCTCATTGTTTAAACACTTCTTTTATAATATATTTTATTTTTAAAAAAATCATTTTTTTAAAATAACTTGTTTTTTACATAAATTTTGTTTTTTTGAAAAAAAATACTTCTTACTTTAAAAATTTTGATCTAGAAAATTTCATATTTTATAAAAAAACAATTTGTGTGCTTTGTAATAAAAAGATAAATAATATATTAGTTATTGATATTATAATTATTTAATAAGAGAGAGAATATATATTTAATATGAGAGATAATTAAGTAGAATGATAAGAAGGTGACATGTGGCAATAGTGGTGTAAGAATGTGACATGTGGCAAAATTGTTACTCTTTTATTATAGAGTATAGATATAGATATGCTATAACTTAACTAGAAATATGTCAACTATCACCTCTTTACCTCGTGCTTTTAAAACTTTTAGGTTTCACCTCTAAACTTTATAAAATATTATCGTTTTAGCCATCTTAAATTTATAAAGTTAAATAATTATCTTTAGTAGTGTGTGTGTGTATATATATATATATATATATATATATATATATAATCTATTTTTCTCAACAACTTTCATTCGGTAAGTTAATAAAATAGTAATAATTATGGGTTATATTGATTGTAAGTAACTTGCAGGTACCGTGAAAAAATATTGATACTGCAAAAGAACATTTGTATAAATGTCTAACTGCTTTTATTTATGTTTCAATCTATATAGTCAAGTCAAAATCACCCTACTTTGTAAAATGTCAAATTTATAGAAGTTTTAGGTTTTTCTCCCACATTATATATAATTTGATTGTTTTTTAGTAAAATATGTTCGTTAATTTATAAAAAAATGAGAATAGTGGGTTATATCAACTAACGACATCGTGTCGCACGAAGATTAAGATTGAAATTAAGTGAAAAACATCGGTACCATAATATAACTATTCTTTTATCAATATTTTGATTTCTACATTCAATTTGTCGATACTTCATATGCTTCTTTTATGTACTCAACTACGTTAATATCATCATCGCAACACGTGTAATGAAGTTTGTAAACACGTGATATTGTTTTTTTTATTTTTCTTATATTTTTTTGTGTTTAGTTAATAGCTAGTAAATCTCACTTGTACAATGGTTATTTGTATGGCCTGATGAAGTAAGATGCAAACAAACCTTACTTTTATTATTGAGGGAAGAGATGTTGCTTTCAAATAGACCTCCAATTAATTACAAACAAACAAATATAGACAAGCATAATCAAGCAAAATTGTGTTTGCTATTTATGTTTCAATCTCCATAACCGATCCATCGTAACTTAACATGTTTTTTAATCGTATCGACGTGTCGCAATGCGTGGGCTTTAATCGTACCATCTCACAACGGGCATGTAACTTTGCTCACAAACACGAGCCACATTCAACATGAGAATTTTATAGACATTCAACAAGAGTATCTTATAATATCAATGGTAAATAAAAATAATAATAATTACATACAAACTCAGGCATGTGCGTGAATGAAAAAATAACCAAATTATGTGTATTTGTATGTTGCTAAAATTGTTGAAAGAGAGGTAAAGATGACTCATGCCACCGAAACAAAGGTATACAAGTTTAGGGTATTTTGTGTACGAGTTACAAGTTAAAGGACAAAATTGAAAATAAACCCAAAGTGCCTTATCATCATCATCTTCATGGTATATTTCGTATACATGTGTATGGATAGAGCACGCAAATCATAAGCCAAGAAAAGCCAGAAGAAGATGGCTTCCTCTGCTTCCACTTCGACTACCCTCACTCTATCGTCGATCCATCTTCATCAAGAACCGAAATTAACCCTAATTTCATCCTTTGCTTTCAAATCAGCCCCCAAAAACAAATTTTTGGTCTTACAATCCCAATCAGAATGCATCAAACCCGCTGATTTTAAGTCTGGTTTTGGTTCTTCCAAGAATTCTCCATTTCTGGTTTCTGCGGTGGCTGCTGAAGCTGAATTGGGTGAAGATGTTGATGAGGATGTTGCCGGTGGAGGCGTCGCCACGGTGGCTCCTCCGGTACCCACTAAACCTAAGAAAGGAAAAGCTGCGTTGCCTCTTAAGAGTGACAGGGTATGTGTGATTTAAGTTTAATTTTGATACGTTTTCATTTCAATAATAAGTTTGTGAGTGATTTTAGGTTGATTTGGTTAAGGGTTTCGATGAATTCGACATTGATACCGTAGAGTGTAGACCAATTTAAAAGTTTCTGTGTTTTGTAGTGTGTAATTGAATGTGTGTTGATGAATTTTCTCTCAATGAAGTAGTTCTTGTCCTTTTTGAAGTTTAAAACACTTAATTTCACACTATAATGTCAATTGAGGACTCCCAATTGTGATTCAGTTTATAGCAAGAAATCTTGATTTTGTGCGGTTAAACTTCATAACAAAGGATGTATGTTTATGAGCCTGCGAGGGGAGCTATCATTTTGGAAGATCAAACTGTAGATCAGTCTTTAATTGGTTGTCTGAGGGTGGTGATTAAGCACAGGGTATGCATATCTGGACAGAATTGGGATCTGTAGAAGGCTGATTCGTGGAAACAACAAAATGGATGGATTAATTATGATTGGTTTACATGATAACTAGAGTGATATATAAAAAGATAGGGTACAGCTTCTGGTTGTAGATGAAGCTAATTTGATTGTACACAAAGTGCCTTGTGCTTTTTTAAAACCAATCTTGATGTTTAAACATATTCGGCTTCTGGCTATCCGACATATATGGTTAGTTTTATACCAGTTGCAACAATATTGATGCTTTTTGCCAATTTGGGTTTATCAGACTAGGTCAAAGAGATTCTTGGAGATTCAAAAGTTGAGGGAGAACAAGAAAGAATATGATGTGAAAACTGCAATATCATTGCTCAAGCAAATGGCAAGCTCAAAGTTCATAGAAAGTGCAGAAGCACATTTTCGTCTTAACATCGACCCAAAATATAACGATCAACAGCTGAGAGCAACAGTGAGTTACACAATACTATAGTTGAATTATGATATGCTATGTATTTTAACGATTTCTGATGCTTTAATTCTTGTGTTATATAGGTGAATTTGCCCAAAGGCACCGGGCAGGTTGTTAGGGTGGCTGTTCTGACTCAAGGTTTTTTCTCTTTTTCTTTGAACCAAGGGTGACAATTTCTTGCATGACCTAAATCAGGATAGAAAAGAAATCATGTTTCAGTTGTCTTTTTTAACAAATTTAATATACACGTAGTGTTTGGATTGACCTCTTTAACCCGTCTCATTAAACGGGTGGCCCATCAACCCCTTTACATCAAGTCAACTTGTTTGACTCTGTAGGACTATGTAAAACGGTTAACATGAAACTGTGTCCAGGCTAGTGTTGATATATTTGGCACGAATAAATATATGGGTCTTGTTTGGGTTCATCAATTCAACCCGCCAACTCAACACAATTTACATCCCTACTTTGAACTACCTTTTTTTTTCATTTATTAATAAATAAACTTATGATAGATTTTGACCTTTTGAAGAAAATCTTTTTGAAACACTAGGTTATAATCTTGTTGGATTCATTTATGGATTATTGAAATCGACAGGTGAAAAGTTTGATGAAGCAAAAAATGCGGGAGCAGATATTGTTGGTGGAGAGGACTTGATAGAACAAATCAAAGGAGGATTCATGGAATTTGACAAACTTATTGCAACTCCTGATATGATGCCTAAGGTTTTACTCTACGTTATATCGTATTGTATAAATAAATGCTACGTAAGGTCATCTACTTCATTTTTATAAAAATGTTATTAAATTCTGGGAACAACTTATTTGTGGATCAGGTTGCCAGTTTGGGGAAAATTTTGGGGCCCCGAGGCCTTATGCCAAACCCAAAAGCCGGGACTGTGACAACCACTATACCTCAGGTAATGTATACTCAACACACTGTTCACATAATGTTTGTGTAGACGTATCATGCATGCATGCATACATACATCCATTAACTATATATTATTTTTTACAGACAATTGAGGAATTTAAGAAGGGAAAAGTGGAATACAGAGCAGACAAAACAGGAATTGTTCACTTGCCATTCGGGAAGGCGAATTTCTCAGAAGAAGATCTTATAATTAACCTTCTTGCTGCTGTGGTAAAGCTTGTTCTTTATAATGCATATGGACCGTTACGTAAAAAAAAGTATTTTTTTCTGACCCGTTTTGTTAATTTGGTAGAAATCTGTGGAAACAAACAAGCCGAGTGGGGCGAAAGGAGTTTACTGGAAAAGTGCCCATATATGTTCATCAATGGGACCTTCAATCCGGTTAGACATAAAGGACATGCTTGACTTTAAGCTTCAGTAGATGAAATCATGAATGCTCAAGATTGTAAACCATAGATGTAAATTAGATCACCTGCTGCGTAATTAGCTTCTTAAGATCTGTTCTTGGAAGATGGGGTGATGCAGCATAACATGGTTGAAAAAAAGGAAAACTGTTTCTTGGATCATCATCATTCTCATAGTGTTCTTCCTTTTTTGCCAGTAAAACAAAACATGTGTATGACTGTTATTCTGGTTAAAAGTTTTAATATTTATCTGATTATATAAATGAAATTTCTTGTATCTTTTAATATTCATCTGATTATATAAATGGAGCAAATATTGCAAAAGGGGTTTATAGGTTGCTTGACCTTAGCCAAAACACAGTTGTATGGATTGAATTTAGTGTAACATACCTTTCATTGATGTTACATGAGAGTTTTGCATACGAACCACACATTTAATGTAATATAAGTTAAACTTTATATACAAAAATAAGACCCAATTCGTCGTCGTTTTTCAAATGAGGTCGTTGTAGCTGACGTGACAATGCATGGGAAGACTTTTATGCTTGGGGAAAAAAAATGAGGGTGACGTTCATTGAATTTGTTCGTCCTCACATATATGGAAGATTGATATAACGTTACCGATGTTTTTAGTCAATTTTGGTATTATTCTTTACAGTATTAGTTCGTTAGCATCGGTCAATATAACCAACCATTATTATTTTTTACAATAATTTAGCAAATGAAAGTTATTGAGGAAAATCAAATTATGCTTGTATTGTATGAAAACAAACTCAAAAGTTTAGAAACTTTGACATGTTAAAAATGAAGGGGTGAATTTTAACTAGATACATAGATAAAAAACAATTATATATGAGTACTAGGTTACTATACTAGGTTGAATAAAAAAAATATAACCAATAATTATATGAAAGTTTAAAAAATATAAAATAATTTTTTAATATAAAATATGATTACAATTTTATATGATTTAATACTTTAAGTATAAAAATATAATATTTTTCCTTTAAACTCTTACTTTTTTTTATGGTTTGTTTTTTTTAAACATTGTGTTGTAAATAATTATTTTTTGAAAATTTTATAATTTATAATAATTTATTTTTAAAAAGTGTGTTTTTTAATATTAATATATTTTAATCTATTAAAAAAATTATTTAAAAATGTATAAAAAGTTTATTTAATATTTAATAATATAATATAATATAAGATGTATTTAATAGGAAAGAAATGCGTGAAATCAATGTTGAGTTGTTCTAAAAATATATCATGCATCCCTATAAACTTTTATTTATTATAATAAAATGATTAAAGTTTTTCAATTGATGCCAAATTTATTATTCACAACATTAACACATTATTGCTATTATTCTTATTTTTTTAAATTGACAAAGAAAATGATTATATAAAAATCAGAATATAGAATATAAAAGATGGAGAATGATTGAGCAGCAGGCAGTATGTAAGGCGACACAATGTTCCGGGTCCGCGTCGGCGTTCTGTAAACGCAGCTTCTGGGTTCACGCACCCTCACCTCACCCTCTATAAACACTCGTATCCATCCATCAAACCCACCACCACAAAGATGCAGATTTTCGTCAAAACCCTAACCGGAAAGACCATAACGCTCGAAGTAGAAAGCAGCGACACCATCGACAATGTCAAAGCCAAGATCCAGGTTTCACTTCTCTCTATCCTTTTCTTTTTTCCATTCAAATAATTGATTTTGATGCTGAGAAAATAGACTTCGGTAAAGAAATTTTTGAATTAGGGTTCTGTTATTTCATACAACTAATACATGTTTTTAGGTGGATTTAGGTTTATTTGCCTTTGTTAAATGGGTAGCTTGTCGGCTTGTTAATTGTCAATTTTTGTAGTTGCATGAGGTATATATATCCTGGGCTTGATTCTATGTTGCTTTGTCAAGGTAGTACTCCCGTGAACCTTTTGAATTCTGGAGTAGATTTTGATCATTTTTCTATAAATCAAGCTACAAATAGATGAATATTGCTGCAGATGTATACCAAAATTGGATTTTGATGACACTATCTGCATGTTATCATGTCATATTCGGATTATGTTGATTAATCGTGATTTTCTTGCAAGTTTGGTTGATGAAATGAGGGTTATTTTGAATTTGAAGGACAAAGAAGGTATCCCACCAGACCAACAAAGGTTGATTTTTGCTGGAAAACAATTAGAGGATGGAAGAACACTTGCTGATTACAACATCCAGAAAGAGTCAACACTCCATCTTGTTCTAAGATTGAGAGGTGGAACTATGATCAAGGTTAAGACTCTTACAGGAAAAGAAATTGAGATTGACATTGAACCAACTGATACAATTGATAGAATCAAGGAAAGAGTTGAAGAGAAGGAAGGGATCCCTCCTGTGCAACAAAGGTTTGCCTTTCTTGCATCTATCTACTTTTAACTACCTTTGACATTTTATTCAAGTTTTAGGATCTGCTACTTGTTCTATAAAATATACGATGAAATGTTTTACATAGAGGAAATAAAATCCAACATCAAATTAAGGTTCCTAGTTGACGTACATTAGTAAGCGATCCACTTAATGGAGGACTATTGATGCATTTTTACCTAATTTCAATATGAAATACTTGCTGAATTAAATCACATGGTAGACACATTCATGCACGGAATATATGATACACATTAATATCAATAAATTATAAATGCATTCATCCTGAAGGGTAAATTGGTTTGTCAGCTTAGTATCTAGTTCTCTTTTCAGTCTCTTAGTTAGCTTTTGATCTTCTTGTTTCAGTTTTCTAGTTGTTCGTCAACTTAGTACGCTTGTGAGTTGTGAATCTTTGATTTTAGTTTTGGTCCTTATCATTTTCTATAAAACCATGCTACAAACAAAAATATATCGGTATGAACGTGTATCAAAATTGGTTTATCTGGATCTCCTCTTCCTATTATGTGGATTACTGAATTAATCTCAATTTCTTGATTAATCTCAATTTCTTGCAAATTTGGTTGATATACTGATGGTTATTGAAATTTAAATCCAACAAATTGTGCAAGGATCTATATGTCCTTTATAAGTTTTGTTGTTAAGATCATTTTAATCACCCAGAGTCCCAGACTTAAACTACCATGTGTCAAGCCAAGTTGCTAACTTCTAGCAAAAATAAATAAATTATGTGTCCTTGGTAAATGTACAAATATAATATTCCTCTTGTTTAACATTCATCTTTTTAGCCTTTAAATCTTACCAAAGTTTATATATCTCTCTGTCTCTGGGCATGCATGCGGGCGGGCGGGCACATGCGTGTGTGTTCACGAAAAATAAATAATAACTTTCACTTATATGAGAACTCTTTTTTTAATACATGTCTACACATTTGTAAATTACTTCTCTTCTACATATTTACACATGCGTAAATCTGAGTTCTCACAGTTCTTATAAAAATTTATGTTCTCAAATGAACCTTCCGTTGTGTACACACACATATATTTGTGTATGTGCGCGTCGGGGCGCAACTATTATGATGTACTAAAAATGTTTGGAAGTGAAATCAAACAAAAGTGGTCAACATTGAATTGTAATGCAAAATGATGAGTAAATTGTTTGAGTTTTGACAATATGGATTATGTGGTTCTCATGGTTCTGTATACCATATGCTCTCTGTGTGTGTGCATACACACAAAGTCATAGAATAAGTGTTGTGTATGATGGTGCAGGCTGATATATGCTGGTAAACAGCTTGCAGATGACAAAACAGCAAAGGACTATAACATTGAAGGGGGCTCTGTACTTCATCTTGTTCTTGCATTAAGAGGTGGTGGTTGATAATCTTTAAATGAAAAAAAAAAAGATAATGCATCATTTTATCAAACTTTGACATAATTGATCTATCACAATGTATGATGATATTCCATATGGGTTCATCTGATTCCACTATTGACAATGTTCTCTATTTCTATTTGCATCTGTCCTCATTTGCTTTTTATTTTATTTTATTATTATTATTATTAATTATTTTTTTGGCATATGCATTGGAATAACTTCCATGTTCTTTTTCATGTAATATGGTTTTTGCATAAAAGAGGCAACTTCTGTAGTTTGTTTTATTGATTACTGCTTTTGAAGGGAGGGTTTCGTGACCAAAAGTGATATTGAAATAGCATAGCAGAAATAAAGGGTGGGTTGTTGAGACTTGAGGGTATAAAAAAGATTACATTTTTATTCCAAATATATATTGTTACAAAATTAAAGAACTAGTAAATTACTAATATGATCCATGTGGTTTGTTAATTTTTCACTCTTGGTTTCTATGTTTTAGTAAGTTTCATAAATTACCTATATGATCTTAAACTTTAGACATTTGTAACACATATGTCACTAAATTACCCTTACATAATTGACCAAATTACCCTCACATAATGAGTATGTGTTACAAATGTATAAAATTTGGGATTATATGAGTAATTTATAAAACTCAAAAACTAAAAGACTAAAAGTAAAATACTAGCAAACGACAAATCTATCTTAGTATACTCTTAAAGAATTAACGACAAATTCTCGGGTTCTTCTCAACCCAAAATTTTTAAGGGAAAATGTAAAACCAAAATTGAATTGAAATCAAATTTTTGGTTTTGGGTTTGGTTTTAAAGAAAAAGCAATCATGCAAAACCTAAATCAAACTAACACTCAACTCCAAGGACAAATCTAAACACGCTAAGATTTGATATTGTTTTGCAAAAGTGATACTTTTTTGTATTTTACTATGTTTTCATCAAATTTTTTTTCGTTAGAAATGAGTTAATATAGAGTTCTAAAGTTTCGTTATGTAAAAAACTTGGGATGGGTTCTAGAATTAACATACAACATCGTCTTAATTTGGGCATTTTGGTCACTTTGTTTACGTTTCAGGTTATTAAATATAATATGTATTTATTATTATGTTTTATCTTATTTCTTGTTATTTTTTATTATATATTTTTTTGTGTATTGGATAAATTTATTGTTATTTAATCAATATATTACATATTAGAAGCAAACAATAGTGTTATTTTGTCCGATTTCTTAAATTCATCATTTTAAACTAAAATACAATACAAATATAAGATCAATGTTGAGCAGAAAACACATTGACGCACTATAAAACACAAGGAACCGGAAAATGTTTTTCTATTTTTTTAATATAACAATAATCAACGCTCGCTTTTTTTATGTATTTTTTTTTTAAATTATGTTATCTGTAAACGTTTAAAAAAATGTGAGAACTTAATAAAAAGTCAACAAAAATTGTTATACTAAAATATTTTTCTACCAACTATTTATCTTAAAATTTAATCTCATAATTAAAGATCTAACAATCTTTAAAAAAATTAGTTTTTTTAAAGTAAGAAACTTTTTATGATAACTCAACTCTTGAACCATGGGTTGATATGATCGTGAATTTGTGATAACAAGTGGGTTGTTGTTTGAGAATATGGGGTTCTATACCCTACCTAAGTGAGGTGGGTTTAGGTTAAAATGTTAAAATTGATGCAAGGGTTTGATGCCCCTTGGGAAATATAAGTTGACGATTGGTATAAAAATTTGTTATTAAAAAAAGTAACAAGGCACCCAAAATTCAAATAACCTAACACAAAAGATAGGGTCAATTATACTGTCAAACGCATTTTGGGCACCTTTAAAAACCAACTACGAAAAAAAAACCATTTTCATGAGTGTTAAACAAGTTGTGACAACGTAACAGATAACAGTAAACACATAAACCAATGATACAACAAGAGATAGGAGGTTAATTTCAAGACAACCAGTGTTGCTAACTTGGGTAGTCACATGACATACCTCTTTTCAACAAATTTCTCGCAAAACATGTCGATTTATATCTAACTCTTAGGCCTTATTTGGGATTGTTTATTTATCTTTCAAATTACTTTTTTTCTAGGTTTGGCCAACAACTTATTAACTAATTAGCTTTTTAAAAATTCCAATAAGTAAATAAGTCATTTTTAGATGAAATCTCAAACATGACCTTAAATTAAACAATTTCAATATGTGTGTATATACGACATCGACTAATATATGCTACAGGAATTAGACTTCAAAACAGACTGAAAAACATGCTTAAATTTGTTTAACCTCATCTTAGAAAGGCTGAAAAGTACCTTCATGGCTTTCATCGAACGACCAAATTGGTGTAGACCACTAAACATATCTATATAAGACTGCAGACAGATAAACACGAATTTATTTTGATTATTATTTTAATTTTAACAAGTTTTACTTCGTTTTTTAAAATTTGATTGATGTTAAATCTAGATTTGAACCATTGAAATATTTGTGAACTAGGTTAGTACCCCGTGTATTACACCGGATAAATAAAAAATATAATAAATAATTATCAATAAAAATTTAAACGATCTAAGACGATTTTTTAATATAAAATAATTATATTATTATTTTAAACAATATAGTTTTTTTTTTCAAATTTTGTTTCTTAAAATTTTTGTTTTAATTTTCTTTTTGAATATTCAATATTTTATAATAATTTGTTTTTTTTTTTTAAAAAAGTGTGTTTTTTGATATTAATATATTTTTAATGTATTAAAAAATCTTTTTTTCTTAATTCAAAACATGTATTTAATATAAGAGAGATAAGAGAAAACAAAATTGAGGTACTCTATAAATATAACAAGTGTCCCTATAAATTTTTATTTATTAAAATAGATATATTTATTTATTTTTCTATATTTGTAGTTTGAATTTCAAATATAATAAATAATCGCAAATTAGAAATCATATATCATACTTTGAATTTAGTTTTGAAAATTCGAGCCGAACTTCAACCTATTGATTTTCGAATCGGATTTCGAGTTTTGTTAGTCTGATTAAAAAATAAACACTGTTGAGTCCTAACCATGGTCAGAAACATGAAGTCTATTTGTTGACCCAAATTTGAGTCCAACTCATACTTAGGCCTAGAGATGTAAAAAAAACAGTTAACCGAACCGGTACCGGTTCGTAACCGGTTTTTAAACCGGTTATTTGTATCGGTTATAGTTTTTGAAAAAACCGCCGGTTTAGAACCGGTTTGAAGTTTCAAGAGACCAAATCGGTTAACCGGTTCATCTTAGTAAAAAATAGGTTATTTTGCGGTTAACCGGTTTCGGTTAACATATCGGTTTCGGTTTTAGAGGTTGAAAAACCAGTTATTAACCAAACCGGTTATTGGTAAAAACTGGTTTCTAGACTTTGACCGGTTAACCGGTTTGTGCACCTCTACTTAGGCCTAACTCTATTAAATTGACTATAAGGTCAATGTGATATAACTATATGAGTTCAACGAATCAATTTTAAAATAACTTGAATTAATGGAATCTTAATTGTTACATTTTTAAACCTATATTTGAATTCAATTCAAACTTGAAATAGATTCGAGCTATTCGTTTAGAATTTGAAATTTGATTTTGCTTCCCATTTGAAATTAAGTATCAAAATTCGAATCAAATTTAACTCGATTCGATTCTAATTACACTAAAAAATATTTTACGTCTAATTTTCATAACTAATAAAAACTTAAATTGTTTTAGTCAAAAATCACATATCTACAAAATAACAAACCATGCCATAAGCATAATAATAATTGTAACATTCATGATACAAATTTATACCACGGAAATGATAAAATTTCAAATAAAGTGACAATAGCTTTACAAGTAACACTAGAAGTGTAGTCGTTTAAACTTACATGAAATGTTATATACAAAATAAATGATATATATGAATATAATTATAGAGGATGATAAATAGAAAGAGATTTTTGTCAAGAAGAGTAGTAACCAATTGAAGTTTGACAAATGACATGTTAAAAAATTGAATGAAAGATAATTTATGTATAATATTTTTTGAATAAATTTTTATTTTTTGTACGAATTTTTTTCTGTA
Organism: Mikania micrantha; assembly: GCA_009363875.1. Classification (NCBI taxonomy): domain Eukaryota; kingdom Viridiplantae; phylum Streptophyta; class Magnoliopsida; order Asterales; family Asteraceae; genus Mikania; species Mikania micrantha. The sequence continues at coordinate 80,455,696 of CM018680.1, read as the reverse complement.
TTTTTTTTGTACAGGACTTTTGTACTGTGTTTTAATTTTTTGTACTGGATTTTTGATTTTTGGGAATATTTTGTTTTTTATACTAGATTTGGTTTTTCACTAGATTTTGTCTTGTGCTCTAGATTTTTGTTTTATGTTTTTAACATGTCACATGTCAAACTTTTATTGATTGTTACTTTTTTAGACAAAATTCTCCTCCTATTGGACCCAACCCTATAATTATATACGTGTAATTATAAGCATATTTCTAGTTAAAATTGAATAAAAAATCAAAATTCGAAATTTGATAACAGATTAATTTTAGGTTTTAACATTTTGTATAACAACATTTGAATTCGTTACCATTTCTTAAACTGGTGTGTGTATTGTCAATACAAAAACCAAATAAAACCGAAATAAATTATGAATTATGTTTTTAATTGTGACTGAAATGAAAACCGATCACGGTTTTCACATTTTAGTATTCGCAGTTTTTAACCCCTTTTGTTAGCCAAAAATTTAAATTTAGCTCAAGTGATCCATTGAGCCCAATTGTTGTTTAGCCCAAATGATTTTTATATTAATTTAGCACATGTCATTATGTCAATCAGTCAATGTTCCTGTTCGTCTCTCTTGAATGTTTATTATATGATGAACCCTAAAGGCCTAAATTACAGCTGCTCGATTTTTCAAGCAGGAAGAACGCTAATCGCAAGTTGTAAATTTTTGATCTAGGGTAATATTTTCGTTAATGTTGCAAATATCTTCATTAATTTTGAATTTTTTTTTTATTTTCTTCTGTAATTCTGTTATGGATTATAAAATATTTGTGATTTTACTTGTTTTTTTATTTAAATAAATCTTGTTCATAATTTGGGAAACCGAAAACATAACCAAATTCTAATTCGATTTTCGGCTCTGTTATGAACTAATTAACTGAATTCTGTTCGGTTTTTCAGTTATGTTATGAACTAGCTGAATTCGGTTAGGTTTTCGTTGACTTGATAAACTGAAAACCAAACCCAGGTGGTTGTTGGTCAGGTGGTGAGTATTGTTGGGAGGCGGTTGGACCGGTTGGTAATGGTGATTTGTGGTGGCAGTTAAGATGGGTTAGGGTTTTTGGCAGGTTTTAATCCGGGTCGGTTGGGTTGTGTACACTTTGTCCTAATTGCGTAAATGTTAAGTGACTAATGGTATTCTGTAATTTTGAAGGACAAATCAGAGTCTTTGCTGTTAAACCTAAAAAAAATGATCTATCAGTATTAGCATTGGCATGTAGCCATCTGATGGAGTTTGGGAATATAATAAGCTCATCAATGGTGGAAAGCAACATTCAGGGAAGAAGACCAGGAAGGAGAGCAGGCGGAGGTGCACCCGCACAGACGCTTCTTCCTCTCCACAGTGTCTCCCACCTCTCCAACTCCATTTCATGCTGGTATGCAGCAGCATCATCATGTTTTTATTCGCGTGTTTGTTTTTGTGTTATTGATTAGTGTTCTTTTCAGGTACTGTGACTTCAAGACTTCAGTCTTTAACGAACCCCTCTTCCATTTCGGACAGAAACATTTCAGGTCTTTTTGAAATTTCATAAATGTTGCAAAGTTTTTACACAAAATTTTGAATCAAGCTCTTAAAAGCACTTTCGTCAAATTTACCACTGTTATTGTGTACAAATCTCTAGTTCTCTACTAGGGTTTCAAACCAGACCTCATATATGTTGTCTTATATTTGAATTCTCATTCCAAAGTCCACCCATGTCCATTCCTTTTTTCATGTTAAGTTAAACTTAATGCTTATTGAAATTCATGGTTAAGTTTGTTTGAGATCATTTTATTGAAAACTTTGAGCTGACCTATAATTAATTATTTATTAAATTTCTGAGTGTTTGTATATGTTTATATTAAAACTTTTCTTTTCAAAAATAGATATATTTCTTGAGTTGTAGATTGAACTCAGTGCTGTTTTCCTTCAAAAAGAAATAAAATTACATTCAATCTAGGCAATTAAGAGAAAAAGAAATATACCAGTAAATCAATGTATAGCTTTTATTCAGACGTCTTGCTTTTTAGTGTAAATGGAAGCTTGAACTTGGTTGCTTGCTTGTAGGTGGTTGAGAATATGGTTTTCTATTGGGATGGGTTTCAGCCTGACCACTTTAATTGGAGTTACAATGGTATGAATTCACATGTTCACAATTTTTAATTTCTGTACCCCTGAAATCAGATACTTTTCTTTGATTTATCACTCCTCAGATTATGTTATTGGAGTCAGCTAAAGCATTTAATTTATACAATGGGATTCCTTGGCTAAATAACATTCTAAATGGATCTATTTTGGGATTCTACTCTTCGGTAAGCATTTGAAAATTTCAGTTCACACCATCTTTCCTGGTTTTAAAAAGCACGCCTGAGGCGCAACACAGGGCCCCTTGCCTTATGTAACTAAAGGCACGTGTTGTACCTAACCTTATATTATATAAACACCTTGCACTTGACGCACAAAAAGCCCATTGCTTTTGCTCTTTGGTTTTAGACCTTGTCGCCTCGGTGTGCTTCTGACTTTTTAAACCCATGCTATCTTTTCGGTTATTTCAATCATTCTCACATCCTTTTTTTTTTAATTTTTTATACTTATGTGATTCAGGTTTTTAAATATAGCATATCAGTTGCTGATATTGGATATATGTGTGCTTCTTCTATCATATCTGTTGCCATACATGAAGTTGGACACGCCCTTGCTGCCACAAGGTTATCACTTCTTTCCCATTCTTCATAACATTGTTATGTGATTATCTATTGTAATAATCATTGGATACACGCATTACGCCATGTGGCAGCATTATATGTTGATTAAATTTATTAATTATTTAGAAAATGGATCTTATGACTGATCCAGTAGGCATCCATTTTGTGGGTAGCAGTGAGGGCATACCAATTGAGTACACTGCCCTATTTTTGGCAGTTCTATTTCCAGGTGCTCTAGTGGCTTTTAATAATGATTTGTTGCAAATTATACCAAGAGTATCTACACTCAGAATATACTGTGCTGGAATCTGGCATAATGCAGCAGTGAGTTAACAATATAAAAAAATTATATTTTTATTTTCTTTACAGCTTATGAAATGTTCACATTAATAAATATTTGCTGATCGGACTTCACTTTTGCAGTTTTGTGTATTTTGTGTGTTGGCATTGTTCTTGCTACCATTCATCTTATATCCATATTACTCTCATGGTGAAAGCCTGATGGTACTGAAATATTATGTTTTTGTCTTCTTAAAGTATATATTTCTCATTTCTTTCACTTTAATGAAAATTTTAATATCTGATAACAGGTTTTGGATGTTTCTGCTGAGTCACCTTTGTATGGTTACTTATCCCCTGGTTACTTGATCACCAAGTTAGATGGCATTCACATTCATACTACTAAAGAGTGGATGAAAATGACTTACTTGTTAGACAAACAAATATTTCAAACTACTAATCATTATATCAGCTACAAGGGGTATTGTGTCCCCAATTTAGCGATTGCAGAGAGCAAGATTGCTGAAATTGCAGACAACCGGTTGAAATGTCCAAATGATCTCAGTTTATTCACTACCATTTCTTGTGTTGATTCAAGTACTGTAAATGATTTTAGCAGCAATGAAACTGATCATCAACTTACAATGGATGATGTCTACTGTTTCCCAGCAAAAGGCATATTAGGAGAGAAAAAATGCGGTAATGGATGGAATAAAGTTGTAAATAATGATGCCAACTGCTTGTGCACAGAGGTAAATATCCTCTCTTGTTTCTTGACTTCTCAAATGTGTATTATATATATAAATATATTAATAGAAAAAGTAAGCAATTTTTATGACACAGGATGAATCATGCTCAACTCCAATCCACATGCCAGGTGTCTCATGGGTTGAAATTACATTTTCTAAACCTCACTCTAGTGAATGTACACAAGCTGGAAATGAGATTGAGATGGGGTTGAGTTCTAATAAATCTTGGTCCAAGGAAAGCAAATGTGGTGGGAGTTTTGTTTTCATAGGTGACATGATGTCAATGTCACGTTCCATTTGGTTGACAGAATATCAACCTCGTTGGTTGTACGGTTTTGCATATTTTCCAGATTTTGCGGAAAAGCTGCTGATAAACTGTTTTCATGTCTCATTGATGCTGGCTCTACTCAATAGCTTGCCTGTATGTGCCTCACATCTTTAAATTATGCAAAATTTTGTATGAATACATGTATATTTATTGGGTTTAGACTGATACATAATGTTTTCGGATGTTGTGAAGGTGTATTATCTTGATGGAGAATCAATCCTAGAGGTGGCTCTTTGCTGCTTTGGTTCACTCACCCCCACAATAAGACACGCGGTCCTTCGGTCTTCTTTGGTGGCAGGAACTCTTATTTGTTGTCTTTTGTTTTTTAAGATCTTATTGTTTGTTGTTTCTTCATAAACCTCTTGTTAGAAGCTGGTCTTTTTAATGTTTGGAACAGGCACTTGTTCTTTTAAGGTGCATGCATACATGAGCTGCTTTAGATTATTTATATAAGTTTCAAAATCATGTTGTCAAGTGCAAGTAGAAATAAGGCCAAGCTTGACCAGGCTCACTTGTTTAATTTGCAAGGTTGGTTGTGTTGCTGCTTCTAATACTTTTGCCAATTAAAAAAAAAAACCTATCAATAACCAAGTGAAGTCAGTTCTATTGCTTGATGGGGGCAGGGAGGGGATGTAACTCAGCAGTAGAGTGTCACCTTGGTGGAAGTCATCAAAATGATCCAACATAAAAAGCAATCAGATCAAAAGAAATATGATTATATCCATTATATGAATCATTTAATGCAAATTAATGAAGTGGGTTTTGCTATTGATACAAAAGCAACAAGTCCCATGAACTTGAGCGCGTATGACTATAGAATCAAAAATATCTTAATAAAGTTCTTGTTTTCTAATTCATGTTTTGCATATTCTGGATAACTAAATTATTTGTATCTGCAAAAATTCATGTTTCCTCATTCATGTCTCTCCAAAAACTTCTCAATTGCCACAGAAAAAGCAGCAAATCCTGCACAGCCAAAGCATGCTCCCTTTGGGCCACCAGCTTAAACACAAAATAAATAAATAAATGAATAAATAAATAAATAAATAAATATTAGGACAGGACATATTCTCATGAAACCAAATATATACTGATACAAAAAATAATCACAAAGAGATTTATTGACTTTGGAAGTCATAATTGCAAAAATAAAGTCAACTATTGACTACAGGCCCTTCTTACATTAAAGCATTAACTTCTGTATAATTGTTGGTACTTGGTAGAATCTTTGGGACTATTCCCTTGTTATTATTTGGATAACTTAATAATCCCAATCTCAAACCTTTTAATAACCCTAAAAGGGGTATCTAAAGTTGTTGTCAGTGTTGTTAAAGGGAAACTGATGTACAAAGAGATCCAAAGACCCAGGCACAAAGAGGGGCTTCTTAAACGCAAGGCACACCATTTAAACAAAATCTAATATATACACAGCCAAATAAAATTACAACACTTCAAATATCAAGCATGGTATCAACTAACAAGGCATGTAAATATCATTCAGTTATAAAACTCCTCATCATCAAGTGCATATTCTTCTTCCTTCTTGATGGATTTATATTACCCAGTGTCACTCTTCACTACTAATTCAATTTCATCTATGTGGAATGTGGTCTTTGATATAAAATCTTCCCCTTTCCCTTGAGATAGCATTCACCCCTTAGCTTCTAACATATAAGATCATGTCAACAACTCATCTTCTAACACATGTTCCTATTCTTCATCCACATCTCTTCTTTTAACCAACCACCCATTACTCTTATCTAAAAGTGAGATTTATAACACATGATAATGCTCATCATATCACACACCAAATGATTTGGCCTAACTTGTTTGAGTCTATTTTTTCCTTCGTTCATAATTGTAACATACAAATCAAAACCAAAAAACTGTAATTTTAACCAACTACTAAAAACTATTACAACAATTAGGTTATTATCCGGCTAACCATGCTTAACATACGTAAATTGCAGTTTACACTGCATGCAATGTTAAGAAATCTGATAGTAAATTGTTTCAAGTGAGTAGCTTGATTCCCAAAGAAAACCCACCACTCAGCTTTAGTGCATTACTATCATAAGTTCATAACATATTTCAAAAATATTTGTACATATAAAATATATTTAAGCATAAATTGTTGAAGTCTACATTGTGAATATGCAAATTAAAAGCCAAACCCCTCTTTAAATGTATCTTTTATCCTCAATCAGTAGGCATTATACATAAATCTATTTACAATTGTAATACATAATATGACAAATGGGGCGTAAAAATGACAAAAAATGTGCAATAATTATGTAGTTGGAACTAGAATTCTTATTGTATCTTTCGATATTAGTTTTGAGGCTTAAACTATTTGGCATCTAAAAGTTATATGCTAAATGTTTTAAGAAGGGTAGACAACAGTAGCAAAATTAAAAATTAGTAGATAGTCTTTGTTTGACCAGTGATCATAAATTGTAGAGAGAAGTGATAACTAAGAGTATAAAGGCATACTCTTTGCAGAAATTGCACCCCCGGTCACACACCCTGCTATAGCTGTATTTGTAATGTCATGTTTTGCTCGAGCCTTTAAAAGATATAAACCAAATATCAGTACCAAATTACCAATAAGTTCATGTTGTTTTGACTTAAAAATTTCAAAAGAAACCATCCAAAACCCTAATATTATTATTTACATAACATGCTTAAACATTTTAAAATAGGATTGCACATAGCAAATGACTTCAAAAAGTGAATGCCACTTGTAAATATAAAAAACAACATTTAACCTTTTTAAGAATTCAAGTTGAAAAATAAAAAAATAATCGACAGACGTGAAATAAGAAACAATAAAAGTGAGAATGTATAACGAAATCAGCATCTTGCCTTTTCAACAACACATTCGGCAGCTGAGAAAACTAATCCCATAACGGCAAATGCTTTGCAAGAAGCCCAGCTTTTACCACCCATCGTCTTGGCAGTATAAACAAACAGCTGCCGACCAGTCATTGTATCCTGATGTATTGGATTTTCCAATGCACCAAGAAACAAGCCCATAGCCAGACCAAGCCCACCTCCTGCGTCATATACCAAACATCAAACTTAATAACTAATAAATGTGTTCCTTTTTAGTATTTTGGAATCAGAATTGGAACTGAAACATGAACTATAACTAAATTTACATCAAAATGTGATCTGAGTTATCTTGAAATTCAATTCTAAACCTTGGAACTAGTGTATCCAAATGCTAATGAACTTCAGCTGGAACCCAAAAGCATCAAATTTATAAAGATAAGCACCAGCAGTCATATGTGAGCTTATACAAATACTACATTGTAACGTTTGATGCCAAACCTCGTTGCTTTTCAAAACATGAGAGATATTGTTATATTATTAATTTACCTAGCATCCGTTCAAGCTTCAACCTTCTTATTGCTGATTTGGTCTAAAAAAACCATCTTTCAAAAGCTAAAGATTATCTGACAATGTTTAGACTTGAAAAACCACAAAATGTGTTGTTCCTAAAGAAATGACGATGACAAGACTAAAAGGGTATAATTTTGGACTTGTTTGGTCATAAATTACAAGGAGTAATACATTTATTATGTGGAATAATTAGAGCAGCAAAGAACGGATAAAAGAGACAAACCCATAACCCCACTGGCAACACTGCGAACAGCACAGTTGTTCCAAATGTCTTGGCCCCTTACTTCTTCAATTGTAGGCAACCGAATCGGCTCTATTGTAGTTTTCTCTGTTTCATTTGTGTTTGCAGGGGCAGCAACAGAAGTATTGGCTGAATCTTCAGTCATAGTTTAGATAAAAGAGTGTGTTTTATTCCTGTAATTAGGCTTCAATTTTGTTATTCTTTCAGAAAAAAGGTTTATGCATACAAGTAAAAATGTTTCAGATTCAAAATCACATTATAAAACAGAGGCAAGTCATAACATTTACAGATCAATTCATATAAGTTACCAGATTTCATACATCAGATTTAAATCAGAATATGTTCTACAAATATAGCCAAAACATCCAAATAACAGATAGAAAAGCTTTCGAATCAGCTTAAGTTTTGATTTTTTCAAAATGGAACAAGATGCAGAATATAAAATTAAGAATCAGATGCCCTCAAGACCAAACAATATGTATCGAAGGAAAAATAATTCAGACTATCCGTTTGGTATATATATATTCTAAATTAGACAGCCTGAATTCAGTTACCTTGTCTCGTTTATTTATCTTCTGATAACGGGGCTTTTAGGATTATCAGTTGACATTACTGTATGATGTGTATTGTCTAAAAATGTTAAAATCGATCAAAAAGAGCATTATCTAATAACAACATGTTTTCAAGATAATTAACACGAAATCTTGTTTAACAATTGCACCATTATTGTGACAAATTTACATGATTTATAATTATAACACAGCTAAATTGTTGAAAATCTCCCAAGCTTTTTAACAAATTAGCTCGATTTAATATTTACATAGTACAATAAACAAATAGATATTATAATAACATTAGTATGGAATCATGATTATAGCAAAGTTATTAACTAACTGTTTATACATCTGAATTCATGACCAAATTCAATCTTTATCGGATGGCATTCAGCATCTTTTAAACATATCATTTTAAGGAAAGATAACCATAATCTAGATTAACTAATAAGAATGTGTAAGACCTTTCATTTAGTAAATGCCAATCATCTGCATTTCTATGTGATAATGGTTTATCTTCTTCCTATTTATCTTTCAGATTAAGACCCCGACGCCGGATAAATTTTACGAATTCACGATTTGATATATCACTTGATTTTAAACGATGTTTGTTTACACGTGTATCCTATAACAGAGGACGGTTACCTGATTGACGAATCGTACAATGGTGTTGTCGATATCGATATCTAGAGGGTACTGATTAGCCGTTGGAGCCGATAGTCTTCGCCGGAAAAGCAGATGCGAAGGAGAAGATTGAGAGGTAGGGTTTTAGGTGTGTTTATATCAGTCGTCAACTCGTGAAAAAGAAAAAAAGGTATCTGGGTTTAAATTAGGTCAAGAAGATGAAAGAAAATGTTATAAACGCATGAAAAAAATTCCCAAAATAGCTATTTGACAAGCAAGATGTTCAATTTTTGAATCGGACTCGAAAAATCGAAATTGGATTCGATTTTGATTCGAAAATCACCAAGTCGAAATTCGATTCAAATGTTCATACTTGAATTCGATTCGATTCGAAGTATAATATCTAATTTCGAATATCAAAATTTTCATTTGATTCGATTTGAAATTCGAATAAAATTATTTATATATATTATATGGGGAATGTTCCCCTAAAAAGTCTATTTTGCCTAAGAAGGCTAAGAAGGATTTTTAAAAATTTGAAAACCGACTCAAACAAACTCCGAACTAACTCATTTTTGCGTCATTGGAACCATCTTGTCAAACCTTAAACCCGGAACATCAAAACCCAAACCATAAACCATAATACTAAAACCTAAACTTTAAACTCAAACAATAAAGCCTAAAGATAAAACCTAAAAGTTAAAAATCAAGCCCTAAAACCTAAACTTTATAGATAAACGTTAAATCTAAAACTTAAAAGCTAATATTATTGAGTTCGACGATACGGTTCCAATGCCATCAAAATGAGCTCAATCGGAGTTCGTTTGGGTCGGTTTTGAATGATTTGAAAATCCTTTTTAGCCTTCTTAGGCAAAATACACTTTTTATTTGATCCTACCCCTATATTATATATACACAATTAATTACTATATTTAAAAATTAAGTTTTTTATTTAGCTAGTTTAATTTATAAAAAAGTAAAATCCTGTTACACAAATGTCAACCCAATTATGCAATACATATAATTTTATTAGTTTGAATGTTATCTCTAGTGATACAAATTAAATGTTAGTTATTTGATATTTATATGTTTAAGGTTTATTTGATGTTTTAAATGCATAAACATGCATAGCAATTATAAACAATTTTCTTAATCAAATTTGAATCAAACTAATTTGAATCGAATTCGAATGCTTTTAAAAAATTTCAAAATTTAAAATCATTCGCTACGATGAACACCCTATTTGACAAGGTTTTTTCCTCAAAATATCCATTCGACTTTCAAATATTCATCTTATTACGGGCGCTATTATTTTAAAATGAAGAAGGTTGTGGTTAATTGCATCAAATTATTCACAACTTTTTAAAGTTTAATATGATAAAAATGAAAAACTTATAACAATAAAATCAGAAAAGAGCTTCAAGTTCACTTTGAGTCTAAGCTTTATCATCGAGTATTGTAATTACTAAAAGACATTAAAATGCGATAGTAGTGTATGTATGAGTCGTATGACGTGTTGGGGGACTTTTAGATTTATGGCAATCATGTTCTTACATTTAATTGTGAAAAGTACGTAATTATGAGAAAATTAGAAAAGTTTTTGTTTTCCTGGACAAAAGATTTAGCTTGAACAATGCTTAGAACATTTGAGTTGAACATGTGGCTTGAACATTTGAACTTGATTTTTAAAAGACGATAGCCTTTTAACTATATCATGAAGAGTGACTCTACAAGTTACGTTACCTAACTTGGACAAAAAAAAATGTTTGAATAATTGAATTGAAACATTTTAAAAAGTTGGTTACATTCCTAACGAAGCTTTCCTGTATACAAACGAAACTTACATCATTTTAAAGCAAATCAAAACTTATATTACATATATAAACAAACCAAGTGAACCATTGGTGTAATTAAATATACATTGGCGTCACCTAGGCTAGTTGGGTTGGTACTATCTAATTAACCGAAATACAATATATCATTTTAAAGCAAATAATTTGCTTTAAATTTTCATACATAAACCTCCATCAAACTTTCTTCTCTCGAGTGATCCCGATTAATATCATCAAAATCCGCTACGGCCTTGGGGGTCCTATAGAAAACATAAAACATCAAATACAGCATAACCAACAACAAATAAAATTCACAAAAAAAAAAATAATAATAAAAATAAAAATTGACAATTGACAATTATAAAACACAAAAAGAACTAAATAGAATGAATCATGCATAAACCATATAAAAAATATAATATGATTACAACTTTTGGAAAAAGCAAAACGAACAAAGAACAGGTTTCTACGTGAAAAAATAATACTTTTATTGTGACTTTCAAATGTGTACGTATGAAGAGAAGAGGAGTATGGCATACCTGGAAAATATTGACTTTCATGAGAGTTTAATGCTATCTCAAGTTCGTTGATCACGGTTTCCATCGTAGGACGGTTGGCAGCTTCTCCCAAACATTGGTGTGCAATACTTGTAAATATGTACAAAGAATCTTTAATGTTTTCACCCGTTTCTTCCTTTAAGCTCGGATCTATTATTCTATCTATGGTTCCATCATTGAAACATTGGCGTGCAATGGGCGCAAGCCCTTTTTCATTTTCTTCAATGAAAACTGGATCATATGCCACCCTCCCACAAAAAATTTCAAAAAGAACAACTCCAAAAGAATAAATATCCGATTCTATGTTTTGTTTACCGGTTGGATCCTCATACACTTTGTTGTGTATCTCTTGATTTGGTGAGTGTGATATGGAGATCACAAAGGAAGCAATTTTTGCCCCCATGTTCTTGTCTAGCAGAATATTGGCACTCTTTATGGCAATGTGTTTTATCCTTTGTGGGTTGACCATCTTGGTGTGAAGGTGATTGAGTCCACGTGTAATCTCAATGCACATGTGTAGACGGTGGGTCCATACAAAATTACCCTTGGTATCATTACTTTTTAAATAGTCATCAAGGCTTCTGCCAGAAACATGCTCATAGACCAGGATCATTTCATCACCTTCATCACAAAAGCCAAGAAGATGGACTATATTGGGATGCTTACAAGCATACATTTCAATCTCTTCAAAGAATTCTTGTCTTTTGTGCCCGCCTGTTTTACTTGTCATGCGCTTTACAGATACGGGAATAAGTTTCTTGAGAGGCTCACCGATGTTCTCCTCTCGTCCTGCCAACAAAGTATTGTTGCCAAAATGATCAAGTTTAGCTTTGTACACCATCCCATTTGTATCAAAACCAATGCAGTAAGTTTCAGCAAAGTTTTCGGTAGCCAATGTTATATCACGGAGTAGAAACCTCATGAGCACCACGGTATCACCCTGTAACATTGTTTTGGAATGAGAATGAATATTGTACATGATGGTAAGGATGATAATGAGAATAATAAAAAGGTGTAATTTATCTTTTGTTCATGCCATTTTACAATTGCAAGAAATAGTGCATACAACATAAAAAGTGTATTTTTTTCAAACTGCTGCAAAAAAATTTTCAAACCGATACATCTCCATTTCAATCATACATCACTGATGCAATTTTTGCATGGAGATAATTTTTTTAAAAAGAGTTGTGACTTGTGAAAAAAAAAACCAGTTTTGCCCTTTTTACATTAAACTTCTAACTGATCCTCCAAGTGTGTGTGTACGAGTGTGTCTATGTATGCCTAAATAACATAAAATGATGATAGATATGGTTAAAAATACTAAAAAGCAGTTATTAATTGATGATAAAGTTGATCCTAAAAATAAAGCTTTATATGCCCCTAAATGTTAAAATTAATATCTGCATTAAATTTATTTTGAGTGTAGACAAGATAAAGAGTCGAAACTTGCTTAGAAGGACCCAATTTCAACAAGTACTTTGTTTAGATATCGTAGATATCATAGTTATAAATTCATATTTATTGTGAATTTTGTACATCCAAAATTCAAGTTCATGCTTTATGTATCCTAAAGTGAGAATAAATTCCAACATCCTTTAAAAATGCCAATGAGCACAATAACTTAAGAAATAAGAACAGGTCAAGAATATGAATAAAAACATTGCAAAATTTTAAAAGCAGCAACTTACTTGCAAATGTAATGCTTTTTGAAGTTTCTTAATGACGACTTCCATTGTTGGACTCTTTGCTTGAGTTTCTGCCAAACACTGGTATGCTATTTTTGAAAATGTGTGAAATGATTTTGGATTGGGTCCTCTATTTAGACTAAAAATGTGATCATCATCTTCTTCAATCATTCTAGGATCAATCAATTCCTTTAAAGTTTCCTCATTAAAGCGTCTCCTTGCAATTGGTGCAAGCCCCATGTGATTTTCATCCATGTAAATTGAATCATAGGCCACTCTCCCAGATAGAACCTCAAATAAAACTACTCCAAAAGAGTAGACATCTGATTCCTTTTTATACTTCAATGTAGTCAAATACTCTGGATCCAGATAAACCTCGATGCCTGCAATATTTTTTGTATAGATAGTGCTTCCTTGCTGCTTCATCAGATCGAATTTGGAAAGCCCAAAGTCAGCAACCTTTGCTTTCAGATTTTCATCTAATAAAATGTTGTCACTCTTTATGTCTCGATGTATTATCCTTGGTTTTCCCTTCATGTTGGTGTGAAGGTAATTGATTCCATGAGCAACATCAAGGCAAATTTGAATTCTTTGAGCCCAAGTAAGATTGAACTCTTGACCACTGTTTCGCAAATAATCACTTAGGCTTCCTTTAAACACGTACTCATAAACAAGAACCATTTCACGAGCTTCCCTAGAAAAGCCAAGAAGAGAGACTATATTTGGATGCTTACAACTAGTAAGCAATTCGATTTCTCTTAAAAAACCTTGTTTGCCTTGCTCATCTGCTCTACTAAAGATGCGTTTTATAGCTACAGTTTTGCGTATCTTGTGTAGTTCATCTTTACACTTCCCTTTCATTGATGACAAACTTTGGATATTTAAAACATCAAGATTTGCTTTGTAAACTTTGCCATATCCTCCAGACCCAATGAAGTTTGCTTCATCAAAATTATTTGTAGCCAACCTTATTTCATTTAGTGGGATATTCAAGAAATCCATCTACAAGATAATGTGTTGAGTGAGGGGAAGAATTAGTGTGTACACATGCTAGCAAGGATAAACAAACAAACAAACAAACAAACAAACAAACAAACAAACAAACAAACAAACTTACCAAGTATATTCTCACTTTTCTATAGGATCTAGGGGGAATTATGGATACAAACCTTACCCTTATCCCAGTTGGGATAGAGAGCCTGCTCCGAAGAAGTCCCCGGCTCAAAGTTGTGATTTTTTAATTTAATCATCCCAACACTTTTAACATTATTTTCACAAAATAAGTAAAATAACGTTAAAATTAGTGAAATTTTACTTTGGCCCCTAGCAAGGATGATAAAGAAAATAGAAAAGAAAAATTGTCCTTGCTAAGCTCTTCCCTATCTTCTTTGTAAACCTTCAAATCAAAAATAGAATTTAAAGTTCATACCAAAAAAAATTCTTGACTTAATACTTTGTAGGGCATTTTGGTTTGGAAAGTGTTTAAGTGTAACTGAAATCTTAATAGGCTATTGACCACGTACTCTTAGAATGAAACTGAAAATGTGGCTGTCAAATTGTAACTTTCAATATGAGTTGGTGTTTATATTATTTTGATGCTGAAAATAGTGGCTGCCAGTCAGGTTTAATCAAAATAAGAACACAGTTTTTCAAAAGTAGACCATCTGGTTTAGTCATGTTGAGTATTGGGGTTTGCTATTAAGTCATTTCCATGTAATTCTTTTATTATAAAAATTAACCTGCTAATTTAATAATAAACTTTATAGATTAAGGAACTTCAATTTCAAACAAACTAAAAGAAATTCAAATTTAGGTAAATGGGTTGCCTGTGTTATGGTAATACCTCAAACTAATTAAAAGAAAATGTTTACCTTCAAGTTGTTGGATGATGTACCTTCATTTGCAGCTTTTGTGTAAACCTTCAATACAAATTAACACAATGGAATAAATTCTTAAACATAAAATTAGTAAGAAAAAAAAAACGAAAAAAAAAAAAAAATCGGATGAGCTTACAAGATTTGCATGTTTCCATTGAAGGTCCAGCACGTCCTCAAGTTCTTTGACAATTTGATCCATAGTTGGACGTTGCACAAGTTGTTGATTTAAGCAGTTATAAGCTATGTTTTTAAAGAGTGCCAGCGATTCTATATCCATTTGTTTCCTTAAATTAGGATTAATGATCTTATCTAGTTCTTCCTGAACACCATAATTTGTAATCATTGGTTTCCTCCCACAAATGACTTCAAACAATAATACACCAAAAGAATAAACATCATATTTGGGTGTCAAATTTATGGTATCAAAGTGTCGAGAGAAGCGAAGGCGATGCCTCCAACTTCGAGGATATTCTGTGGAGAGTTCAAAACCGTATATCTTGGCTTCCCAATCTTCATCTAAAATTATTTTAGAGCTATTGACGTCACAATGTATGACATCATAATGAATGTGATTCAACGCACGTGCAACACCTAAACATATTTGAATTCTTTTGGACCATGTGAGATTTGGATCACTTAGATGTTGGTTAAGAGTTCCGTAAAATGCTTTATAGACGATGATCATTTCATTTTTCTCATCACAAAACCCAAAAACGGAGACAATATTTTTATGCCGGAAATGCCTAATCTTTGATATCTCCGTCTGCAACTCGTCACCTTGCCCATACTTGCAATCAAACATTTGTACCACCACATTCAATAAATCCCCATTATGCAAGAGTTGTCCTTTGTACACCTTTCCTAATGCCCCTTCCGCTATCAGATTTTCATCAGAAAAGTTGTTGGTGGCAGATATTATACCATTAAGATAGAGCCTCTAAGTAAATCAAAAGTAGGGATATACATGAATAAGAAAGCCATTATCACTTTCAAAGAATACTTGTATATGGTAACATGCTGATGAATAATGCTTTAAACTAGGGGGTTAAACCCACGCTTTGCGGTGTGTGGCAGTTGAAGTTTTAAAAAATTTAAATGTGAACTCCTACGTAACGCTATATAGTAATTTAAGAAAACATAAAAGCTAAAATATTTAAAAAAAAAGGAAAAAAATTAAAAAATTATTAAAAGTTATTTAGTTTAAGTTGAGTTAAAATAATAATTAAAAAGTCACCAAATAAATAGCAAAATGATAAAAAGAGCCAGGCCCAAAGAGTGAACTTGTGATGTGGGGCTTAATAGGACAAACATAACTACTGGGATGGAGGCATAGTATTTGGTTTTGAAACCTATTAAAGAAAATATCAAAAGCGCACTGTTCACTCCTACAACTTTTAACATATACAAATGTTACACTTTCATTAAACAAGCATCTATCTATGACCCCTCACATGCTACCACCTCATGTGCCACCAAGCAATAAAGATGAGATCGGTACCATATCAGTACGTGTGGTACGGGTATACCGATACCAAATTTGATAAGTGGGTACAACATAGTGTACCAAATCTATTGGTACAGTACCGGTATAGGTACCGGTTTTTCGATACTTCACCTCGTTGGTATCGTTTTAGTGTTTTCCCTTTTTTTGGCTAAAACATGAAAATGCCCCTAAAATCGTATCAAATTCATTCGTAATCATTAAACCGTAACACCAAAACAATACAAAATGTCCCAAAAATTGTATCAAAATAATATGAAAAAAATAAACAAAACCAAATAAAGTTATTATTTGCTTAATCCCAGCTAATCACTTTGTACAAAACTTCATGCACGTATATATGAAGTCTTGCCATATCAAGATCAAAACATTTTCTTGATTCTTGAAAATCGATAGTTCTACACATGAACGCATTCTCCATAACTTACTAGCACACCCTTTATCACTTATAATCAAAGATCATTCCGGTCACTCAACAAAAAACATTAAGGGCTTTCAAATGCAGGTTTGTATACAATTCATTGATATTTTTTATTCTTGGTACAATTAATATATTTTAGGATTTTTAATGTTGTTAGCATGGCCTATGTTGTGCAAAGAAAAAAGTGTCAAAATTTTCAGTAATCAGTACAAAATCGGTATTTTTTTGGTTTTTACCAATATTGGCATGGCTTAGTACGCAAAATCTAATACCGGTACAGGTACCAATTGTGCTCAGTCAGTACTGGTTCAGTACGGTCCCAGTATAATACATATTCTAGTACTCGAAACAAAGTGTTAATCCCCACCTGGGTGACCTCCCTAAGAAATTTTCACTTGAGTAACCAAAAGCAAATCTGTAAGCTCTTAGCGGTCAAAGCTAACAACATTGATGGTATGAGGGTCAGATGTTACACTACAACTAGCGGTAAATGGAATTACAAAAGTACAAGTGAAGATGAGGTGCAATTTAAAGTCTGTCAAAGCCTTCAAGTGAGAGATTGTCGAACATGTATGGATGCATAGAGGGAGCCAGCCCTAGCCTTCACACGGTTTAGTGATTTGGAAAGTTTCCTTATTACGGTTTTCTTGTTTAGAAAGATTGACAACCCTAGTATTTGCTTATAAAGGCTCATTCATGTACTTGTAATTCTTTACGCACCTAACAAAGATAAACACTAGTTGCAACTCAGTGTACATAGGTCACATCAACTAAGCAAACAAACATACCTAGTGAATTCCCACTTTGTGAGGTTTGGGATGGGAGAGATGAAGACAGACCTTACCCCTACTTGTGGTAGAGAGGTTGCTTCATAGGACACTCTCGGCTCATAAAATCGAGGTCACATCAATTGAACTACTTTTATATCTATGTGTCGTTTACTACTTTCGTGTTTGTAATTTTTCATTTGTGTTTCATTGTTCATGTGTGATACCCTAACAAATTCCTTGTAATGATAATCTAATTATTCTAATCTATTACTTATATGGGTGATTTTATTTTTATAGCAGTACACGCCAATGTATGTACATAATCGATTCAGATTATAACTCTTTCTTTAGAGGAATCATAATCAAGTCAATCTTGAAACTGAAATAAAGAGATTCTTAAACAAATATTTCAACAATTTCAGAAAGAACCCAAGAAGTATTTTAACGATTTCAGGAGACTCAACCGATTTCTTTGTAATTTACAGTGTATATATATACAATATTACAATCTAACACTAACCTAGGGGCAACAATTCCTGACACGATACGAAAAAAAGCAGGTTATGTGTGGCTGACATGACCCATCTTAAAAAATGATTCAACTTGAACATGATCCCGTTTAAAAAGTAGGTTTAAAAATGAGTCAACCTGAACATGACCAGTTTAAAAAGCGGGTCAACCCAAACACGACCTATTTATTAAGTGGGTTGAAATCTTAACTCGTTTAAGGGTTTTTTCAAAAGTTAATATCTAGATTTTAAAGATAAAATTGTATAATTTCAAGTTAAATATTCATATTTTTAGATTTTTCATCTAACTATTAACCATCAAATGTGAAACTAATTTTCTAGTGTTGAACCCTTCTATCAACTTTTCACTTGCAACAATTTCATTTAATAGTTTTAGAGTTAATTACACAGTTGCTCCCTATGGTATGTCGATTTTGCACTGATGGTCCTTAATTATGAGAAATTACACATATGGTCCAAACTGTTTGCAAAAATGTAACACTAATGGTCCTTAAAACAGATGACCATTAAATTATAGGGTTAAAATTTTTAAAACACCTAAAATACTCTCACCCCTTCCATCTTCATATTTCATATTTAAAACCCTCAAACCTATACCACCCCCATTGCAACCTTTAACACCACCACAAACGAACCACCATCGTTGATGAACCACCAACACCGCAAACATATTACCAACGACATTGTAACCGCGGCACCATGTAAGGTGTGTAGATGTGTAATCGGCAATTATTTTTTGATCAGCTTGATCAGTTTTGGAGTTATTTGTAAATTGATGTTTAATTATGCTTTGATTGATGGCGATTGATTGACTTATGATGTTAAATTTGCCTTCAATCGTGTTGATTGCTAAAATAGTTAGATTTATCTTCTCTAAGTTTACTGTAAATTTGTAATCACAAAACACAATTGTTTCTAGTGGATTGAGTATACTAAGGGATCCACATCATAATAAGGGGCGTGTGTTCACTGAGAGGGAAAGAGATGTTTATTACTTGCACAGTCTCTTGCCTCCAGTTGTTTTGACACAGAAACTTTTAGATCTGCATATGTTTCCAAATTTCCATGAACACTGAAGAACAATTTGGCTTAAAAATGGCAATTTAGTTCGTTTATGTAAGAAAATCAGTGTTTATGAATCACCAGGAGAGGAAATTGATGCATAACATTCGCAATTATGAAGATCCCTTGTACAAGTATGTGGCTATGATAGAACTCGAGATATCACTATGAACTTAGGTGACCTCTTATCTTTAACTTTGATGTACAATAATCTAACATATCTCACAAGTTGAACTTTACAAAAGTAATGGTGGATGATGACGGTGGTGCTGCGGAAACAATGTCGTTGGAAATATGTTTGTGGTGCCAATGGTTCATCAGGGGTTGTGATGGTAGTTCGATTGTGGTGGTGTTAAAGGCTACAATGGTTGTGGTATAGGTTTGGGTGTTTTGAAGATGAAAGATGAAGATGAGAGGGGTGAGGGTATTTTGGGTATTATAAAAATTTTAACCCCAAAGCTTAATGGCCATTCGTTCTAGGGATCACCGGTTTTACATTTTTGAAAACAGTTTGGACCACAGGTGTAATTTCTCGAAGTGAAGGATATCATTGCAAAATCAACATACAACATGGACCAGCCGTGTAAATAACTCTGAGTTTTAAGAATGCATTCTCCAATCCATTTCATTTATTTCTTCTAATCTCGAGATAAATTTATAAACCCAAGTTTGTTAAGTGGGTGTGGGAGATAAAGAAACAAAAACAATTAAAATCACACCAATTACCAAAAAGGTTTCATTTAGGTAGAAGTAATTAATGGTTATTGTTACCAAGTTAGTATGTATTGCTCATAAAACGAGTCGACCCTAAAAACGACTCGAGCAGAACACGATTTTAAGTGACTCCAACATGACACAACAAGAATAAGTATAGTGATGACAATGGGTTAAATTTGGGTAATCATAACCCTATACCGATTATAAAAGTTTGTCTCATACCTAATACAAAACCCGCCCGGTATATTCGGGCATGTACCCTAGGTATCAGGTATGCCTGTGAGTTTCATGTATACTCAATAGTTTATTAAAAATACCCATTGAGTATACACGGTTTAAACCATCTAGGTATGATAAGGGAATTAAGAAATTTGAGATTTGGAATGGAGTGGAACGGTGGGAATTGTGGAAAGACAATCAGATACATATGATATATACTTAAAATAAACAAATAAAGAAAGGAAAACTATACAGGGTATATAATCGGGTAAAAGTTATGTGTTATTGTGTAATCTGGTCGGGTAAATGGGTATCTAACCAAATCCCGCATCCGTACCATATCTGTAAAAAAAAACCAAAAAACTAATCCCATACCCAATTACCTGACCTTATACCCATCTCTAATGTTTAGGGTTTCAGGTATTCCGATTGGGTTTGGGTGTCATTGACTCATTGCCATCCCTAAATAAGTAAATGGGTCTTCAAGTTCAACATGCCAACCCGAAACCTGCTAACCTTGCCAATTCACCAACCCAAGATTGACGCTCCTAAACTGACCCCCAAGAAATTTTGATCCCAACCCAATAATATTTTTGCATTGTACCAACTCTCAATAATTTTGACATCGACCCCCAATAATAATCATTTTAACATTTAAAAAGTTCATAAATATAAAGCTAATATAACTAATTAACACATTAAAAAACCTTATAAAGCCAATAACTATTCAAACAATTAAGCCTATTACTCAATTAGTTCTTATGACCCAAGTACCTAATAACTATTTTAAAGAATTAAACCAATTACTCCATGGCTCAATCATTAAAAAAATTAAGCCCATTACTTATTTTTAAATCTTAGTCTAAATTTTACTATATTATTGATTAGTTGCAGGATTATTTGATTATTTAAATGTTAGCTTGAAACACGTCGGTTGAATATTTTGTTAATGTTAGATTAATTATTTAATATGTTAGCATGGTTTGGAGTATTTTGTTGATGTTAGCTTGAAACTTGTTGGTTAATGACTTAATTTGGATTTAAATCTAGTTGATTACTTGATTGGTGTTTGAATTTGTAAATTTAGGGAATGTGAAATGTTGTAGAATGTGGGTTTAATCAATAAGGGCAATAGTTTGTATTTCAGTAATAGTTGAGGGGTTTAATTGTACTTTTGCTTAAAGTTTGTTAATCGTTTGTTAGTCTGTTAATTCGTTTGCTTATAGCTGATATAAGCTTAGTTTTGGGGGTAAGTAGGAGAACAATTTTGTTTTCATTCTCTGTCTTCTTTGTAATCGTTCTTGATTTTGTTCTAATAAGAAGATGACAACAATCATTGTTGAGTTCTGATCTTTATCGATTTCTTAATTTGTCTCTGGTGTTTGATTTGCAATCAACAATTGGTATCAGAGCCTGGTTGAGGCTCGATTCAGAGAAGGAAAAGAATTAGGGAAATCAGAAGAACCCAACATGGTGTCAACGACGAAATTTGACCTCGAGAAATTCGATGGGAAGAACGACTTTGGATTATGGCGTTTGAAGATGCGAGCGTTGCTAGTGCATCAGAGATTAGTGGATGCACTAGCTGGAGAAGCAAATTTGCCCGATGCCCTAAGTGAAAAGGAGAAGAAAGCCGTGATGGAAAAAGCACATAGTGCTTTGATTTTGTGCCTGGGAGATCGTGTGCTAAGAGAGGTGTCCAAGGAATCATCGGCAGCCGGAATATGGAACAAATTGGAAAGCCTCTATATGACCAAGTCACTGGCAAATCGATTGTATCTCAAGAAGAAACTGTACACGTTTCAATTAAATCCAGGGAAGAATTTGGAAGATCATACGGATGATTTCAATAAGCTGGTGATTGATCTTGAGAACATCGAAGTAACACTGGATGAAGAGGATCAGGCAATAATATTTCTTGCATCTTTACCCTCAGAGTATGAACACTTTGTTGATACCCTGATGTTTGGTAAGGATACACTGTCGATGGAGGATGTCTTGGCAGCATTGAACTCTAAAGAATTGAAGAAAAAATCGGATACTCAAGAAGACACTGCAAGTGGTCTGTTTGTTAGAGGAGGAAGATCAGAACAAAGGCAGCCAAAGCAAAAGGCTGGTCACAGGTCAAAATCAAAGTTTAGGAGGAGGTGCTACATCTGCAACTCAGAGAAACATTTGAAAAGGGACTGCCCAGAAAGGAGGAAGAAAAAGGGAGAGTCCAGTTCATACAAGAGTCCTGTGAATTCATCTCCGGAGGGGTCAGTGGATGGGTTTGAGAGCTCGGATGTGTTGGTGGTGACCGAACAAGTCATGCATGAAGAATGGATTATGGACTCGGGCTGCTCATACCATATGACGCCAAATAAAGAAGTGTTTAGCCAATTGAAGATGCAAGATCTTGGTAGTGTTAAACTCGGAGATGACAGACCGTGCAAGATTCTTGGTAATGGAAAGGTCAAGTTGAAGTTAGATGGTGGAGCAGAGATAACACTAACTGATGTGAGATATATTCCCAATCTTACAAGAAACTTGATTTCATTGGGTACTTATGAAAAGTCAGGGCATCATATTAGTCTGAAAGAAGGGAAGGCCAAGGTTGTTTTAGGTTCGAGGGTTATAATGATTGGAACCAGAAGGAAAAACAATATATACTCACTAGATGGCAGAGCTATTAAAGAAGAAGCTTATGTTGTAAGTGAAGAAGATGATAATTTGTCTATGATTTGGCATAGAAGACTTGGTCATATAAGTACTCAAGGGTTAATTGAACTAAATAAGCAACAAGTGTTGAAGGGATTAAAAGATATTCAACCAGAGTTCTGTGAACATTGTGTGGTAGGGAAAGCACAGAGAGTGAAGTTTGGCCGGGGAGTGCACTCTACCAAAGCTATATTAGACTACATACACACTGACTTGTGGGGACCTGCTAAAGTGGAATCTATGTCAGGTGCGAGGTACTTTCTTTCAATTATTGATGATTTCTCAAGAAGGGTATGGGTTTATGTGATTAAACATAAATCTGATACGTTTAACAAGTTTAAAGAATGGAAAGTATTGATTGAGAATCAAACTGGAAAAAGAATAAAGAAACTAAGATCCGATAATGGTCTTGAGTTTTGTAATGATTCTTTTAACCAATTTTGTAAGGAAAATGGCATTGCACGACATTTAACTGTACCTGGAACACCTCAGGCCTTGCAGAAAGAATGAATAGAACTTTGCTGAATAAGGTTAGATGTATGCTTATCAGCTCTGGTCTAGGTCAAACTTTCTGGGCCGAAGCAGTGATGACGGCTGCTTACTTGGTGAATAGATCACCTTCATCCGCAATAGGAATGAAGTGTCCTATGGAAAAGTGGTCGAATAAGATACCTGATTATGAGCATCTTAGAGTATTTGGATCTTTGTGTTATGCTCATATGAATCAGGGAAACCTGGAACCTAGAGCTGTTAAGTGTATTGTGTTAGGCTATCCAGTTGGGGTCAAGGGTTACAGGTTGTTGAAACTTGAGGGTGGAGGTCACAAGGTAATAGTCAGTAGAGATGTTGTTGCATTCAAAGAAGATCTGATGTATAAAGATGTGTGTGAACAGCAAGTTAAAGCTGGTGATAGTTTTGAAGGAGATTCCGGTGTCCAAATTGAGGTGGAGAAAGATAATAGTGAATCAAGTGTGTCTAATCAGGAGCAAGATGAATATAATATTGCTATGCATAGACCAAGGAGAAATGTGGTTCCTCCTATGCGATACAGAGATAATGAAGATTTATCTGCTTTTGTTTTTAATATAGCAGAATTAGAAGACTTGAGTGAACCTATGACTTATTTTGAAGCTGTAAATTCAGTAGATAAGGAGAAGTGGATAGATGCAATGAGGGATGAGATGGATTCACTGCAGAAAACTCAGACATGGCAGTTGGTAGATAGGCCGAATGATCAAAAACTTGTAGATTGCAAATGGATTTACAAGTTGAAAGAAGGAATAGAAGAGGTTGTTAAGCCAAGGTATAAAGCAAGGTTGGTGGCTAAAGGTTTTACTCAAAGGGAAGGTATAGATTATACTGAAATTTTCTCGCCTGTAGTAAAACATACTTCTATAAGAGTCATGTTGGCTATCACTGCTGTTAAGGATTTAGAGTTGGAACAACTTGATGTTAAAACAACATTTTTACATGGTGTTTTGGATGAACAAATTTATATGAAGCAGCCTTTGGGTTTTGTCAAGAAGGGTGAAGAAAGTAAAGTGTGTTTGTTGAAGAAATCCTTATATGGATTGAAGCAATCCCCAAGACAATGGTATCGTAGATTTGATGAGTATATGATTAGCAATGGTTTTATCAGAAGTAATTTTGATAGTTGTGTATATACTATGGAATATCTTCAAGGTAAATATATATATCTTCTACTTTATGTAGATGATATGTTAATTGCTTGTGAAGATGGCGAACAAATTGGTTATGTGAAAAGGCTGCTCATGTGTGAGTTTGACATGAAGGAATTGGGTCCAGCGAAGAAAATTCTGGGAATTGAAATTGAAAGGGATAGAATCAATAGGCGTTTGTATTTGACTCAAAAGTCTTACATTCGAAAGGTTCTATTGAATTACTCTATGGAAAGTTCAAAGCCTGTAATAACTCCTTTAGCCCAACATTTCAAGTTATCAAAAGAAGACTGTCCGGTGACAGATGCTGAAGTTGAAGAAATGAAAGGTGTGCCATATTCCAATGCAGTAGGAAGTTTAATGTACCTAATGGTATGTACCAGGCCAGATATTGGTTATGCTGTAAGCGTGGTGAGTAGATTTTTGGCAAATCCTGGTAAGATGCATTGGAAGACGGTTAAGTGGATTATGAGGTATTTGAATGGAACAAGAGATTTGGGTTTAATCTTTGGGAAAACTGATGAAGTTGATCCTATGATATTGGGCTATGTTGATTCTGATTTCGCCAAGGATCTGGATAAAGGAAGATCCATTACCGGTTATGGTTTCAAGGTAATGGGAAGTGTGGTAAGCTGGAAGGCTACTTTGCAGCATGTAGTAGCCTTGTCAACAACTGAATCAGAGTATGTCGCATTGACTGAAGCTGTAAAGGAGGCGATATGGTTAAAGGGTTTTGTCTCTGACTTGGGTTTTCATAATGTTGATGCTGTAGTCTTGTGTGATAGTCAAGGTGCAGTTCAATTATCTAAGAATCAAAGGTTTCATGAGCGAACTAAACATATCAATGTTAAACTTCATTTTATTCGAGAGGTAATTGAATCTAAAGAAGTTTTAGTTGAACAGATTGATACTACGTGCAATGCTGCAGATATGTTTACAAAATCATTATCTGGTAATCAATTTCAAAGTTGTTTGACTAAGCTGGGAATTGGTTGATTAAATCCAAGGTGGAGATTGTTGTAGAATGTGGGTTTAATCAATAAGGGCAATAGTTTGTATTTCAGTAATAGTTGAGGGGTTTAATTGTACTTTTGCTTAAAGTTTGTTAATCGTTTGTTAGTCTGTTAATTCGTTTGCTTATAGCTGATATAAGCTTAGTTTTGGGGGTAAGTAGGAGAACAGTTTTGTTTTCATTCTCTCTCTTCTTTGTAATCGTTCTTGATTTTGTTCTAATAAGAAGATGACAACAATCATTGTTGAGTTCTGATCTTTATCGATTTCTTAATTTGTCTCTGGTGTTTGATTTGCAATCAACATGAAAAATAAAATGTTAGCCCAACCCCACCCTAACTGAAACGGAAAATTATTTACATATAGCAATATAAAACCAACCCCCAAATATTTCCGACCCTGATGAAAAAAATTTATAGGTTCACCATCGCACATAAGTTCATAGCAAGAGTTAAAAGGCACTAGTACCTTTAAGGCATCAGTGTCATTGCCAGAGGCTTGAAACGTAAATGCAGCCCTCAATACCTGAGCATGTGCCTGAATTTTAGCCTGCAAAAACAAGCGTCATTTTCTATAAATACTTCTGATCTGATTAACTGGAGTCCACAGCTGACAAACATATTCATCAACATAAACAAGTTCTTGTTAATAACCGGTCATTCAACTGACAGAGTCACCAGACAACTGACAGACTAGCCACATGCTATTCTAATTGAGGCATCATATCATTGGCTGAATAAGTGTTATGGATTTTCAACTCTAACTAATACTCCAAACAATATGTCCCCTTTCAAAGCAACTGCTAGGGGCTAAGATTAAATTTGGTAGATGTTTTGAATTCTATTGCATGTCATCAAAGATTTGTTTGATCGGTATACACACATATATAACGTAAGATGAGGAAAAGAATCCTAAACGCCAGAAAAACAAAAGAAAAAAGTGCAGGAATTATATCCTAAAAACGGTTTTTAGTTGGGGGAAACGAGAAAAAGAAAAGAAGAGATACTAGAAGGGTGATGAAGACTGGAATACAAGTATGTAACTTTATATAGCCCACTAATAATTCACTCATTTAAGTACATAAATTATATTAACATCTAAATATATTTTAAAATAAATTCAAGGAACAATCAGTTTCAATCCAATTTGAATTTTTGACTCAATAATCTTGCTTTGTAAGATTTTTCTTCTTTTCAGTTTTTTATTTATTGTTTCTTAAAAGATAAGTTAAATTAACAATATTTCTATTTTTTAGTTAACTAATGTTTAGAGTTAAATGCCAAAATGGTCCCTGTGTTTATATCAAAAATGTCATTTTAGTCCCTAAATAAATTTTGTTGTCATTTTAATCCTTGTGTTTGAATTTAATTGTCAATATAGTCCTTCCTCTTAATTTTTATAGTCATTTTAATCCTTGTGTTTGAAATTTAGCTGCCAATATAGTCCCTAAAATGACAACTAAAATTTAGACGAAAGACTATATTGACAACTAAATTCAAACACAAGGATTAAAATGACAACAAAATTTATTTAGAGACTAAAATGACATTTTTGATATAAACACAGGGACCATTTTGGCATTTAACTCCTAATGATTATATATGAATGCAGGGGCGGAGGATAAAGGGGCCCAAGGGTGCCCCAGCCCCTCTTGTTTTTCTGGTCAGAGGCCCGATATAGTAGTTTTCGATCGGAAAATTTTATAAGTATTGAGTCCGGATCCTTCGGTTTTTCTTTCTAAAATTCCTAGGGCCCCTCCCTTGGATTTTAAAAAATAATAAAGTTGAAACCTTTAAGGGTTCACAGTGTCGGTTGTTATCTCATTTTTTCCCGATCTTACGTTTAAACTTTAAAGCTTGGGTGGTGGGCCTGAAATTTAAAATGAGTCATTAACTTTTTTCATTGTTTAAACATTCAAATCAAAACAAAAGGGTAAAACCCATTTCAATTCAGTCGAAAAGCAGGGAGCCAAGGAATTAGGAAATAGGGTTCCATTCCAATTTTTTTCTCCAGTCCAGCACAGAGCAATTCAACTTCATCTTTTCGTCTTAAACATTTTATATCTTGTTTGATACAAACATATTTATCTTTTTTGAGTGGAACAAATATTTGATATTTTAAATTGTTTGACCCGACCCGAATTACCATTTGTTGACCCGAATTTTTAGCCCGAAACATAGCTAAAAACCAAGATTACCATTCACTCGCCATAACAGGCTGCATAAACTAATGAGACAGACATATTTAATCTAAGAAACAAGATTAAAAAATATTTATATAAAGCACTATATAATTATTTTATATGCAATGATTTTGTTCAGAAACAATGTAACTAGAAAAATATAAACAACATCATGACTGAACTCACTAAAAACATGTTTCGAAGATATGTAAGTGTTCTAACATGATATACTTTCAATTCTTCCCAACCTTTATCTCAATACATATAGACACCATTACACGGCAGTTTTACAATGCGGTTAAGTATTTGTGTGATAACAAGCAGATTCATTAAGTTTACAATTTTAATTACAATGATCATTCACTCTTAAGTAAATTTTTTTTTTGAACGGCGAAGGTCTCAATCGTGTGAGCCAACTGTTTCCAGGTCATGTCACCAAGGTCTAGTTACCTCTCATGAGCCCTCATAGCCACCTCAGGAGGAAACCCTATTGGGAAAACCCCCTGACCCCCTCAGACCACTTTTTCGCTGCGGGAGAGTTTCGAACGCGAGACCTCTCATTTGGAAGAATCCCGGGATACCATTGAGGCACTCTTAAGTAAATGAAGTCCATTGTGAAAAGGTGTCCCTCCCGTAAGTTTTCAAGTCCCATTGTGAGCAAAATGATGTAAGTTTCAAACTATATATATCTGGTGTGTGAGTTGGCCATTAAAAATTAAAATACAAATTAAAAAATAAACCCTTTTGCCTGATTAGTACTTAGTATCGTATCTTTATTACTAAAAAGTAAAATCACATTGAAATAAATTATTATTTACATTTTTGTAAGCCATAAATAAAAGGGACTGAAGTGATCTCATTTTAAAAAGTTGTACAAGAAAAAAAGATGTCCCTGCCAAGAAATAATGGCACTAATCCTAAAAGTTATAAAGGGGTCTACGCCAAAAGCATTGATTAAATTGAATAATTTTTCTTTTTTTCTTAACAGCAAATCTATCCTGATTTTTCAAACTAAATTATTCTTTGCCCGGTTTGAACCATGACGTCTATCAACTTCAGAGTTTTTTACTCAACTAGTGCCTGTGGTAAAAATAATTACCAAAATGATGTTCTCTTAAAAATAATTACCAAAATGGTGTTTTCTAGTAATCAAATATTACTTTTTGAATTTAACTTTGATTAATTACATTCTCTTCATAATTAATATCAAAATCTGGAAGCATCTATCGAAAGGTAATGAGGAGGTAACGGTAGCAATACGGATCCATAGCAACAGAAATAGATTGATTTGGATGAACAATTAATATCAATGTTTTCATAATCGGACCGGACATTGAACCGGAAGTCTTGCTAGTTACTGGTCGGACCGGATTTAAGAACTGAATGACATGATAAATATATAAAAAAATATATAATTATAAACACATTTAAAAAACATAATTAATGTTCAAACAAATCTAATCATGTTACAATAAAAACAAATAAATGGTTTGGTTAATGTTTTATTTTTTGGATTTTAGTTAAAAAAAAACATTAAATCTGATCTGATGGTGAACCGGTTGGTTTTTGAGAGTGCGGTTCACATGTTATATTTGGGCCAGCCACCTCACTGGTTCAGTAGTTCCCGGTACGACTGGTCCGGTTTTCTAAACATTCGTTATTATATTTTTGGTTGGAATTATAACATCATAATATAACACAAAATAGGTTGAGATGGGCAATTTTTTGATAGATCAAGAAAGGAGGTGATTATCACCTGGATTTGGGTTGAAATGAATAACATTCGTTCGATTCGGTTTTTTAGGTTCGGCTTTTTCGGTTAATTCGGTTCCAAATGAGATGATTATCACCTGGATTTGGCGACGTTCCTCCTCGCGAACAGATCGCTCTTTAAGTGTGGCGCGCCTCAGAGCGTTTATGGCGGAAAAGGCCGACACATCAAATTCCTCTTCCATTTCTCAAAATCCCCAAAATTAATCTGTCAAAACCCTAAAAACAATTCTGTAGGAGAAATGGAACAAAGGTGAGGGACATCCAGCGGTGAGATGGAGGGTTAAGAGATCCTCTGTTGGTGTGTAATTGTATACACATATGGGCTATGGCTGACTGAGAGTAGTGAGGACTGAGCACCAAATTGTCGTAGACTAATTGCGTGTCTGAGATTTCATTATAAGATGATATATTAAAAGTTGTTTGTAAAAATGTAAAATGATTTTTGAAAATGATTTTTTTTATAAGAATAATAAGTTGTTATTTAAAAGTTAAAATTTATGGATTTTTAAAATAACTTATGACTTATTGATATAAAATTACAAACTTATCTTCACTTTTTACCCTTACCCAATCTACCACCCACCGCCACGCCACCCCACCGCGAACGCCGCCACCCAACGCCACCTGCTACTATCACCGAGTACTACCCACCACCGCACCACCCACCTCCACTGCCAGTCCGCCACCCACCACTATTTTCGCAACCCACCACAGTCACCCATAAGGCCATAACCTTAAAGTGGTTGTCAATACAATAATGTTCCTTTTGTTCATTTTGAAAAAACTAATCCAAACATATTTTTAAAAATTTCATTATAAAAGATCATAATTTAATAAGCATTTTTGACAAAAAAATCTTTTAAAGTTAAATAAGCAATCTCAAATATAAGCTAAGAGACCGAAAGGATGATGAGTCATGACTTTGATTTTGAATTCGAATAATATTCGAAAGGGTGTATTACGGAATTATATTCTTATGAGATTATTACAAGTAGGTTACCTATTATTTATTTAGTTATTGAAAATTTTAATTATTATTTTATTAATTAAAATACTTATTAATATGTAATTTAATTAATTTATAACAAAATATTGTATAATTTTTAAATTTTTATTACTAATTATTAAGGTTGCAAAAGTCGTTAGGCGCTTCTAGGTCGGAATGGGTCCTTGGAGCTAGTAATTGGGCAGTACTCGGCCATAGTCCCTAGGCGGGAGTACTCGGGTAATACCCAGGAACTATTCGGCCTCGGAACAACTCCTTGGAGCGAGTACTCGGCCTTGAAGGCCGACTTTTACAACAGTGCTGATTATTTAATATTTTATATTCAATCCGTTTAATATACCGGATAAAAATCTAGTATTGAATACAAGTCCATCCGAATTAAAATCCAACCAACTGACAATTTTGTGTGGAATCTATCGTAGCCACAACATTGATGCTTATTAATTCGACGTAGAAAAATCAGTGAATGGTGGGACAAAGATTGAAGTAGTTAATTATAGGGATAATAACGTATATCCCCTTATTAAACATCAAAATTACATATATCCCAATGTTAAACTAAAATTACAAATATCCCCATGTTTCAAAATTGCCCATTAGTAAGGAGAAATATATAAATTGTTTTTAGTTAGTTCATTAAGGGTAAAATAGGAAATATATAATTTGTTTTTTAATGAAATGGGTAAATATGTAATATATTTTGTTTAGAAAGAGTAAATATGTAATTTAATGTTATGCTTGAGTAAATATGTAATAAATGGTTTTAGTAAGAGGATATATGTAATTGACCCTTAATTATATATTAATAGAGACTTTTCGATTGACTACTTCAAATTATGACTTTTTAATTGACTATTTTTTTAGTCTTTACCTTGTTAAATTAAATTATATATATCTAGTGTTGGAGGCTTGGAGCGCTTGCAAGTTGCAACCGACTAAATTCCCCCCTCCTTAAAAACTCATTATTTTTTTGAACGACGAAGGTCTTAATCGTGCGAACCAAATGTTTCCAGGTCAAGTCACCAAAGTCTAGTTACCTGAACCTTCCATGAGCCACCACAACCACCCCAGGAGGAAACCCCACTAGGAAACCTCCTGACCCCCTCAGACCACTTTTTCGCAGCGGAAGGGATTTGAACCCAAGACCTCCCATTTGAAAGAATCTTCGGCTACAATTGAGGCAATGCCTCATTGGTTAAAAAAAAACTCATTATTTAACTTTGTAAAATATTGTTTTTGTTTATGTGGTATATATAATGTGATTTTTTTCTCATAACTTTCATTCATTAGTTTAAAAAAAATAATAATCATGAGTTATATTAATTAAAGATAATATACTAGTAACAATGAACAATAAAACTAACATCGAATGAAAAACATTGATACCATGACATAACTATTTTTAATTTGTGTTTCGATCTTTATAGCCTAGTTGTTGTAATTTCATATGTTTTTATGTAATCAATCATGTTAACGTCACTTACTAAACATGTAATAAAGTTCATAGATACGTTGCATCCTGTGATTTTGCTTTTAACTTTTTTTATATTTTTTCTATTATTACTTTTTAAAATTTTAATATCATAATGTACGAGGCATAATATTATTTTCTACCTACGTTCAGTCTCTGTAACTAACTCATCACGATTTCATATGTTTTTTAATCATACCGCATAACCATAACGTGTGTGTTTTAATTTTACTGACCCATCGTAGCATGCGGGTAACTTGGTTCGTTTGGGAAAAAAAAAGTGTAGTTAATTTTATATTTCATGTATTAAAATAACTCTTAAGAAGTTGAAGAAAATTTGTGTGTGATTTATATATAGTATCATCTATCTTTTTTAACAACTAAAATTACACCAAATCTGTGTTAGACGGGGCTCCAACTCAAAACCTCATGAGAAGTAACGTGACACTAACAACTAACTCTAATGATTTTGTAAGTTGAACTCAATCCGAATCATAGCATCATCTACTTAAACATAAAAAATTGAATAGTTTATGAAGTCTTATATGTTCTCTTATTTGAACAACACTTAAATTCGGACCCTGAATAACTCCTTTGAGTAATTGAGATAACCATATTTCATCTTAGGGCTTGAAAACCACTTGAATTTGGTATGAACGATTAGAAAAAATTGTGTTGAACATGTGACTTGAAGCTGACCTCTTAAAAAATTAAGGTGAAAGTGACTTAAAATGGGCATTTGAACTAGACTTTACTTACTTCAGCATCTGACTTTGGATTGAACATGTCAACATAAACTTATTTAACATATTAATTATTTCTAAATGTAGCTCGTCTTAGTTCTAAAAATATTTATTATAATGCCAAAATGACCTTACTTGAATTTTACGTAGGGCTTAACACTACATAGTTTCAAGCCTTAAACACGGATTTGAATACAAATCAACATATTGTTCTTCAAGTCAACTAAATAATGAAAAAAATCTTGATGATTCATAAATCATTTGACTGAATTGTAGCGTTGTATGAAATAAAATGCATAATATATCAATTTAATTGTTCCAACAATGGCATCATTTTGATGTTGATCCAAGAAACATGAATAATGTGTTTGGTAATTATACATGAAATTGGATGAACAACACATTTGATTTTATACTTTCTTGAATTTATGAATTTTGTTCATACATACATCGACATCACATATGTACATACGGTTTTGAGGTTTTATATAATTCTAGAACCATATTTTCAGTTTTAAACTTTCTACACTTACATAATAACCATTTGACTTTATATATATACATAACTAGGTTAGAAACCCATGCATTACATGGGTTTAATAAATCTAAATGTTGTAAGCAATATTTTTTTTTTATAAAATTTGTATGTTTGATATTAGTAATTGTTTGTAAAATAATAATAATTAAATGTTTAAAAATAACATATTACAAATAAGGATTAAGAATTATAAAATTATATTTTAACATATTATATAATTGAATTTTCTTATGATTTATTAAGTTTTATTTAATTTTTATGATAAGATCTATTTGTTTTATATTTAATTGTATAATTTAATTATTTAAAATGATTTATTATTAACTTAATATAAAAGATAATTAGTATTTAATAGCATAGAGTGACGAAATTTTTTTTAGAGTTCATTAGGAGATGACAAGTGTTCATATTAGCTATTCTTTTAATAGTAGAAGATTGACTCTAAATACACTTTCTAATATTGACACCTTTAACCCAAACTAATTGTGATAACTGCGTACGAGGAATTACGTCAGCAACGAATTGAGCACAGTTGATGTTGCTTAGAATCCATGGGGAGTTGATAATCGAAGTTATTATGGGATGATAGTATGTGAGAAATGATGAACATGGGCGAAAACCGCGTACAAAACGGAGTTACGGATGGTCCAGAATCGCAAAACGAAGTTTCTGTCGAAAAATGGAAAAAAATGGTCTTCGCGGTACGCGATGGCGAAGTTGAGGATTCTTCGCGGTACGCGATGCTTGAAAATATCTGAGATTTCTCCGGATTTCTCCGCGGTACGCGAAGCCTACTTTTCTTATCTTCGCGGTACGCGACGGATGGAGATGTCGCCAACTTGCTTAAAAAGATCAGATTTCATCAATCATCATCATCCTCATCCTCTTGTTGCTTCCAGTCGACGACACCACCACCACCTTCGAAATTTTCATCATCCAACACATAAAATCTCTGCTTCGAAGCCTCTGGAACGTTTAGATCGCATCCAGGAACGTTTATATGAGTCCAGATCATCTTTCTATCCGCAGGAATCCGTCAGAATAGGTAATGGTTCATTTTAAACCTTCTGGTTTGATTATGAATGATTAAATCTTAGTTTTGAACGTAATGATATAGTTAGGGTTGTTGATTATTGCCTGGATGATGGCTAGGATTGATTATAAATGACAAACTCGAATTGTTAACGGGTAAATCCTTGTTTTGAGCCGTTGTAATGCCCGGTTTGCATGAAATCATAACAATGGTTATAATGGTTTAAACCATTTGGTTGTGACAATGTAGGTGATTAGTTTGATTAATCCTTGACATGCAACGTGAAAACCATGTGTTTCAAACTAATCACAGTCATTAACATACTCGTTGGAACGATTATCTGATGTTTCTGATAACAGTCAGATTAGTATGTTAAACATGGTTATTAAACATATTCTAATACTACATTGTGATATTTCATGATATTCGGGTAATCAATAACAAGGATTAATCATTCCTAAGCCATTAAACTGTCTAGTAACTGCTTAAGCATTATAATCAACAACATTAACTATTTGGTTAATCTGAGATTATACTGATTAATCAAGGGTGTCATCAACCTAGTAGTGGGAATGTGAATCAGTATAGGTTCCTACATTATCATACATTGTATGATATTTCACTAAAATAAATAACTAATAAGTTAATATCGGTTTGATGACTTTCAAGGCAATGTCTTTGACATTGGACGTTCAAAAGGATTTAATCAATAAGTTGGAACATAAATAACATATTAAACATAAACTAATGCAGAAGTTCACTATTACCACCAGTGCGAGTGTTCCTACTACTCTGAAATATCAAGTGAGTTTCGTACAACCCCTTTTCTCTTTATTGTTTTATAAACATCGGGGTAACTCTGCAAACTGTTTTCTAAACATATGATATGCATCACTGATATCTGTGTGATTTCATGGGATTTTGCCGTTAGTATCTCTATCACAGTATCAAAAGTCCTCATCTCTTGAACTGTATCTAGTGAACCCATGTGGGGCTGAACAGGAATCATTGATAGTACTATTGGCTGACAACCCATTTGCTGGGAGGATTGCATCTCCCCTGGTGCGAATGTTTGATACCTGGTTACGAAACGCTTACTTAATGTTAGTGATAGACATTAAGATTATGAGGCATTAAGATATTTACCGACGGGTAGTATCTTCGTGAACGAACAACTGTCCGAAAGGAACTAGATACGGGTCCCATGGTTATCATGAACTGAAATTTTGTAAACTTACTTATCATATCATATTGTTCCAAATTGAACTGTCGAACTCACCAGCTTTGTGCTGACGTTTTAAACTCAACATTTTTGCAGGACAACGGTGACAACGCGGTGAGGATGCACTTTACATAGTTGAACCTTAATGTATCTTATTGTGTAATAAACTTAGTTGTAAAGTTGAATGTATTAATTTAAGTGAATCTGTGTGCTGTGATATTGGTTCAAGTAAGTCACACCTCATCTCTGAGACATCACCACTATGCTTCCGCAACCAATAGATGAGACTTATGACATCATCTCAGGTGACGAGAGGTGGGGGTGTGACACTAATATTCGGTTTATATCTTTAATACTTCTCTTTAAACTAAATATAGTTTAAAGAAGGTATTCTGCGTGCTTAACTTGTGTTTACAATGGTTGTTTTATCATTACAGATGAGATTAGATGCATGCTCTTTTTCTTGTTTGTTGTCTTTTCATTTATCCTTTCATTTGATGAATTCGTATGCAAAGTGACCGAACTCATCACATTCATAACACCTAAGTTCTTTTTTACTTTTGTTTACTATGTTGGTGCCTCTTTCATGCCCTCTTTCTTCTTTATTAAAGTTTCTTCCTCGTCCTCTACCACGTCCTTGACTATTTGAACTTGCCATTAGAAGTTTACCTTGATAATTTTCCATTCGTTCATCATGAATTTTAATACGTTTTTCAAGAGATGTTATTCTTCCAATGACTTATTCAAATGACATTTGTCAATTTCTTGATATTGCTTGATAGATGTCATGATTGGTAAGAACTTTTTTGAAACTGAGTCAAGTAGTTTACTTACAATTATCTTCTCTTTTAAAGTACTACCATGACTTTTGAACTTGGTGCTTATATTGCTTAGCTTTCCTGCAAAGTTACTTATAGTTTCATTTGTATTCATTCTTAAAATCTCTAGTTCACTACTCAAAGTTTGTAGACGTGCTTTCTGAACTAGACCAGGTTCAATATATTTGACTTTGATTGAGTCCCAAACTTCTTTTGTAGTCAATTATTATGCAACTTGCATTTTGGATGTTTGTATGTGCCTTTTTGTCATCAATTGTTTTCTTTAACATCAATTGTTTCCTGAAGTTCATAAGCCTTCAATATTGTTTCCATCAATAAAACCCAATTAGTATAATTTGTTTCATTCAGTTTGAGACATTAAAGTGAAGCATTTCCTTGTTCATGAATTGGTACTATATTGTTGGATGCATTATCATGCTTGTTGTTTCCTTTGTCTGTCATGTTTGCTTTCTAATAACTTTCTTAAACTTTATTATTGCATCTTGATAGCTTTCTTTCTAATCAAAACCAAAATAGTTTATGATTTCTTGCTTTTACTTAGAACCAAAATAGTTTATGATTTTCTGTTCTTAGTTATGATAAAATTAGATGCTTGCCTTTTTTTCGCTTTTGATTGACATTTATCTTTCTTACCCACTTCTATCACACAAGTCTTTCTTGCTTGCTTTTGTCTCATGAGGTTTTCTTGCCTGTTTTTGTCACACGGACCTTTCTTGCTTGCTTTGCTACACATGTCATTCTTGTTTGCTTTTGTCTCATGGGTCATTCTTGCTACACAGTTTGTTCTTTCTTCTTTCTCTCCTTAAATCAATTAGAAACTTGATTCCTCATAGTTTGATTATGCGCTTTGATATCAATTGTTGGCAATTAGACACACATTTGTATAAACAACACACTTGCTTGATTTTTATAATACTTGCTTGAATTTATGAATTTGGTTGATACATAGATGATACATCAACATCACATACATAAGTACGATTTTGAGCATATAATCCTAGAGACATATTTTTAGTTTTAGACTTTCTAAACTAACATAATAATCTTTTGACTTTACATATAACATAACTGACTTTAAGTATACTTTTTATATTGACATATTTAACCCAAAACTAATATTTAATTCACTTTGAGAATCCTTTAGTTGTTGTGCATGTAGCATTCCACCAAACTCTCAAAGTAAATGCATCAAGGAAACAAATAATGGTTACCATTGTTAATTCAAAACGATCGCATCTAACTGTTATAACAAATAATATACCTGGTTTCAAAGGGCTTGAAAAAGACCCAAAATTTTCATTTTTTTAACAAGTATTACTGTCAGACCGGTGAATCGGACCGATCGAACCAAAATTTCAGTTTTTTATAATAAATTACATATATAAATTTTATAATATTTATAAAGTCATCCGGTTTTTAAATCCGGTCTGATCGATCTATCCATTGAATATGAAGGCTACCAATTTCATATCAAGTCTAGTTCGAAAACATTGTCGAGAGTAGCATCTTGATAGATACAAAGCTAGCAAGTGATCATGTACTAATCAAAAACATAACTTTAAAAGTCTAGTCATGATTAAGAGCATACTAATCACGTTCATAACTCACATAAATATGCATGGGTCGAAACTCAGATGCAACATATAATATGGTCCAGCATTGTTCCTTCTAACTTATAAAATATAAATTGATGGACAATTGGACATACATTATATCATTTAGAAGCACAAAAATAAATTTGCATATGAACATAAAGTTTACTAAAAAATCATTTTTGTCAAAAAGGGTAAAAAAAACAATGAAATTTTAGCACGTCAGAGGTTAGAAGAAAGAAAATTAAAGTAATTTGAACATTTTTTGTTGATTTTTTTCAATTTAGTTAAGTGTTTTTTCCTATAATACATTTTCGTCCTTTTTACAGTACTTTGAAAATTACCATAAATTTATATATTAGAAGGTTTTTTGAGATCCACCCTCTATAAACACAAGCATCCATCTATCTTCCCTCTCTTCATAAGCCCAAATGCCCAATTAATATCATCTAAATTGCACGCGCTTGGGGTCCTAACAAACATATAAACATCAAATACAATAATTAAAAATCACGCAGAATCGAAAATTATGAAACATGAAAAGAACTAAACTAGAAGGGTTATTTAAATACTTCCAACTTTGATCTTTTGGCCGACAATACTTTCAACTAAGGAAATGTTTATTGGCACTCTCAACTTTCAAAACATTTTTCATAAGTACCAATAAACATTTCCTCAGTTAGAATTATTGCCGGCCAAAAGGTCAAAGTTGAAAGCATTTAAATTCAATAACCCAAAATAGAATGAATAATACACAATGCGTACAAAATAAGAACATGTAAGATTTTAGAAAATGAATGTTCGAATTCTGTAAAAAACAAAGCAAATTTAAAACACGTTTGTACCTCGGATGATGAAAATGTTCACATGTAAGTAATGATGTAAATGATTATACCTTTCTATGTTAATGCAAATACAAGATAATGGAGGACCATAATACTTTAAACTGATGAACGCTAGTGATCAACGTTACGAGGAGAAGAAATTTATAAGAATGCTTAATTAATTAGTTACAAAATATTTACTTACTTGAAAGTGTAATGCTAGCCTCAAGTTCCATGATCGCCATTTCTATTGTTGGACGCTTGACAGTTTCTCCCAAACATTGACATGCCAGTTTTAAAAATGCTTCCAACGAATCTTTTTTGGGTCCTGATCTATTTGAAGTGAAAACATCTTCACCCATTTCTTCCATTAATCTTGGATCTATTATTCTCTCTATGGTTCCATCATTGAAACATTGGAGTGCAATGGGTGCAAGCCCATTTTTATTTTCATTTATGAAAACTGGATCATATGCAACCCTCCCACAAAAGATTTCAAAAAGAACAACTCCCAAAGAGTAGATATCAAATTCTTTACCAGTCGTTTCATATTCAGGATTGCGTGTGTCATGATTTGTTGTGTGTAACTTGGAGATCACAAAGTAAGCAATTTTTGCACCCCGGTTCTTGTCTAAGAAAATGTTGGCACTACGTATGTCGATGTTTATTAGCCTTTGCGGGTTGATTATCTTGGTGTGAAGGTGTTTGAGCCCACGTGCAATCTCAAGGCACATGTATAGACGTTGGGTCCATGTAAAAGTATCCATTTTATCAAAGCTTTTCAAATAATTGTCCAGGCTTTTCTCAGAAACATGCTCATATACAAGGATCGTTTCATCACCTTCATCACAAAAGCCCAGAAGAGAGACCAAGTTTGGATGTCGATAAGCGCGCATTTCAAGTTCTTCAAAGAATCCTTGTTTTCCTTGCCCACCTGTTCCATCAATGATGCGTTTTACAGCTACAGAGATACGCTTATTGTAGCCATAGTGATTAACTTCAGCTTTGTAGACTATCCCATTAGTGTCTAAACCAATGCAGCATGTTTCAACAAAGTTCTCAGTAGCTAACTCTATATCACTAAGTCGAAACCTCGAGAGTACTGTGGTTTCCTCCTGCAACATAATTGTGTGTTCAGATGACTAATCTTATTAACAAAGTGGTACCATCTCCTATGCATATATTAGTGTATGTATTTGTATGATGAAAAATTAAAACCTCCTATACAGTCATTTGTGCAATAAATTTATTTTGAAAGTAGATATAGACATATAGACATAGTATTCATAAACTTGCTTAGAAAGACCCATAAAAATACGCACTATACTCTCTATAATTTCGAACAAGTCTTTAATTCTAGGACCAAAATTCATGGTTTAACACTTTAACGGTATTAAATATAAATTCATATATTCTGCTTGTTTACATATGAAATCAAGTTAATTTGTGATTTGTGTATTTTAAACTAAAGTAGCATCCTTTTAAAATGTTATGAAGCATTGTATTTTTAAAAAGGGAAAATTTTACCTAACAATAATCAAGTTTTCCTATTGTTCCACTAAAGTCACTTAAAGTTTTTTTTGTCTTTCTAAATTCACTCAACTTTTAGTACGTGTTTCAATTATGTGTATTTTTTAAAAAAAATTATTGTTTTTGAAATTAATTGAGGCAAATAAAACATATATAAAATCTTTTTATAATAATAAGGGAAACTTTTTAATAACTAACTTGAAATACGATGGAATTGTGAAGAAAACAAATTCACGAATTAATAACAAAGCTTCATAATTGTTAAATTTAAATCAAATTAAGAAAAAATAATAACTAAATACTAATAAATATACATAAATATTTCATTTGCCTCGATTAATTTAAAAAATTTATGTACTTATATAAAAATTGCATATGATTGGAACAGCTAGTGAAAATTGAGTGACTTTAAAGAAATAAAAAACTTTAGATGACTTTATCGAAACATTTAAGAAACTTGATTATTATTTTACAAAATTACACTCGTATAAAAATTATCGAGCTTATGATGAAAAATATAGTAATTTTTTCAAACCACTGACTTACCTGCAATTTTAATGCATTTTGAAGTTCCTTGATGACGACTTTGATTGTTGGACGCTTGGCTTGAGTTTCTGCTAAACATTGATATGCAATTTTTGAAAACGTTTGAAACGAATCTTGATTGGGTCCTCTGTTTAAAGTAAAAATCTGATCATCATCTTCTTCTATTATTTTAGGATCAATCAACTCCTTTAGTGTTCCCTCATTGAATCGCCTCCTTGCAATGGGTGCAAGCCCCAAGTCATTTTCGTTAATGTAAACTGAATCATACGCCACTCTACCAGATAGGACCTCAAATAAAACTACTCCAAAGGAATAAATATCGGATTCCCTTTTATACTTACCTGTAGCTGAATATTCTGGATCCATATATAAAGTTGTCCCTGCTTTATTTTTTGAATAGATAGAGCTAAGCTGTTGATTCATAGGATGGGCTTTGGAAAGGCCAAAGTCAGCAAGCTTTGCATTCAGATTTTCATCTAACAAAATGTTATCACTCTTTATATCTCTATGTATTATCCTTGGTTTTCCCTCCATGTCATTGTGAAGGTAATTAATTCCATTCGCAATATCAAGGCAAATCTGTATTCTTTGCGCCCAGCTAAGACTAACCGTGGTTTTATCACTGTTTATCAAATAATCACCAAGGCTTCCTTTAAAAGCGTACTCATAAACAAGAATCATTTCACCAGCTTCTCTAGAAAAGCCAAGAAGAGAGACTATATTTGGATGCTTACAACTAGTAAGCAATTCAATTTCTGTTAAAAACCCTTGTTTACGTTGCTCGTCTCCTCCATTAATAATCCTTTTAATAGCAACAGTTTTGCTTACCTTGGGTACTTCATCTTTACTCTTTCCTTCAATTGATGACACACTTTCGGTAACTAAAAACTGAAGTTTCGCTTTGTACACATGAGCAAACCCGCCAGACCCAACTAGGCACTTTTTATTGAAACCATTTGTGGCTCGTCTTATTTCTCTTAGTGGGATCTTCAAGAAAGAAATATACAAAATTGTTCCTTAAGTGAGAAGGGGAGAATGAAGCCTGTTAAGGCAAGTATACCTTAAAAGCTATTGAACAAATTTAAGTAGTTTTAAAACAACAATGTTTGGTGTAACCGAAAACTTAAAACCTACTGAGCACATGCTTTTTAAAAGATTAGAGAAAAATGGTGTTCGTGTTAAGGAATGTCAAACTAACTGAAAATTTTGGTTTAGTAATTTTGCGAAAGAAAAATGGTTTTCTATTTATCCTTTTCCATATTAACTTGCTGAACAATCATAAAAAAATATATTATGAGGAACTTCAGATTTAAACAAACTAAAAGATAATCGCAATTAGTTAAATGTGTTGACTGAGTTGTGGTGAAAAATCATACAAAGAAAGTAATTACCTTCAAGCTGCTGGATGATGAACCTTCATCTGCAGCTTTTGAGTGTTCCTCCTACACAAATTACCATAAAGAAAAATTATTGCGTAAACATAAAAGTAATAATGAGAAAAGGATGAAGAAAGAACAAAAATAAAAAATCTGCTTGCCATAGTCTTTTGATGATCATGTTTCCATTGAAGTTCCAACACCTCCTCAAGTTCTTTGATGATCTGATCCATAGTTGGACGTTGCACATGCTCATGATTCAAGCAGTTATAAGCTATGCTTGAGAAGAGTGTCAATGACAGTGTGTCCATTTGTTTCTTTAAATGAGGATCAATAACCTCATCTATATCCTCCTCAACACCCTCATTTGTAATTTTTGGTTTCCTCCCACAAAGGACTTCAAGCATTAACACACCAAAAGAGTAAACATCATATTTGGGTGTCAAAGTGTTGGTGTCAAAGTAGCGAGAGAAACGAACGCGATGCATCCAGGTTTGAGGATATTCTGTGGAAAGTTCAAAACCATATATTTTGGGTTCCCAATGTTTATCTAAAATTATTTTGGAGCTACCGATGTCACAATGTATAACATCGTAATGGATGTGATTCAATCCACGTGCAACTCCTAAACACACTTCAAGTCTTTGGTACCATGTGAAGCTTGTATCACTTAGATGTTGGTTAAGAGTTCCATGAACTGCTTTGTAAATGAGGATCTTTTCATTGTTCTCATCACAATACCCATAAACAGAGGCAATATTGTTGTGCCTGAGACGCGCCATCTTTAAGGTTTCCTTCTGCAACTCGTCTTTATGCCCATACTCACAATCTAACCTTTGCACGACCAACTTTATCGATTTCTCATCCTGCAAGAGTTGTCCTTTGTACACCTTTCCTAATGCACCTTTGTTAATGAGATTTTCACTTGAAAAGTCGTTGGTAGCAGATGATATATCTTCAAGTTTGAATCTCTAAGCAAATTGAAGAGATAAATAGTTAGTGATAGATATGAATGAGAATGTGACCATTATTCATTGATACAAAACAAATTATATATTTTTTAATGAAGAATCCAAAATAAAATGGAATATCAAGATTCTAACAGTATTGAATGAAAGATACACGTGTTCGTCACTTCACAAGAGTTTGACAAGTAATGAGTTGCATACAACTACTCTTTCTCTCCCAACATAAGGTCCTCTCTACTACCTTACGCCCGAGAATTAAATGATTTGATCTTTGTTAATTGGAGTGAATTTAATTCCTTTCTTCCATATGTCCTTGGTAGGGGTGTAAACGAGTCGAGCCGATCCCGAGCTCGTTAAGGCTCGAGCTCGGCTCGTTAAGGGTTTTATTTACGAGGCTCGAGCTCGGCTCGTTAAAAAATTCTTAGGCTCGAGCTCGGCTCGGCTCGTTTAGATTTTAATTATTTAATTTATTTACTTTAATTACTAACTAGGGTAGTCACCCGTGTACTACACGAGCTAGATCAAAAAAATATATTAAATTCTACGAATTACTAAATAAGTTTTAATAATTGTAAAATGATTATGTGAGATAATTTTTTGTTTGTTAAGTTATAAAATTAAGTTAATTGAGAAAACACATTTAATTTTATTGAGATTGAATAAAAAAATTAATAAATTTGATCCAAATACCTAAATAATTATTTTCGTGTAAAAATGGAAATACATATACACATTAGGGTATTTGGATAGAAAAATATAATCGTAAAAATAGATTAAATAATTTATTATTTGAGACTATCTAATAATTTCAAACAACTTTTTTATTAAGTGAATAAGATAAACATGAAATTAAATAAAATAAAAAACTTTAAAATTTTCTTTCTTGCATTGAAGAACGAAATGATGTCTCTAGAAAAATAAAAAGAAGGGTGATTCTCATTTTAGTTACAAAACTAAATAGAAATGAAACTTTCAAAATTAAAATGAAACATATAATCATTAATTTAAATTGATGATAAAAAAGGAAAACCATTGATAAAATTTAAAGAAAGAATCAATTACACAGAATTGATTAATATTACCTTACTTAAGATGAGAAAAAATTTAGGCGGGAAAATATTGAACCACAAGAGGACACGTGTACCAAATTATTTTGATTTATTATATTAGATAGATTTAATTAGATTTATAATTATATTTTCCAAATTTAACATAAAATATTTTCTTTAAATATATTTATCATAATTTTATATATAAAAATAATTAATTTTATAAATAAATACTTAATATAATAAATAAAAGTTATATAAAGAAAAAGCTCGTTAAGGCTCGCGAGCCGGCTCGAGCTCGGGCTCGATAACTAAACGAGCCACATTTTTGGGCTCGAGCTCGTTAAGGCTCGGCTAGTTCGAGCTTTTAAACGATCCAATCCCGAGTATTTCACGAGCTGCCTTGGTTCGTTTACACCCCTAGTCCTTGGTCTTTAATAACTCCCGAGCTGAGTCTTCCTTCACGCCTCATCATGGCTTTAGGTGATAGATGTCATGAGATGTTTTGTGCTTACGGTCCTTACCACACGCTTGTTAATGCCTTTACCTTTTGTTCTTTGTTTTTCTTCTTTCTTCTAGAAGATTTTCAACATTAATGGCTCATTTGGTGTTGGGATCTTCATGATTTCATGCATTTAATGTCCAACGCTCCTAAGCATAGGACCTTACAAGCTGGTGTTACAAATTTACACTTT
Source organism: Mikania micrantha (assembly GCA_009363875.1). Classification (NCBI taxonomy): domain Eukaryota; kingdom Viridiplantae; phylum Streptophyta; class Magnoliopsida; order Asterales; family Asteraceae; genus Mikania; species Mikania micrantha. The sequence continues at coordinate 80,410,845 of CM018680.1, read as the reverse complement.
GCCCTTATACAGGTAACATCATCATTTAATATTAATATGCTTTTAGTTCATACAAATATTTTTGATATAAATGCACTTGGAAAAAAAAAATGCTAATATATGGTAATAAATTAATAAATGATGGCAAAAACATATGAAAATTATTTATCACTTTTAATAGAGTATATTTAGGGTGTAGTATATTGGAAGACAAACACCAACCGGAGTCGCAGCTCAAGCGTTTCCAATCGCGACTCAAGGTTTCCGGTTACAGCTCACTACTCTCAGCCACAACTTTGGTATGTCAAGTCAAATCTTGATGTTCAAGTCATGTTTGGAGTTAAAGTTCTAGAGCTAAAGTCTAGATTAGCCAACTAAGCCAAAGCTTACGGAACAACATGGTCCCGGTATATAAAGAAAAAAATAAAAGGAAAAAAAAAACTCCAATAATGAGTTCGTCCTAAAAAAAAAGGAAAAAAATTAAAAAATTAAAAAAAGGCACGATTATTACCTCCAAAGCAGATTGTTGCCACTTCCTCAACCCATCCACGGCCATAGGCCTTACCAGGACATCAACAACTTCAACAACTGCCTTCAAAAACCCTTCCATTTACCAGCTAGTGTTTCAACTATATTCCTTTAGTTTATGACATTTCAACTTGACCTCTTTTACCCAAAAAAAGTCTGACTACTGGGATGACGACATGGGACATTGTGGTACGACAAATATATCAAATATATATTATATAGAAGTCAAGTTGAACATCATAAACTGTAAAGCTAGAGTTGAAACAACTAAGAGCCTAGAGTTCAAAAAAAAATAAATTAAAATAAAATTTGAGAGTACCATGAATCAAACACTTCAACACAAACTTAACAATATAACCATCGTACCAGGTTTACAACACTGGAGATGCTTCGAAATCACACGCTGGCTTGAGGGGAAGAGTTTAAAACCTGGTAGAGGAAGGTTCTCTTGTAGGCATGTTCTGGTGTAGAACCATGTTTACAATAGAAAATAAAGATATGTAAAAAAAAAAAGAAAAAGAAAAAGAAAGCGTTTCACTTCACTGAGTTTCAGTTTGCAAGGCTTGGTTATGGGATATTGGGATTTACATAGTTCTTTTTTTTTTTTTTTTTTTTTTAATTTTAGTGGTTATAATCTTGATTTTTAAAAAATTATATTCTTGCTCATGATGACTAGACCAACCGATTTTGTTCAAAAAAAAAATTACAAGTTGATGTTTAATAAGGTGTTCACATGATAACTCTAATCAATTGTCAATTTCAATGCGACGCTAATATTTTTTTATGGGAATATGAGAATATCTTATTGATACGTCTACGGTCTGTCTATTAATTTAAGCATCTTTCAATATTTTTATTTTTAAACAAGTAATAAAAAGTAGATAAGCAAGTGCATTATTACTAATTTTAATGGTGAAATAATGTACTAAGGGGCTGTTTGATAGCATTTGAATGGGTCTGAATGATCGTTTGTTTTAACAAAAAAACACATCTGAATGGAATAAGAATGTCTGAATGATTCAGACATGAGAACAAGGGGCTGTTTGGTAACGTCTGAACCATTAAGTTCTGAATGGTTAAGAGGGTCTGAACCAGTTAATACTGTTTGGTTGAATATTTGAATGAAAATGCTATTTTTATAAAAGTTTTAAAATGTTTGGAACAATATTGTTATATTATTTTCAGATTTTTTATAATATTTTGGAAATATGAATTAGTTTATAAAATGGTTTCATAGCTAATATTAACATCTATTTTTATATGCTTAAAAAAATAGAGAAGGGGCAAACCAAATCCACGGGAAACGTGAGCTGGGAGGCGGCGACGGGTGTGGGAGGCGGCGACGGGCTGGGTGATGGGAGACTTGTTTTGTGGCTCCGGTCGTGAAGATCGCGACGGGAGTAGTGGTGTGGTTGATCGGTTAATCTAAAAGTAAAGTTTATAGGATTGTGCAATGTGTCTTTATTTATATTTTATATAAGTGTAGTTTAGCCATTTGTATCGTATCAAAATATTAAAATTAATATGATGATGTCATGTGTCACATTCTAATATATTTAAAACTAGGTTATTTAACCCGTGTATTACACGGATTTAATATAAAATATTAAATAGCTAGTAATGAAAATTTAGCAATTATAAAATAATATTTTGATATATAATGATTAATTTACGTATTAATAAATATTTTAAGTGATAAATAAATAATTAAAAACTTTGATCATATACAAATGATATCTTTGAAATACTTATCATTAAAAACTTCAGTTAGTATTATATTAAAAACTAACTTTTATAAATTAATAATATAAAATATAATTTTTATAATTACTAAATTTAGAATAACTCAATTTAAAAACAGTGTTAAACATAACGGACAAAAAATGTAACTTTCTCTATCATTCTTATTACTTTAATTTATAAATAACTTAAAAAGCGTCATTTGTTTATAAAAATCTCATTTTTAAAAAAGTTCTTTGATAGCATACTTTATTTAAAAAAAATTAAGATAACTTAATTTTGCATAAATTTTGTTTTTTTGAAAATAAAATATTTCTTATTTTAAAAATTTTGGTTTTAGAAAATTCCGTATTTTATAAAAAAAATTTAAGTTTGTTTAATAATAAAAAGATAAAATAATATATTAGTTATTAATATTATAATAATTAAATAAAAGAAAAAAATATTTAATAAGAGAGAGAAGATACTTATTTTTTTTTGAACGGCAATTTGGATCACTGACGGGTCATAGACCCACCCGATCATATCCACACCCCATAGGAGGAAACCCACCATAGGTGAGAGAAAACCCCCTAGCCTAGCATGGAACCCCTATTTTGTCCATGCCAGGACTTAAACCCGTGACCTCCCCAATATTGAAGCCACAGGGTACCTCCCCTCAACCGCTTGAGCTAAGGATCATTGGTAGAAGATACTTATTTAATATGAGAGAAAATTAAGTGAAATAATGAGTAATTGACAAGTGTCACTTGTGGTGTAAGAATGTGACATGTGGCAAAATATTTACTCTTTTATTATATAGTATAGATATAGATAATACAACATAACTAGGGGTGTAAACAAATCAATCCGCCTCGTGTAATGCAAGGTATAAAAAATAATGAACTTCTGAAGTATAAGCTGATAAGGGAAGGAAACATATTCTCTTTAAACCAGGAGATCTTGTGTGGCTACATCTTCGCAAGGAACGTTTTCCCACTAGACGTCGATCTAAATTAATCCCACGGTCAGATGGTCCATTCAAGGTTATCGCTAAAGTGAATGATAATGCCTATAAAATATGGTGTTTCAACCACTTTTAATGTTGCTGACCTGCAACCCTACTTTGATCCTGCTGAGCCAATTTCAAGTTTGAGGTCAAACTTTTCCGAAGAAGAGGAGGATGATATGGAGACACCGACCCATGTTAGCATTGCTGAAATGGACCCACTGGACCCATAACACAAATGGGTCAATTTCATTTAGCTGCAAAGTTTTGAAGACTGATTGCTGGCACCAGTTCTGTCCCACGTTTACACAGCATTTAATTTGGTTATTTTTTTTATTAGTTAATTTGTTTTAGTTCTTTCGTAATTTGAACTTCTCAAATAGTGTTTGAGAATTTCACGTGGGTGGAAATCAGGAACAAAACCCACCAGGAAAATACAAGGTACACCAACCGTTCTTTTCTTTCTTTTCCCTTCTATCGCACACCAGGAACAAAACCCACGTATGAATGTATGCATTGTTTCCCAATTTTTAAGTTTTATGTTGTTATATCCAAACCCTTTTCTGTACTTTGAGGATCGTCTGGTTTCTTGGCTAAACAATGTCGTTTTCTTGGTGTAATTTCAGCATCCCTAGGTTAGTTTATCGTTAACTTTCTTACAGCAAGCTTTCTGAATTTGAATCTGTTGATCTTGGGTTGATTAGGAGTTTGGATTACGATTATTCTCAATTTGAATCTGCTGATCTTGGGTTGATTAGGTATTTATGTTTCAATTTGAAACCTTTAAACTTATATCATGTTGGAAACATCAACCCAAGATCACAAGGTACTTTGAGGATCATCTGGTTTCTTGGCTAAACATGACGTTTTCTTGGTCTAATTTCAGTATCCCTAGATTAATTTATCGTTAACTTTCTTACAGAAAGCTTGCTGAATTTGAATCTGTTGATCTTTGGTTGATTAGGTATTTAGAAGGTCTTCCTGTGTTTTTTGAAATCTTTAAACTTATAACATGGTGGAAACACAAATAAAAAAAGGAAAAGTATGCAGGGTATATAATCGGGTAAAAGGTATGTGTTATCACGTAATCAGGCCAAGTAAATGGGTATATACCCAAATCCGATGCCCGTACCATATCCGCGAGAAAACCATAAAACTAATCCCATACCCTATCATCTGACCTTATAACCATCTCTAATGTTTAGGGTTTCAAGTAATTCGATCGGGTTTGGGTGTCCTTGCCATCCCTAAACAAGTCAACGGGTCTTCAACTTCAACATGCCAAGCCGAAACTTGCTAACATGCCAACTCACCAACCCAACATGATTGACACCACTAAATAATATTTTTGCATTGTACCAACTCTCAATAATTTTGACATCAGCCCCTAAGAATAATCATTTTAAAATTTTAGAAGTTCATAAATAATCTATTATAACTAATTAACACATTAAAAAAAACTTATAAAGCCAATAACTATTCAAACAATTAAGCCTATTACTCAATTAGATTTTATGACCAAATTACCTAATAACTATTTTTGAAATAAATAAACCAATGACTCGATGGCTCAATGATTAAAAAAATTAAGCCCATTACTTATTTTTGAATCTTTAGTCTAAATTATACTTTATTATTGATTAGTTGTAGGATTATTTGATTATTTACTTAATTATTTAAATGTTAGCGTGAAACACGTCAGTTGAATATTTTGTTAATGTTAGATTAATTATTTAATATGTTAGCCTAGGTTAGAATATTTTTATAATGTTACCTTGAAAATTGTTGGTTAATGACTTAATTTGATTTAATTAGAGATTGTATTTCAAAAATTTAACACAAAGTTAAGGTCTGAAAGTTTTTGAAGGGTTGGCATTTAACAAATCAGAAACACCAAATTGAAAGGAGCAATTATAATTCAAAAAAGTGGTCTTTTCAATTCACTCTAGTAAATTCTCTTTTTTCAAATTAGAATGTTGACTTTCAACTATGTTTGTCGTACGGTTGACAAAGTTGTGATGTTGGTCAAATCATGCCGATTCAAACATTTCTTTATATTTTTCTAACCATGTTTGATTTAAATAATAAAGAACACCTGTAAAATATAATAAAATTAGTTAAAAGAAAATTAATAATAATAATAAATAAGATGATTACATGAATAATTGGCAATCAAACGTAAGGAGAGCTGTTGGTAGTTGTATTGGTACATTTCCACGATGGAAGACTCAATTATTTTCTTACACATGAATTCAAATCTACTCAGTCTTGTTGCGTAGGAAAGTTTTTCTTACAATTTTTTGTAAAATTCGTGAGAATGTGCTTATATAATAATAATAGTTTGAGACTTATTCAAACAGCTTAATTTATTATTTTAGGATGAATTTGATTTATTGTTTTAGGATGACTTAAAATTTGTTGCGATCGGTTTGGTTTCCGTTTTAATATTCGTAATATTGTCATCATGGCAGGACGGTATGACTCAATCTTTAATTTTTAGTTAGATGATACATAAATTTTAATAATAATAATAATAATAACAACTAATAATTATTATTATATAATACTAATATTAATAAAAAAAATCGACTAAAAAATTAACAGTCATTGCAGTCGGTTTTTGGTATGCTTTTTTATGTTCATGATGTTTCACCGTTGCGGTGCGCTCATATAATGTAATATATGTGTCGACCCTCAAGAGACAAAAGTAAAATTACACTAATGTTAACGTTATTTTACTTAATTTTTGTAAAAATAACGTTAAAAGTGTTGGATTAGTTGGTTAATCCTGAGTCGAGGGTTTCATTGGAAGCAGACTCTCTATTTCTATGGGGTAGAGGTAAGGATGTCTACATGTTACCCTCCTTAGACCATACTTTATCTTTGTTAATGGTAAAATATACTGAGTACGATTATGATGATGTTTCACCGCTGCTTTTTTTTAATATTATTGAATTTTTACATATGAACAATAATATTATTTAAATACCATTTTATTTATTTGTCCTATATTCGTACTTATTGATTTTAAATTTTACGACTAAACACAATATTTTTTTGCTATGATATATATTGGTTTTGAAGTAATCTGAGTATTTCATTTTTAATCCTGAACTTTGAACTCTTATTTTTAAAGCCTTTTTGTCACTTAATCATATATTTTAAATTTTCACATGATTTTAATACGTCATTAAGCTATCAAATAAGAATCATGATTATAGTAATTTGATCGCAACGACTTCACAAACGTTTATATAAATTTTGAGCCGAAATGGTGACAAAAATTTTGCACGTTATTCACAAGCTATAACGTGTCCGTATATTATCGAATATTTGTATCCTTTATATATTATTTTGATCAAACGATTTAGATTTAATAGTAATATTAACCTAATAATAATTAAACATTCATTAAAAATTAAATAATAATAGTAATAATCAGAAAACATACATGATTTTGTTTATGGTTTGGTTTTACTAATCATACTCAATTCGATAGAATTGTTTAATATTAAGAGAGAAGAAAATCATACTCAATTCGATATGAATGTTTAGTCTTAAGGGAGATCTTCTGTTGTTAATGCAATCATAATCGAATACTCATATCAGCATAACGGACACATTTACAATGGCTACCCCTTAAGGCTTTACGTCATAGTGACAACACGTATTTACGTTTTAATACACATAATCATGAAGGAATACCGCGGCAAAGCGTGGGTAACCCTCTAGTTATATAGTTTTTTGTGAATGAAACATAAAAAATTTGATTTCCACTAGATGGTAGTCGAAATTTTTAATTGATAAAATAGGTTATGTTTGACCAATAATTCAAGATCATATGCAGTCGGCAATAAAATATTTTTGTTGAGCAGTCCTCCTTATCATTTACAAATTAATTTGTTTCAACAGATCGGTGTTGATAAATGGAAGAGTTTTTGAAGAAAGTTGATGTTCTGGAGAGGCCTTCGGTTGTGGACGGGATGTGGAAGCGTCGACAATCTACTATAAAACTAAATGCGCAAAGGCGATTTGAGCAGAAACGACGTCAGGCTTTGGAGGTAATTATTTGTGCAGGAGGAACGCTCAAAAGCTGCAGATGAAGGTACATCATCCAGCAGCTTGAAGGTAATTACTTTCTTTTTATTAATTTGAGGGGTATTGATTTTTCACCGCAACACAGGCAACAAAAACAAACAAATAAACAAACTTACCCAGTATATTCCCACTTTTCAGTAGGGTATGGGGGAAGGATAGACACAAACCTTACCCCTATCCTAGTTGGGATAGAAAGGCTGCTCCGAAGGAGTCCCCGGCTCAAAGTTATATTTGAAGTTGATTATCCCAAACATTTTTAACGTTACTTTCACAAAATAAGTAAAATAACGTTAAATTAATGCAATTTTACTTTGGTCCCTTGAGGACCCACACATATATACATTATATGTGTGCACCGCAAATGGGCCGTTAACACAGGCAACACATTTAACTAAATTCGATTATCTTTTAGTTTATTTAAACCAGAAGTTCCTAAAATATAATTTTTTTTATGATTGAACTAAGCAAGTTAATATGGAAAAGGATATATAGAAAACCATTTTTCTTTCACAAAATTACTAAACCAATATTTTCAGTTAAAAAGCATGTGCTCAGTAGGTTTTAAGTTTTCCGTTACACCAAACATTGCTGGTTTAAACTACTAAAATTAGTTCAATAGCTTTTAAGGTATGCTTTCCTTGACAAGCTTCATTCTCCCCTTCTCACTTAAGGCACAATTTTGTATATGTCTTTCTTGAAGATCCCACTGAGCGAAATAAGACGAGCCACAAATGGTTTCAATAAAAAATGCCTAGTTGGGTCTGGCGGGTATGCTCATGTGTACAAAGCGAAACTTCAGTTTTTAGTTACCGAAAGTGTGTCATCAATGGAAGAAACGAGTAAAGATGAACTACCCAAGATAAGCAAAACTGTTGCTATCAAAAGGATTATTAATGGTGGAGACGAGCAACGTAAACAAGGGTTTTTAACAGAAATTGAATTGCTTACTAGTTGTAAGCATCCAAACATAGTCTCTCTTCTTGGCTTTTCTAGAGAAGCTGGTGAAATGATTCTTGTTTATGAGTATGCTTTCAAAGGAAGCCTTGGTGATTATTTGGTAAGCAGTGATAAAACCAGTGTTAGTCTTAGTTGGGCGCAAAGAATACAGATTTGCCTTGATATTGCAAATGGTATTAATTACCTTCACAATGACATGGTGGGAAAACCAAGGATAATACATAGAGATATCAAGAGTGATAACATTTTATTAGATGAAAATCTGAATGCAAAGCTAGCTGACTTTGGGCTCTCCAAAGCCCATCCTATGAATCAACTACTTAGCTCTATCTATTCAAAAAATATTGCAGGGACAACTTTATATATGGATCCAGAATATTCAACTACAGGTAAGTATAAAAGGGAATCCGATATTTATTCCTTTGGAGTAGTTTTATTTGAGGTCCTATCTGGTAGAGTGGCGTATGATTCGATTTACCTTAACGAAAATGACTTGGGGCTTGCACCCATTGCAAGGAGGCGATTCAATGAGGGAACACTAAAGGAGTTGATTGATCCTAAAATAATAGAAGAAGATGATGAACATACTTTTACTTTAAACATAGGACCTAATCAAGACTCGTTTCACACGTTTTCAAAAATTGCATATCAATGTTTAGCAGAAACTCAAGCCAAGCGCCCAACAATCAAAGTCGTCATCAAGGAACTTCAAAATGCATTAAAGTTGCAGGTAAGTCAGTGGTTTGAAAAAATTACTGTATTTTTCATCATAAGCTTGATAATTTTTATAGGAGTGTAATTTTGTAAAAGAATAATCAAGTTTCGTAAGTGTTTCAATAAAGTCATCTAAAGTTTTTTGGTTCTTTAAAGTCACTCAATTTTCACTATGTGTTGCAATCATATGCAGTTTTTATACAAGTATTTAAATTTTTTAAAATTAATCGAGGCAAATGAAATATTTATGTATATTTATTAGTATTTAGTTATTATTTTTTCTTAATTTGATTTAAATTTAACAATTATGAAGCTTTGTTTTCTTCACAATTCCATCTTATTTCAAGTTAGTTAGAAAATAATTTCCCTTATTATTATTAAAGATTTATATATGTTTTATTTGCCTCAATTAATTTAAAAAACTTAAATAATTTTTTTAAAAAATACACATAATTGAAACACGTACTAAAAGTTGAGTGACTTTAAAAAGACAAAAAAACTTTAAGTGACTTTAGTGGAACAATAGGAAAACTTGATTATTGTCGGGTAAAGTTTTCCCTTTTTAAAGATATTATGCTTCATAACATTTTAAAAGGATGCTACTTTAGTTTAGAATACATAAATCACAAATTAACTTGATTTCATATGTACACAAGCAGAATATATGAATTTATATTTAATACCGTTAAAGTGTTAAACCATGAATTTTGTGAGGTCCTAGAATTAAAGACTTGTTCGAAATTATAGAGAGTATAATGCGTATTTTTATGGGTTTTTCTAAGCAAGTTTATGAATACTATGTCTATATGTCTTTATCTACTTTCAAAATAAATTTATTGCACAAGTGACTGTATAGGAGGTGTTAATTTTTCTTCATACAAATACAGCAAGCATACCTAGTAAAAATCCTACTTAAGTAAGGTCTAGAAGGGAAGGATAGAGACAAACCTTACTTCTCATACAAATACATACACTAATATACATATACATAGGAGATGGTACCACTTTGTTAATAAAATTAGACATTTGAACTAGAGGTGGGCAAAAAAACAGGACCCGGAACCGGAAATGACAATCCGAACCGGAACTGGAACCGGTCATACCCGAACTGGTGGGTACAAACGGGTCCGGTTTTTCATATTAATTAGAACTGGAACCGAAAACGGAACCGGAAAAACCGGAACTGGTTCCACCTGTACCCTGCTAAAACCCGAACCAGAACCGACAAAAACCCGAACTGGAACCGGTCAAAAACCGGTTGGAACCGGTCGAAATCCGGAACCGGTTCCAAAAAAAACCCGATTTTCACACCTCTAATCCGAACACACAATTATGTTGCAGGAGGAAACCACAGTACTCTCGAGGTTTCGACTTAGTGATATAGAGGTAGCTACTGAGAACTTTGTTGAAACATGCTGCATTGGTTTAGACACTAATGGGATAGTCTACAAAGCTGAAGTTAATCACTATGGCTACAATACTTTGATGGCAACAAAACGGGAGAACAATCATGAGCTATCCAATAAGCGCATCACTGTAGCTGTAAAACGCATCATTGATGGAATAGGTGGGCAAGGAAAACAAGGATTCTTTGAAGAACTTGAAATGCGCGCTTATCGACATCCAAACTTAGTCTCTCTTCTGGGCTTTTGTGATGAAGGTGATGAAATGATCCTTGTATATGAGCATGTTTCTGAGAAAAGCCTGGACAACTATTTGAAAAGCTTTGATAAAATGGATACTTTTACATGGACCCAGCGTCTATACATGTGCCTTGAGATTGCACGTGGCCTCAAACACCTTCACACCAAGATAATCAACCCGCAAAGGCTAATAAACATTGATATAAGTAGTGCCAACATTTTCTTAGACGAGAACCGAGGGGCGAAAATTGCTTACTTTGTGATCTCCAAGTTACACCCAACAAATCAAGACACACGCAATCCTGAAAATGAAACGACTGGTAAAGAATTTGATATCTACTCTTTTGGAGTTGTTCTTTTTGAAATCTTTTGTGGGAGGGTTGCATATGATCCAGTTTTCATAAATGAAAATAAAAATGGGCTTGCACCCATTGCACTCCAATGTTTCAATGATGGAACCATAGAGAGAATAATAGATCCAAGATTAATGGAAGAAATGGGTGAAGATGTTTTCACTTCAAATAGATCAGGACCCAAAAAAGATTCGTTGGAAGCATTTTTAAAAATGGCATGCCAATGTTTGGGAGAAGCCGTCAACCGTCCAACAATAGAAATGGTGATTTTGGAACTTGAGATCAATCACTTTCAAGTAAGTTAATATTTTGCAGCTAATTAAGCTTTCTAATTATAGATTTCTTCTCTTCATAATCTTGTCCGAAACTTTAATAAGATAAAACTTATTATTAATAAAGATAAATGTATTATTAACAAAGAAAATATACACACACGCGCGCGTGTTTATACATTAGTATTTTATATTTAGATTTAAATATACAAGTTTATACATCTTTGAAGTTGTTTTAAGATTTAAATATATTTGTTTATTTGATTTGTTTTGATTTATGAAAACTCGAGACATTTATTAAAAAAATAAGACAAACCATTTTATTTCCCTCTATGTGCTCACTAGGCAAGATAAATTATTTTGCTCAGTCGTACTTTTTTTGTTTTTCTTCTTGTACCCAGGCTACCAGGACAAGAAGGGATGGGATAATGAAGAATGCTCTAGAGTTTAAAAAGATATTTATGCAAAAAACTATAGACGATTAGCTCTTGTGTGTATTGATATTAAGTTGTTAAATTCACAATATTTAAGGATTTATGAAATTATGTTTTTGATCCGACTCTGTAAGGATGACATGTCAGTCTAGCCAGATTGGGGTGTTACAGTTAAAGTATATACAATGGTCCTCCATTATCTTGTATTTACATAGAAAGATGTAATCATTTGCATCGTTAGTCACATGCGAACATTTTCTTCAGGGTTGACTCAACCATTTTGGGGGCCCTTATCGGAATAAAATCTGGAATCATTCACTAACGATTACATTAAAAATACTCCTTTTATACAGACTTGAGATCAACAATAATGAACTAAAAGTGTTTTTTAATGAATTTATAAATTACAAACCTTCCATGAATGTTAGAAAAGAATGGACTTTTATTTTGGTCTTGTATTCTTATTCTAAAAAAACCTACAAGTCAAAAAAACCCAACTACGTATAATTTTTTATTTAAAACCGGATGTCTTGTATTTTTTAGGCTCGAAGTCATTTCTTGGAATGCTTGGCCTATTGTGTTAGCCCTGATTTTCATCATCTGAGGTAAAAATTTTGGTTAAAATTTGATTTGATTTTTAACAGAATTCAAACATGCATTTTTTTAAATCTCACATGTCCTTATTTTGTATGCATTGTGTATTATTCATTCTATTTTAGTTCTTTTCATGTTTCATAAGTTTTGATTCTGCGTGATTTTTAAATATTGTATTTGATGTTTATATGTTTGTTAGGACACCAAGCGCTTGCAATTTAGATGATATTAATTGGGTTTCTCAAGTGCAATGTTTTAAAAACCGGTTCGAACCGGCCGGTTCAACCGGATGCCGTCAACTAATCCGGTACGAAACACTCCGTTATTATGCAGGTTCCTTCGATCAATTGTGCCGGCGGCTTAATCCTGTTTTACCGCTAAAACCGGTATTTCCGGTTCAAAAAATCACAAAATTTAGGCTTTTAAGCGATTTTCGGCTTTTAAGCGATCGTGAACTTGATGCGTTTAACACGCCAATGTCATAATCCTATTATGCACTTTTATTTAAAAAAAATTATTAGAATTTGAGTAATTTTAGATTGTTTTGGATGAATTTGAATATTTTTTGAATTGTTTTTGGATGAATTTGTATACTTTTTGGAAACTTATCTGAATATAAGTTGTATTTCTATACAATTCTATGGTTAATTAGTGTGCCCGATTGAACCATTTTTGAGCCAAATCCGGTGCACCTAAAATACCGGTATTTAAAACATTGCTCAAAAGAGGGAAGATAGATGAATGGATGGATGGAGGCTTGTGTTTACAGATCGAGGTGGAATGGTGGATCTCAAAAAGTTTTTTTCCCCCTTTAAAGAGTATATAAAGATCTCATCTCAGCTTTCTAATATTTAAATGAACGGTAATATCCTAACCTTGTAATATTTAAATTAGTAGTTAGGATCAAAATACTATAAAAAAGAGTGAAAATATATTACAAGAAAAACTATTTTTTTTTTAATTTTTCAAATTCCGTTTTTTAAAACATTTATAAATTTTTCGTATGATAATATTTTTATAAAAAAATACGCTATAAAGTCGAGCTTTTTTCTTTTAAATTTTATTAGTGTTATTTTACTTTAAAAATATTGTTGAGTACGTTAACATATTGTATTTAATTTTTATGTAGTGTAATTTTTTGTATTATATTAGTATGTATTATATTTTTGTGATGTATTTTGATACAAAAACCCAGTATAATTTTTACAAAATGTAGTACATGTGTAAAAAAAATTAGTAGAGCTTAAAAAACTTAATTTTTTTATATATCAATGTTATATGTTTATATTAATCATAAAAAAATGTTTGATTTTATAGTGTATTTTAGAAAGAAAAAAACAGTGTCGATTGAAAAAGTTATGAATATTTAACTAAATAAAAAAAAAGTCAACAAACCATAATTACTTTAATTTACTTCTATCATAACACATGATAAAATTTAAAATCCAGTTAAAAAATATAAAATCCAGAATCTAGTTAATTACTTGACTCGTGTTTGAATTTGTAATTTTTTTTCTTCAAATAAAATGTTAGACCGACCCCACCCTAACTGAGCAGAAAATTACTATGTATACAAAAGGGAAAAGCAATCATTGCTTATGAATAGCAAAATACATTGCTAAATAAGTAGGTAAAATTTGCAGAAAGTTAACAAATTCTAACTTAGCCTAGCGGTTAAGGCGTATTGTTTTTTACGAAGGATCCAGAGTTCGATTCTAGGAGGCAAGCCAACCTTTTTTCTTTCCTTTCATTTTTCTTCACTTTTCAACCGTCATCTTACCAGTTTTGACTTGCGATGGGCAAAGGCGGTGGCTGCATCCCAAGCAAGAACCGACCGCCGGCGGTTGACTCCAACAATGCTCCGGGCAGCATTGGTTCGCCGATCAACCGGCAACAGTTTTTCGTGACTTAAGTCGCTGACCACGCTGCCCCGTGTTCGATCCTTTGCAAGCTGCCTTTTTTTGTGGGTTTCATGCATTTTTCAATTTAAGAAAAAAGAATAGTAAAAATTCTTAAGTTAAATAATTAAACGTTCATGGATTCAAATCTGGACATGGGAAAGAGTTTATAGATTTATCCGGTTCCTGTTGATCTGGGGGTACGGTTTCACATTAAATATTACCCATTCGAGACTAATTAAAAATAATAATAATTAAATATTTTTTTTTGTTTTATGTTCGCATTTCCTTATGGTAGAGTTTACGGTTTGATTATTGTTTTAGGACGGGCTAACACCCGTTATGACCGGGTTTTTGATCTGCATTTGATATTAAGGATGTTTTTACTGCTATCGTTATTGGATACCCATATTGACAGAGTGTATGACTCAATATGTTTTTAGTAGAATTTTAATTGAGTAGATATTACGTTTTTTTCTGTTCAATACAGGTTTACCGTCGCAACGCGTGGGGTAAACCCCCTAGTTATTTACATAAAGCAATATAAAACCAACCCCCAAATATTTCCGATCCTCATGGAAAAAATGCATGGGTTTGCCACCGCACAGGCGCACATAAGTTCATAGGCCATAGCAAGAGTTTAAAGGCATCAGGAGCGGCCCAACCGTTTTAGTGGCATAAACGAAGTAAGAACTTGAGGCCCTATAATTTAAAACTAATATTTCACCAATCGTTACTACCTTGTTTGCTAACTTACTTGAACAATTGTTAACATTAAATAAGTTGCAACAAAAACAAAATACCATATCTAAACACAGTGAACCAAATACTCAAATTAACCCTAAGCAATGTCAAATAGTCAAATTAGCCCTAACCGGTTAACAGTAACTTAACCCTAACCATTGTCAAATATTCAAATTAACAAGCCACCAGACGTTTTGATTTGAAATAAATTTATGTTTCTTAAATAAAATTTAGAGGTGGCAATTTTTATCCAAATAAAAGGAAATGGATTGATTTGGGTAAACAATTGGGTAACACTTAACTACAATACGGAGATGGGTAAACAAAAAACTATGTAAATGCAATGGATTCAAAGATTTAAAAATGATTAAGGATCGTGGCGTTGAGATTTTCTCCTTCTAGTTACCCAACCCGACCCAACATATTCATTATACCAGGCTTTTATGATGAAGGATCGTGGCGTTGAGGTTTTCTCCTACTAAAGCAAATACAGAAAATAGTAAATGTATCCGAAGGAAGGAGATGATTATTACCTGGAATTGGCGACGGTCCTCCTCGCGAGCAGATCGCTCTTTAAGTTTGTCGGTAAAACTGCAGCGCCTCACAGCATTTATGGCGGTGCCTTGCCATTTCCTCGAAGCCTTCTTCGACGAACTACTCGCCGACACATCAAATTCCTCTTCCATTTCTCAAAATCCCCAAAATTAATCTGTCAAAACCCTAAAAATGAATCTGTAGGAGAAATTGGACGAATGTGAGGGACATCCAGCGGTGAGGTGGAGACCGTGGACTCGTGGAGGGAATACATACGACTGACTGAGAGTAGTGAGGTCTGAGCACCTAATTCTCGTATACATTAAATTATTTCAACTTTGAAAAGTTGAAAGATTATCATTTAACTATCTAAAATGTTATTTGATTTCTTTTCATAACTTTTTCTTTCATTTCATAAACAACGATACTAATACCAACTTATAAGTAATTAAGTATAGTACCATTACATAAATACTTTTAATCTCTGTTTCGATTTCTATAACTCGAGGTGTCCTCATAAGTAACGCACCTAAAACAACTGTTTTATGTCTTCAATTTATTAGGGCCTCATTTTAAAATTTATTTTGTACATGTTTTATAAAATTAGGCGTCGCTTCAGGTTTAATGGTTAAAAAACCAACTAAAGAAAGAAAAACTTGATAAGAAACAAAGTAATTTATGTATATCATTTGTGAAAAGAGAAATAAATTGACATATTTTTTCTTTTGCTTGAAATTGATTATACCCTCATAAAATTTTATAGTACCAATGATAAGCAATTGCTTAAATCTTGATTTTTCACTCTTATTTCACTCTTCTACTTTTAATCTTTAAATATTGATCTTGTTTACTTTAGTGATTTTGTTGATAATTTATGTAGATTATTTACATCAGACATGTGTTATTTTTAGTATCAAAATAATTGATTCAAATTTGAAGGCCTTTATAAAAAATGAGCAAAGCTTAAGAATAAATAAATCTTTACAATGAAAATCAAAGTAATTTTAATTTCTCTACAATTAGATTAATGATTCATCATTATTTTGTATTTTTATTTAATTAGCTCGAATTTTAGACAAACAAAACCAAAACGTAACACATATATAAATGTATGGGTTAATTTTACCACTTGAATTAGTTGTAGCAATATTAAAACCTAAAATACTTTTTAAGAGCAAAAGACTAGTTAAAATAACATACCAAATAAACGATTTCAATTATATTCTACCATGTTTGAATCAAAGGAATAATAAAAAAATAACGAAAGGAAGGACCCAAACTTATATACTCGCTTTAGGCTTCTAAAAGGCTTCAGCAGCCCCTGTCCATAACTGAGTTGTCGTAATTTCATACGTTTCTTTATGTATTTAATCATGTTTATGTCACTCACTAAATATGTAATAGAGTTTATAAATATGTTGCATCCCTTGAAGTTGCTTTTGATTTTTCTTATACTTTTTAGTATTTTTTTTACTTGTATGGGACATAATAGGTTTTTTACTTGTGTTTCAATCTCCATAACTAACATGTTTCATCATTTGAAGTAACATTTCAAGGTTAGTCAAGCATCATTCGACTCGTATTTTCATTCTGATCAAAGCCCTAAAAGATTTGTTTGAAATTCGGTCAGTCAATTCAACCTTCTTAGTTTGTTATTGCAAAGCAAGGACAAAGAATTCAATCTTTTATTGAACATCGAACGTGTTCAGACTCTTTTTTTTAATGATAATTACACCCCGTGGATCTTGTTCCCTTTTTTCTTATCAAAACTCTGATATTCCTCTTGCTTCCAATTGCTTCTTCCTTCTACGTTTGATTATGGTTTGAGATGATTTCTAGCTTCAATTTTATTAGTGAATTTGCAAGACTGAAACAATTTGTTTCTTTCTTTTCTATTTTTAAATCAATCAGAAACTTGCTTCCCTTAGATTGGTTATGTGTTTTGATATCAATTGTTGGTAATTAGACAGAAAGAATTTGTTTCTTTCTTTTCTTTCCTAAATTTCTTTCCTAAATCAATCAGAAAGAAACTTGCTTCCCTTGGATTACTTATGTTTTTTTGATGTTAATTGTTGGTAATTAGACACAAACTTGTATAAACAACGCACTTGATTTTGATAATACTTGCTTGAATTTATGTATTTGGTTTAATATGCCTCTAGCAATGATCGAACCCATATAACAAGAATTACTATAAGACCGGTGAATCAGACTGTTCGAACTAAAATTTCAATTTTTTATAAAAATTATATATAAATTTAATAATATTTATAAAATCATCCGATTTTTAAATCTAGTCTGATCAATCTGACAAGAAAATATGAAAGCGACCGATTTGATATCAAGTCCATTTGATATCAAGTATGTATCTGAAAAATATCAAAACATTGTGACATGCTACTTGAGAGTGGCATCATGATAGTTGATAGATAACAAGCTAGCAAGTGATCATGTCCATAATTCTCATAAATACAGGGTTATGATTAAATAGAAAAAAAATTGTCAAAAAACATAAAAACACATATTTTTTGAACTAGTTTTTTATTAATTTTTAATTGGATTTTGTTTTTTTAACTTGATTTTTGTTTTTTAATGTATTTTTTTTATTGAATTTTTATTTACAATGACCCCCCCCCCCCCCCCCCCCACACACACACACACATAAATATATACACGCATGGGGCGAAACACAGATGCCACATATAATATGGTCCAACATTGTTCCTACATAACTTATGAAATATAAATTGAAAGATATGCAATATATCATTTAAAAGCACAAACATAAACTTCAGTTCCACATGTAAACATAAAAATATTTATATAAAATATCATTTTTTGTTTAAAAAGAACGAAATTTTAAAATGTGTTATAATAGAAGAAACGAAATTAAAGTAATCTGAATATAACATGATTTGTCGACTTTTTTTTTATTTAATTAAATGTTCGAACCTTTTTCGATCGACATTCTTTTTTTTCTTCTAAAATACACCATAAATCAAACATTTTTTTTTATGTTTAACATAAATATAAAATTGATATATAAAAAAATTAAGTTTTTTAAACTCTACTAATTTATTTTACACAATTACTACATTTTTTAAAAATTATACTTGGTTTTTGTATCAAAATACATCACAAAAATATAGTACATACTGACATAATACACCAAAAATACTCTACATAAAAATTAAATACAATATGTTAACATACTCGACGATATTTTTAAAGTAAATTAACACTACTAAAATTAAAAATAAAAAAGCTCGACTTAATAGCTAGATTTTAATATAAAAATGTTATTATACGAAAAATTTATAAATGTTTAAAAAATAAAGAAAATTTGAAAAATAAAAAAAAAATGTTTTTCTTGTAATATATTTTCACTCTTTTTCATAATACTTTGATCTTAACCACTAATTTAAACATTACAAGGTTAGGATCTTACCATTCATTTAAATATTAGAAAGCTGAGATGAGATCTTTATATACTTTTTAAAGGGGAAAAAAAACATTTTGAGATCCACTATTCCATCCTCTGTAAACACAAGCCTCCATCCATCCATTCATGATTCATCTATCTTCCCTCTCTTGAGAAACCCAATAAATATCATCTAAATTGCACGCGCTTGGGGTCCTAATAAACATATAAACACCAAATAAAATAGTTAAAAATCACGCAGAATCGAATATTATGGAACATGACAAGAACTAAAATAGAATAAAGAATACACAATGTTAGAAAAGAGATGACTTAGAGCCTAAAAAATATAGGACCTCCGAAATAACAGACCCTTCTTTTCTAACATTCATGGAAGGCTTGTAGTTTATAACTCCATAAAAAAACTTTTAGATTATTATTGTTGGTCCCAAGCCCCAAAAAAAGGAGGATTTTTAACGTAATCGTTAGTGAAGGACCCTGGATTTTATTCCGATTAGGGCCCCAAAATGGTTGAGTCGACCCTAAAGAAAATGTCCGCATGTAAGTTGGGATGTAAATGATTACATCTTTCAATGTAAATACTAGTTATCAAGATTATGAAGAGGAAAAATCTATAATTAGAAAGCTTAATTAGCTGCAAAATATAAAACTTACTTGAAAGTGATTAGTCTCAAGTTCCATAATCACCATTTCTATTGTTGGACGGTTGACGGCTTCTCCCAAACATTGGCATGCCATTTTTAAAAAAGCGTCCAATGAATCTTTTTTTAGTCCTGATCTATTTGAAGTGAAAACATCTTCACCCATTTCTTCCATTAATCTTGGATCTATTATTCTCTCTATGGTTCCATCATTGAAGCATTGGAGTGCAATGGGTGCAAGCCCATTTTTATTTTCATTTATGAAAACTGGATCATATGCAACCCTCCCACAAAAGATTTCAAAAAGAACAACTCCCAAAGAGTAGATATCAAATTCTTTACCAGTCGTTTCATATTCAGGATTGCGTGTGTCATGATTTGTTGGGTGTAACTTGGAGATCACAAAGTAAGCAATTTTCGCCCCTCGGTTCTCGTCTAAGAAAATGTTGGCACTACTTATATCAATGTTTATTAGCCTTTGCGGGTTGATTACCTTGGTGTGAAGGTGTTTGAGCCCACGTGCAATCTCAAGGCACATGTATAGACGTTGGGTCCATGTAAAAGTATCCATTTTATCAAAGCTTTTCAAATAGTTGTCCAGGCTTCTCTCAGAAACATGCTCATATACAAGGATCATTTCATCACCTTCATCACAAAAGCCCAGAAGAGAGACTAAGTTTGGATGTCGATAAGCACGCATTTCAAGTTCTTCAAAGAATCCTTGTTTTCCTTGCCCACCTGTTCCATCAATGATGCGTTTTATAGCTACATTAATGCGCTTATTGGATAGTTCAAGATTATTCTCCCCTGCTGTTGCCATCAAATTATTGTAGCCTCTATAATTAACTTCAGCTTTGTAGACTATCCCATTTGCGTCTAAACCAATGCAGTATGTTTCAACAAAGTTCTTGGTAGCTAACTCTATATCACTAAGTCGAAACCTCGTAAGTACCGTGGTTTCCTCCTGCAACACATTGTATGATAAATATTGTTAAACTAAAGGAGGTGATGAATTAATGTTAAAGAAAAATTAAAACCTCCTATACAGTCATTTGTGCAATAAACTTATTTTGAAATTAGATAAAGACACATATAGTATTCATAAACTTGCTTAGAAAGATCCATAAAAATACACACTATACTTTCTATAATTTCAAGCTTATGAAGAAAAATACAGTAATTTTTTCAAATCACTGACTTACTTGCAATTTTAATGCATTTTGAAGTTCCTTGATGACGAATTTGATCGTTGGACGCTTGGCTTGAGTTTCTGCTAAACATTGATATGCTATTTTTGAAAATGTGTTAAACGAATCTTGATTGGGTCCTCTGTTTAAAGTAAAAATGTGATCATCATCTTCTTCTATTATTTTAGGATCAATCAACTCCTTTAGTGTCCCCTCATTGAATCGCCTCCTTGCAATGGGTGCAAGCCCCAAGTCATTTTCGTTAATGTAAATTGAATCATACGCCACTCTACCAGATAGGACCTCAAATAAAACTACTCCAAAGGAATAAATATCGGATTCCCTTTTATACTTACCTGTAGTTGAATATTCTGGATCCATATACAAAGTTGTCCCTGCAATATTTTTCGAATAGATAGAGCTAAGTTGTTGATTCATAGGATGGGCTTTGGAGAGGCCAAAGTCAGCAAGCTTTGCATTCAGATTTTCATCTAATAAAATGTTATCACTCTTGATATCTCTATGTATTATCCTTGGTTTTCCCACCATGTCATTGTGAAGGTAATTAATACCATTTGCAATATCAAGGCAAATCTGTATTCTTTGCGCCCAACTAAGACTAAACGTGGTTTTATCACTGCTTACCAAATAATCACCAAGGCTTCCTTTAAAAGCATACTCATAAACAAGAATCATTTCACCAGCTTCTCTAGAAAAGCCAAGAAGAGAGACTATATTTGGATGCTTACAACTAGTAAGCAATTCAATTTCTGTTAAAAACCCTTGTTTACGTTGCTCGTCTCCTCCATTAATAATCCTTTTAATAGCAACAGTTTTGCTTAGCTTGGGTAGTTCATCTTTACTCTTTTCTTCCATTGATGACACACTTTCGGTAACTAAAAACTGGAGTTTCGCTTTGTACACATGAGCATACCCGCCAGACCCAACTAGGCATTTTTTATTGAAACCATTTGTGGCTAGTCTTATTTCGCTCAGGGGGATCTTCAAGAAAGACATACAAAATTGTGCCTTAAGTGAGAAGGGGAGAATGAAGCTTGTCAAGGCAAGTATACCTTAAAAGCTATTGAACAAATTTAAGTAATTTTAAAACAAAATTGTTTGGTGTAACCGAAAACTTAAAACCTACTGAGCACGTGCTTTTCAAAGGATTAGAGAAAAATGGTGTTTGTGTTAAGGAATGTCAAACTAACTGAAAATTTTGGTTTAGTAATTTTGTGAAAGAAAAATGGTTTTCTATTTATCCTTTTCCATATTAATTTATTTAGTTCAATCATAAAAAATATATATTTGAGGAACTTCAGGTTTAAACAAACTAAAAGATAATCAAATTTAGTTTAATGTGTAGCCTATGTTGCGGTGAAAAATCAAATATTATTCACCATTATCCCCTCAAACTAATAAAAAGAAAGTAATTACCTTCAAGCTGCTGGATGATGAACCTTCATCTGCAGCTTTTGAGTGTTCCTCCTACACAAATTACCATAAGGAAAATTATTGCGTAAACATAAAAACAATAACGAGAAAAGGATGAAGCAAGAACAAAAATTAGAAAATCTGCTTACCATAGTCTTTTGATGATCATGTTTCCATTGAAGTTCCAACACCTCCTCAAATTCTTTGATGATCTGATCCATAGTTGGACGTTGCACATGCTCATGATTCAAGCAGTTATAAGCTATGCTTGAGAAGAGTGTCAATGATAGTGGGTTCATTTGTTTCTGTAAATTAGGATCAATAACCTCATCTATATCTTCCTCAACACCATCATTTGTAATTTTTGGTTTCCTCCCACAAAGGACTTCAAGCATTAACACACCAAAAGAGTAAACATCATATTTGGGTGTCAAAGTGTTGGTGTCAAAGTAGCGAGAGAAACGAACGCGATGCATCCAGGTTTGAGGATATTCTGTGGAAAGTTCAAAACCATATATTTTGGGTTCCCAATGTTCATCTAAAACTATTTTGGAGCTATTGATGTCACAATGTATAACATCATAATGGATGTGATTCAATCCACGTGCAACACCTAAACACACTTCAAGTCTTTGGTACCATGTGAAGGTTGTATTACTTAAATGTTGGTTAAGAGTTCCATGATATGCTTTGTAAATGAGGATCTTTTCATTGTTCTCATCACAATACCCATAAACAGAGGCAATATTGTTGTGCCAGAGACGCACAATCTTTGAGATTTCCTTCTGCAACTCATCTTTATGCCCATACTCACAATCTAACCTTTGTACGACAAAATTTATCAATTTCTCATCCTGCAAGAATTGTCCTTTGTACAGATTTCCTAATGCACCTTTGTTAATGAGATTTTCATTTGAAAAGTTGTTGGTAGCAGATAATATATCTTCAAGTTTGAATCTCTAAGTAAATTGAAGAGATAAAAAATTAGCGATAGATATGAATGAGAATGTGACCATTATTCATTGATACAATACAAATTATATATATTTTAATATTAATATGCTTTTAGTTCATACAAATATTTTTGATATAAATGCACTTGGAAAAAGATGCAAATATATGGTAATAAATTAATAAATGATGGCAAAAACATATCAAATTATTTATTACTTTTAATAAACATTAAATATCTATTAATCAGTAATCCACTATGTACAACCAATGACTAAGGTGTTTGCCTTTCATCCAAGATGTGTTGAGTTCTACCTTCACTCAAGACAGAGTATATTTCGGGTGTAGTATTGGAAGACAACACCAACCGGAGCCGCAGCTCAGGTTTCTTCAACCACAACTCAGGCGTTTCTAGTCGCAACTCAAGATTTCCAACTACTGCTCCCTACTCTCAGCCACAACTTAGGTATGTCAAGTCAAATTTTGATGTTCAAGTCATTTTTGGTAGAGTTAAGTTCTAGAGCTCAAGTCAAGCTAAGCCAACAAAGTCAAGTTTATTTTTTAATCATACTTTTAACGTGTTTAGCCCACGTTTTTATAACGGTTGGTAGCAGGAAGATTCCGAAGTCGTAGGTAGTTTCTGAATTCGTAGTGATAGCTTAGTGGGTAGGTATACATTTCAGTTATTTCTCTTTTCTATAAAATGTAATCAATATGAGACAAGTCAAGTAATCGAGTTGTTCATGTTTCATTCAGGAAATACATGCAAATTTATGTGTGAGATAAGTGGTCTTGTTTTTTTAGTTCAAGTTTTAGCAAGTGTATTATCTTCCTCTTTTAACATAGTAGTGTCGGATTAATTTAGGGGGCTAAACAAAACACGTAATCTGCTATGCATCTGAAACTTTCAGTGTGTCCAGTTGTAGGCACAATACGCCTTAATGCACTGAAGAACTGAATCAGGACTCAATCTCATGACCGTCATTTTTTATTTTAGAGTACTCGGGTTTACATCCAAAAAATATTTAATCAATAATTTGTGGAGTAATCAACTAACGAAATCATGGATAAAAAGCAGGAGCTGCAAAACGAGTTTCAAAGATTTGTGATAACTTATGTTGCAGTCATCACTAAAAAGATTTTGTTAAAGTGACAAACACCAATGTACTTTTATATGAAACTATGTTTAAACATAATTTTATTTCATCTAATCAAGATAATGAAACTATGTTTCTCCTGGTTAGTCAAGTATTAGGGGGTGACCCAGGGGTTTGCCACGTCAGTGGGCTCCCACAGTCCCACTGTCATAAAAAAAAATTATGAATTCACAATAGCTTCTCTTCATGTTTTGGTGTCATCAAGTGATTTTGAATGATTGTAGATCTAATTAAAACTAAATGAGAAATTAAAATATACATTAATACAAGTTAGAATATGTAAAGGATACACTTGGTCAAAACTATCCTAATTCTAGTACTTAATAGCCCCATTTAAGTGAGCAAAGCTTATCGAGCAACAGGGTTTGGGGCCTCACCACCGGCATATAAAGAGGTTACCAATGATAGTTATGGTAGTTCTTATGGTTATATAACTACCAACCATTTGACACTTGTATAAGAAATTGTTTGGTCAGATTTTCAAAATGTATTTCTAATTGAAATCTGGTACTAATTTTACATAAATTACACATTAATCTAAACGTAAAGGATACATAATTTGACAATTAACCACCTAAGAAAAGGTTACAACTCACAACTAGAGGTGGCAATTTCACCCAAATAAAAAAAATGGGTTGATTTGGGTAAACAATTGTTTTATAATGTGTTGAAAAGGGTAACATCATAGTATGTGTTGAATAATGTAAAGTTAAATGTAATTGTGTTGTAACAAAATGGTAACAATCTTTGTATTGTTATTGTGTCTTATAATGAGAGAATACAAGAGAATATATATAGGCTTAGATCTAGAAGATGAAAAGCCTTTAGGAAGACAAAAAGACTCAACATGAATACTAATAAATTAACTAGAAGATGAACGGCCCAAGGCCTTAATGACTTCTGTTAATACTCCCCCTCAAGCTAATGGCGGGAACTGACTTTGAGCTTGGTCTTTAGTAAAGCAAATCGATCAGTCGGAAGTGGTTTTGTGAAAATGTCTGCAATCTGATCCTTTGTAGATATGAATCTAACCATCAGTTGACCCCGAGCAACACGTTCACGAACAGTGTGATAATCAACTTCAATATGTTTGGTTCTAGCATGGAAAACTGGATTTCTGGAAAGATAAGTAGCTCCCAAGTTATCACACCAAAGGGTAGGAGCAGCCTTCATTATAACATGTAACTCACGAAGAAGAGTTTCAAGCCAAACAAGCTCTGAGACGGTATCGGCCATAGCTTTGTATTCAGATTCGGTTGATGACCTTGATACAGTCTTTTGTTTTCTGGCAGACCAAGACACTAGATTATTCCCGAGATAGATGGCATATCCCCCCGTGGATCGACGGTCATCAGGACAACCAGCCCAATCTGCATCTGAGAAAGCCTGAATATAACTGTTGTGTGAATCAGCATAGGCATGAAGATGAATCTGTGATGAATGAGAGATCAGCAACCCATGATTGATGGTTCCAAGAAGAAACCGCAAAATCCTTTTAACCGCAGACCAGTGATTTTCTGTGGGAGAGTGCATGAACTGACAAACCTTATTAACAGCAAAGGAGATATCTGGGCGAGAGAGAGTGACATACTGTAATGCACCCACAAGTTGGCGATACCGTACCGGATCCGAGAAGGCTGGACTGTCACCAAGAGACAGGGAGGATGTGGTAGTACAAGGAGAAGGAACAGGTTTGGCCGACAACAAATTTGCACGAGCAAGTATATCCTGAATATATTTCCGTTGAGATAAAATAATATCAGAACCCTGACGCACAACCTCCACACCGAGGAAGTAAGATAAAGGGCCCATATCTTGTAAAGAAAAGGTGGCGCCAAGACGTTTTACAACCTGATCAATGGCCCTGTCATTGTTCCCTGTAAGAATAATGTCATCAACATAAACGAGCATATAAAGAAGTGTCCCATGATGTGAATATATAAACAGTGAAGGATCCGTTTTAGAGCCATAGAATCCAAGCGAACCAAGAGCCGAACAAAGCCGTTCAAACCAGGCCCGAGGAGCCTGCTTAAGACCGTAAAGGGAACGGCGAAGTAAACACACATGATCTGGGTAATGAGGATCAACAAATCCTTGAGGTTGCTGCATATACACTGTTTCCTGCAAATTTCCATTTAGAAAAGCATTTTGAACATCTAATTGTCGGAGTGACCACTTTTGAGTAACTGCCAAAGATAAGACTGTGCGAATGGTAGCAGGTTTCACAACAGGACTAAAAGTTTCGTTATAATCAACACCCTCTTGTTGATTGTATCCCTTGGCAACTAAACGTGCCTTATATCGACTGACCGCCCCTGTTTGATCACGTTTTATCCTGTACACCCATTTGCAATTTATAACATGATAATTTGGATCACGAGGAACTAATGTCCATGTTCCATTCTTTAATAGTGCAGAGAACTCCTCGGCCATAGCTTTACGCCACTGAGGATTGCCATTTGCGTTGGTAAAGGTTACGGGTTCGGTTTCTGGCTTAGTGGTTGCATGAAAGGCGGAAGGATTATATTTTTGTGGAGGTTTCACGTTTTGACGAAGGTGGCTGGGACGAGCACGATTTGAGTTAGGAGGCGGCTGATTTGAATCTGTTTGTGAAGTAGAAAACGGCTGAGTGGTAGTGAATTGATCGAATGCAGGAATTGTGGATGATGTGCGACGGGAATAGGTTCTGAGTGGTGGAGATGGAGGCTGCCCGGCAGGAGCCGATGAGGAAGTTTCAGGAGGCGGCGGAACAGGAAGATCAGCCGCCGGAGATGCGGTTGTGTGAGGAGATGAAGGTGGAGATGAAGAAGCCGCTGAACTGGTTTGTGGCGGAGGAGGCTGTTCGGATGGAAAAGTAGGACCATCCGGGTAAGAGGAGACATATGGATTTGAGGTGGGTGTAGGTGGTGTAGTTGGTGCAGATGGCGGTGTATGAAAAGGAAAGGCACTTTCAATAAACCGAACGTGACGTGCGATGTACAAACGTTCATGAATCGGATCGAAGCAGCGATAGCCATGATGGGATGGACTATAGCCTAGAAAAACACACGAGACGGAGCGGAAATCCATTTTGTTAGGATTGTACGCACGAAGATGGGGAAAGCATTGGCATCCAAATACCCGTAAAAAGGATAAGTCGGGTTTAATTTTGAAAAGGTGTTCAAAAGGAGAAAGGTTGGCGGTGGTTCTAGATGGCATTCTATTAATTAGATAAACCGCGGTGTCATATGCAAAGTGCCAAAAACGAGAGGGCACACGAGATTGGGCCATGAGAGTAAGGCCAGTTTCAACGACATGTCGATGTCGTCGTTCAACCGTGCCATTTTGCTCACTTGTGTGAGGACACGAGATACGATGATTTATGCCAATTTGTTTAAAAAATGAAGAGAGTTGTCGGAACTCTCCTCCCCAGTCGGATTGAACCGCTTTAATTTTAGTGGAGAACTGTCGTTCAACCAGTATGATAAAGCGTTTAAAAGTGTCTAGTACATCTGATTTTTGTTTTATTGGAAAAATCCACATGAATTTTGTAAAATGATCAACGATTAGGAGAAAGTAATTGTGGCCATCAAATGAGGGTACAGGAGCAGGACCCCAAACATCACAAAAGAGTAGATCAAATATATTAGATGTTTTATAATCAGAAGGTGGTAAATGCAACTTTGAAGATTTTCCAATTAAACATGATTCACAATGAATGTTAAAAGATTTGTCTAGGACAGGTAAATCAAACTTTGAAATCATAGAACGGAATAAACTAAAATGAGGATGCCCTAATCGTTGATGCCATGTGGTTGTGGAAGCTTTATTTGCTGAAAAAGCGACTTTAGGAACTGGCTGCGAGAACGGAAAGCGAATAGAGTAGAGTCCACCATCACTTGGACCCGTGAGGAGGGTATGATGTGTAACCTTGTCCTTCACACAAAAAAAGGTAGAGTGAAATTCAAAATAGACATTGTTATCAAAGCAAAATTTTTGGACAGAAAGTAAATGTTGTTTGATATTTGGAACATGAAGAATATGCTTTAGATGATAGGTTTTAGATGGGGAAAAGATTTTTTTGTGACCAATGTGAAGAATAGGAAGGCCTTTACCATTACCAACGTGCAGGTTGTCCTCACCGAAGTAAGACTGGGCAGAATCGAACCCTTGCATATCTGGAGAAACATGTGAATTGGAGCCAGTATCTGGAATCCAAGATTGTGAGTTTTGAGACCTGAAATCAGTAAAGTTAGAGATAGGTTGTCTTGAACGAATAGTTGATGGATCCCTGTTTGGACATTGGGTAGGAAGATGGCCAATGCCACACCTATTACACGACCCGTACACAGTGTTTTGATTTGATGCCCATGAAAACTGTGAAGAACCTCCTCGGTTATAAGAAGTGCCCCTTGAATGAGTGAAACGACCACCACGACCACCACGATTTCCCCCACGGCCCCTACCGCGAGAGGTGTAGTAGGCCGACGGGCTGGAGGAGGAGCCTCCATTAGAACTGGCCGTGGATGCAGAAGATGAAGCTGATTGTGGTTGAAGCTGAAGGCCTAACTTTGTAACAAGTTGTTGAAGACTTTGCAGTGTTGCATCAGGAATGGATGACGATGGTGTAGGATGAGTTGTAAAGGCATGGACCGGAGGCACATCAGAGATTGGCTTCTTGATCATGTACTCGTGATCAGCAAGAAGCGCAGGAAGTTCAGAGAAGACAGCAGTGTAGTCACGAGAAAAGAGATTCTGTTTGACTCCATTATATTCTTCACGTAAACCTGAAACAACAAGCATTAGTATATCTTTTTCATCCATAGGTTTACCGATGTTTGCAAGAGCAGTGGCGTATTCTTGTGCTCGATCAAGATACGCAGTTGTGGTTTCATCACCATGCATCTGTAAACGTAAAAACTGGGATCTGATAGTAAATTCTCGAGCCGATGTTGGTGGTGCATAAGTGCGGCGAAGTGCTTCCCATAATTCACGAGAAGTTTTTGTGGTCTGCACATGTTGAAAACACTTTTCGGAGATTGTAGAAGAGATCAGCATGCGGATGTGTGCATCATTCGATATCCATGCTCGATGACTAGGGTTAGGGACTTGTTCAGATGTTTCTGAAGAGGATTTTTCGGTGAAAGGAGGCTGGATTAGTTCTGGCGGGCAGGGTATGGAGCCATCAACGTATCCGAATAAATCGTTTGTGACAAGAAAAGGATGAATCATGGCCTGCCAATTGGCATAGTTTGTGGGTGTAAGGGTAAAAGCAAACTTGTGAGAGTTATTTGCTGTTTTATCTGCTTTGGTGAAGGGGGCGATCGGAGATGTCATGGCTGCAAGATGGAGGACGATCGGCGAAGAAAGCCGATCGAAAAAGAAAGGCAGAGATGTTAGCGGCAATTAGGTTAAACCGGCTCTGATGCCATGTTGAATAATGTAAAGTTAAATGTAATTGTGTTGTAACAAAATGGTAACAATCTTTGTATTGTTATTGTGTCTTATAATGAGAGAATACAAGAGAATATATATAGGCTTAGATCTAGAAGATGAAAAGCCTTTAGGAAGACAAAAAGACTCAACATGAATACTAATAAATTAACTAGAAGATGAACGGCCCAAGGCCTTAATGACTTCTGTTAATAGTATGAAACGGGTTGAGCTGGGTTACACCTTAACATAATACGTGTCAAGATGGGTAACACCTTAACACATATTGACCCGTGTTGTGATAAGGTGTTCACCCAAACCAAATTCATGTTTTTTTAAGAACAATCCATTTAGACCCAAACTGATTTTGCTTAAAACCCGTCTAACCCGCACTCATCTGACCGAACTCATCTGACCATTTTGCCAGGCATGCTCACAACCTTTGAACCATCACCTTTTGATAACTAGTCTCAAGAGGTGTGACTTATTCGAACCGGTGATTTTCATAGAACCAACCAACAAAGGTTAAAAAAGTCACGATTATTACCTCCGAAGCCTGACGTCGTTTCTGGTCTAACATGTAAGCAAATCGCCTTTGAGCATTGAGTACTAAAGCAGCTTGTCGCCACTTCCTCAACCGGTCCACCGCCGCATGCTTCGCCGGAACCTCAACTTCCTTCGAAAGCCCTTCCATTAATCAACAGTCTAACACCACCGATCTGATAGACCCCTGAAACACATTAATTTGTAAAAGAGATGGTGGAGTGGTCAACAAAATATAAACCGCTTTGACTTTTAAAAACGTTTCACATTCATTGCCGAGTGCGTATGATCTTGAATTATTGGTCAAACATAACCCACTTTATCAATAAAAATTTCGACCACCATCTAGTGGAAATTTTTTATGTCTCATTCACAAAAAGTATATAATTCTTAATTGTATAACTTAATTTACGAATGTCGGTGGCTCACCGTTGACATCACACGTATAGGTCAACAACCGGCGAAGGAGAAAGGTCTCCGAGCAAAGGCCATGCTCGGAGAATTGACGGAACTGATCGGAAATCTGCCAGGTGGCAGCGCAAGTGACCGGAGAGATCTCATCCGTTGCACGTTATACGTTATCGGAGTTCTGACTATCATCATCGGAACGTTTTGGTCATCGTGCTATTCAGAGAAATAAACGCCGGTAAACTCCGAGTTCTATTTTCCGACTCAGTTAATGGCGTGCGATCTCAGATCTTTGATTTGATAAATCCAAAGAAAAATGCGAGTTTCGGAGTTTGGAGTTGAGCTTCTGCAAGCCGTCGTATCTGACTCCGTCGATAACGCCGATGATAGTCTACATTGGGAAGGCCGTCGTTGATGAAAGAATTTTCCGACGGTGTATAGACGGTTTGACCTAACGGAGTTAACATTTTCTTCCGGACCGTCCTACATAGTTACATGTAAGGGCTGTTTAGATATTTAGTTGGCAATGTTTTCAGAACCGGACCGGACATCGAACCGTATGTTTTACTGGTTACTGGTCGGGTCGGTTGAACTGGATTCAAAAATCGGATAACATAATACATATAAAAAATATTTCAAACAAATTATAGAATTATAAACACATTTAAAACAAACATAATTATTTTATAAAAATACAATATTTGATTTTAATGTTTAATTCTTTGGATTTTAGTTAAAAAAAAACTTGAAATCTGGTCCGACCAGGCCGGTTCCCTTGAGGGCGGTTCACAAGTGTTTTTTAGGCCGGTCGACCGCCCGGTTCCCTGTCCGACCGGTCCGGTCTTGTTCTGACAACATTGGGTAAGTGTGAATATGGGTAGATGAATTATGAAATACATAAGTAAAATGATATTTTTTTAACAATTTTTTAAAGATATCTTTAAAAGAAAAATAGAAAAAGAATTAATGATGTGTAAGATTGAGAGGGCATGTGGATATGAAAAGAATGGGTTGATGATAAAATGTGTTGTTATAACACATGTGAAAAGAATGGTTAAAAAACTAGGATGGCGTAGATGATTAGGATGTATATGAGAATGACTTCCCTTAACATTACGGATAATCTTACAAAAGAGAGATATGAATAATTTCTAAGATTATCACTGCGTAATTATCTCACCTGTTCATCAATGAGCTAAGTGTTTTTCCATTTGTGGAACTCAATTTTCATTGTTCCTCGATTTGATAACGTTTGATTCTAACCAGATTCAATTAGGATTTCAAAGGCTTCATCTATTTAATTTTTTTCGAGATTGATAAGCTTGAGGAACTTTGTTTCTTTTGATTTGATTCAATTTTAACTTTAAGTATTTCTTATTTTTTATTAACACGTTTGATTTTTGTTCGAGGATTTATTTTTGCTTACCTTCTGTGTTTGCGGGTGTATGAATGAAAATTTTGTTCTATTATACTTTGACGTACATTTCGCCTTCTCCAATGTATCAACGTAATTTTTTTTATAGAACGAATCATGTCAAATATAATACATTTTGGTTCAACAAAATAAATTTGAGTTTGTTCGAAGACGAGTTCGGTTGCTAAGAATATATACTTAGTCCGTCGCATACGTGAGAGTAAAAAAATTGAATTTGTGTTTCGTAACAATAATGTTTACAACCATGAAACTTACGCTTCTCTTTAAGTATTTTATCACGTAGATTTCACTATCGTAACCAGGTTCACGACAACATTTCGAGGTTGATTACGAGGTTTACAAACACATCCTTTACCACTTTTGTGTTATTGTATAACTCCACCGCAACGCACGGGGCAAAAACTACCTAATTTTATATAAAGAGAAAACTTCACCTTTGCATTTGCGGCGAAGCGTTATGACATGACTATATAACTAAGTGGAGATTTGATGTTGCCGAAGAGATTTTCACTTTGACATTTTTGTAAACGGTGGAACTATGAAGCTCCCTCATAATAAACTTTCAACAATCCCTCCCTCCCCCCACCCCCCCCCCCAACAATTTTTTATCTAGAAAAGCTTCCTCTCAGTAATCCTTCCAACCAAAAAAAAAAGGAAGGATTGCAGCAAGATGGTCAACGTAAGGGATAGAGTTCTTAGGCGAAATCCTTGAGTTTTGGTAGCATCACCCAGAGGGAGACTGTAAGATCATAAAAGGCTGGTGCTTACGAAAACACTAATTCCATTTACCAATCTCATCTCCTACAAGTCTAAGATGACATCGGAATGAATACCTTCGGAAGACTGAATACTTTCGAAGAATAACTATATCATTTCTGATGGTCGAACAAAAAACAAAGCTTCTGAAGAGTAAAACATATTAAAAGACATTAACATCTCAATGTTTAATATCCTACTAATGTCTTCCAATGAAGAAGAAGAAGATAGGAAGGTTTTCAAGCCAACTAGACCTTCCGATTCTTTATCAACGTTCTCCTTTAGATCAAGATTGGAGATTACTCAACAACTTTTGATGTAAAGACTTCCGAAGACTCTCAACTGCTGATGTTGTATTCCGATAGAAGAAAGATTCAGAGTTGTTTCTGATCGATGTGTCGTAGGTCAATCAAAAACAATTTATAATTAAAAACTTAGCTACCTTTGACTATAGCAAGGGCAAGTAAGGTCGTCTCCACAGGGAATCAGTGGAAAGTGCTAATTGTCATTACAACTAATTAATCTAAGGAAAATGAAAACTTGATTGAATTGAATTAAAGGAATCGTTTAAAAGAAACAAACTTTAATTTTGATTTGAAAATAATTAATGAAAAAGGTAATCACTTCCGGTTTTTAGGTTGTAAAATCCACAATGAATGTAAGTTAAACCTACATTGAAATCATATAAAATTGATGTTGTCAATCAATTTGATTAAAGTGATAAAGATGGAACGAACGTTTAAGACTTGCTCATTCACAAAATTACCAATAGATATATGCAACGCATCACACGACTACCAATGAGTAAACGATGCAAGAAAACCGAATCACTGATGGTAACGCAACAATACGAAAACATAAATCTATTGTTTAAATCAACCAAAAAGAAATCGTATCAAGTTTACAATCAAAAATCCTAGATTCAACATTCAAACATTGTTTCACTTACAACCCTAATCAACCGGAAGCGATTACGAAGAAACTAGCCTTGCTTCATCGCGATTTGGTCTTCAATCGTTGATTCCATTGATGAATTCTCGAATCGAATCGTGATCTGGAGAGTTGGATCCACTCAAAAACCTTCAATTTTCGTCCCCAAATGGCCCCAAAAACCTTAATTTTCGACATGGATGGAATGTGGCTTGAAAATAGGCAAAATAGGGTTAAAAACTCGTTTTTCGCGTTTTGGGCGTAGCCTACGTTGGGCCAAACTGAACGGTGCCAAATTTCTGTCAACGCTGAATTTTTGGGCGTAGCCTACGCTGACTTGGGCGTAACCTACGACCAGTCTGATCTCACCAACAGCTTCGTCTCGTCGAGAAAACTCGGTTTTCATATATTATGGCTTCCGTAACTCTTCCTCTAGCTCAAGATATGCGCTTCCGAAGTTTTGAGCTTTTCTCGACAGTTTCTGATCCATCTGTACATCTTTTCACCTCGTTACCACCCCCAGGCACCCATCTAATGTGTTTTTACCTGAAATTCACAATTGTATTTCAAAGTATCATTGTTCCACATAAAATTCACGTAAAAACGCAACTTTAAACTGTTAAAACACATGAAAACCAGACACCCATCACATCCCCACACTTATGTTTTGCTTGTCCCAAGCAAAGTCCTTTACGCACGATAACAATTAATTCAACAAAAACCATTGCTTAAACATCTCATTACCGGTTAATAGCAAAACTTCAAAAGCACACCTAATTCCCAAGACTTACAACGTGCAATAGGTTTACATCCCAACAAGCAATATTACAAATTTGACAAGAAAATCTCTAATCAAGGACACTTAGCTTCAAATGGTTCACATGCACATATTCACACCTCTCACAATGAACACTCCACTCGGCTTTGTATCTGAACTAGCAATGATGCACTAGTATTTCTAAACTCTCACTCCACTAATGATGCATCATTATCATAAGCTTGCAAAGTAATCAAATCTCCACCATTATGCACAAAGTATACACAAATCAAGAGGTCTTTCAAGGTTGTAATGTTGGCTAAGGCTAAGGTATGGAACAGGAATGTAAGTGGCTAAAACAAGCAAAATCCAAGTTAAGTTCACACAACAACTACTACACATAATCACTAGGGTAAGTTGTACCTTTATTGGATTACTTTTTATTTCTAATCATTACTAACATCACTATAAACAAATCTTTTTTTTTAAGACATTAACACTACTTAACTTGGATTCGCCACATGGGTCTAAATTGAAATGGCTATAACGGCTGATTTTGGCTAATGGAATGGGTATGGTTTAACAAAGAAATGGGTAATTGGCTCAAAAATGGCGACTAGGGAATTTTGTCAAGGGTTGGTGAATCAAAGACATAAGGCTAAAAACAAAGGGTTATCCTAATGCCTCTATCACTTTTGTGCACACTTTGGCTCATGGTCTTAACATGTATTAACTATGCAAGTTCTGAAATGACAACAACATTATGGTAATCACTCATCAAATGAAATTGAGCATTCAATTGTACATCTATTTCATGCTCCATATAGGCTCAAATTCTCACAAAAACGGTGGTAACGAGTTTCGGATGTAAAGCATGCATGTTTATCCACTATCTAGCCTTGTATCCTTAATTGGGACTTACCTACCAAATTTTCATACAGCTTGCTAAGAAAACTTTATTCTGCAACTTAAAGAACTAGGCATAATTAGGAAGTTACACATATACACCGGTTAAAGACGCATTCACAATTTTCTTTGACAAAAAATTTGTTTTTCGTGCACAAAAATACCTCTTTTGGAACAAGTTTGAAAATTTTTTTTCAAAGTTTCCCCTCATCCCCACACTTAAACTTTACATTGTCCCCAATGTAAATTTTATACTAAGTACGAGTGTAGAATGAGGGTAATGGGGTGATCCAACAGAATCCATATTGCAAACCAACATTAACTCATCAATCAAGTCATAATAAAAGCGAGTAAGGAAAAACACCTGGACCTGATAAGTTATGCAAACATGATTCAAACCCTTGGATTTTAGTGCTTCGCCCCGAGGCACATGATGAATATATCAACCTGAAAGTCCATTGTTCTTCCCCACACTTGGGTTCTTGAATGAGATAAATCACCTATAAAAACAAACAAAACAAAAAAAAACAAGATAAAACAAACAAAGCCTAACTCACTTTCGTAGGAATCACGGTTGCATTTATCTTATGCAACAAGCCTTTTAAACCCCTCGATAGCCCGAGTGGACGAGTAAAGTCTCGTGAGGGTTTCTAGTGAACACACCCACAAAGTTCATTGGGTTGCCTCCCAAACAGCGCTAAGTTTTAGGTCTTCAGCCGGACCATACCTGATTTTGGGTTTATGGTGGTTGAAAGGTAAATTCACTTCCAACCGTCACCTTACCAACTTGGTTTTTATCAACCCAACTCCAACTTGTCTCTGCTATCTTTCACGTATCAACTAACTCATCTTTCACTCTCATCTTCACAAATTCACCATTTTCATACGCGTGCTTGATATTTTTGGGTGGCTTCTTCAATCCATTCGGTGATTTTGATGTTCTTGCCTCCACCTTGATGTGCTCTTTTGAGTTTTCCATTCGTACCATTTTTCCTGAGCTTTTTCATCTTCAGTCACTATTTTCTTAGCATCCTTTACTTGGAACCTGTCAAACACGAAACCCTTCTCTATGGTGCCCCTCTCAATAACATTGTAATGAGAGTGACCCTTATTAGTAATACCTGCTATCGCACATTTATTTTCAATAAAATAAGTAAATAAATTTGACGATATATCTAAGCTCAACTTACGGTTTCCAAAGGTCATGCTAACCGTGTTGTCCCAACAATTAATCTGTGCATTAGCAGTAACCAAAAATGGTCTTCCAAGTATGAACGTTGGTTGCTCCTTCTTTGTGATCGGTTCATAGTCTAGCACCAAGAAATCCTCGGGGTAACAAAATTCCCCAATCTTAACTGCAACGCCTACCAACATTCCTCGTGGTCGTCTACATGTTGAATCTGCTAGAACCACAGTGATGTTAACCGGATGTAAAGGACCAAACTCATATTGATCATATATGTTGCCCGGTAAAATACTAACACTAGCTCCATAATCTAAAAGTGCCTTGTTAGTTTTTACTTCTCCAATCTGAATTTGAATGATAGGTGCTCCTAGATCACCTTCTTCTGTAACACCTCGACCGATGGCGGAAACGTCAGGATGCCACGAGGGATGTGTAGATTGTTCAAAAGCTCGTGGGCATCTAAGTATATCATCACATATTATTTAATTCAACCAAAATAATTACACACAAATCATATCTATCATGAATCAATTACATCAAATACAAAAGAGATTTAGCTAAACTAACTAAACTCTAAACGCCAGAAATTTAGTTAATTAGCTAAGTCCAAGAATCCTATGTGATGATGTCCAAAAGTGAGAATTCATCTTCTTCAACCTACTTATCTTCATTACCTGAAACATGTAAGAAAATCAAGTGTCAACTACAAAGTAGTTGGTGAGTAATCATAAGTTTTTATACTTAAAAGTGTTTTATAAAATGAGTTTAAAAGTTTGTGTTTGAAAAAGGGTTTTATAAAAAGTTTAGATAAAATGAGTATAAAAGCCTATGTTTCAACTGAGAAAATCCACAATAATACCTGTATGAGATAATCCAACACACATCCACCAATTCAACAATCAACCATTCAATCAACACATAACCACATATCAATTAAGTCATAGTCAATCAAAGATAATCATAGTCAATAATAAATAATCAATCACATAACCATTCAACCAATCTCAACATCAGAAATCTCAAATAATATCTGTGACTATACATGGACATTATGTAATTAACATAAGTTAAAAACAAGATCCATGGAGTGGTCGCTAACCACGTGACAATACATGAAGTCAAAGCAATTAACCAAAGTCAAAGGCAATGATTCACAGAGTGGAAACAATCCACGTGACAATACATGAAGTCAAAGCAATTAACCGAAGTTAAAGGCAATGATTCACGAAGTATGTGACAATACATGTAATCTTTGTTATTGACCGAAGTCAATGACAATGATTACACGGATATATGCATATAAGTGATAATCCATAATTAATGATAATTCTAAATGTGAATATCATATTGATAAACATGTATTAACCTTATGTTATCAAAATAATATTTAGTTTGGTATACATGCTTCACCTCCGAGTTTTAAAACAAAACAGTTTAAAGAAAGGGAGGTTATGAGAACTCACCTGAAGTCCTTAGTATATGTGTTCTCGTATTATGCGCGCTCGCGTATGTAACTCAAATCAGCTCAAGGATCTGTAATTAGTGTGATTTCCACTTTTATAAGCATAAGTGTTTCATACCCAATCAATGTCTATCTAAGTTACTTTAACCATTTGTATTTTATTAACTTAGTTTATATATTCTAAGTTGTAATGGATTACTCAATTTCTTATAAGTGTTCATTATTAAAGATAGTTAGACTTTCTCGTTGTTAACTATCCTATAATGATGCAATTATTGTGATATCTTAGATATATCCTCACATGCATAATCCATTACTCTAACCACCTTAATTTGAGTTAGTGATTCCTTAACTTCCAATTTAATAACTTCTATACCCTAAGTTAATCATAATTCAAGTTCAATATATGTGTACTTCTTAGTTTCTTAAAATCCAAGTTAGAAAGAGGAAAGGTGGTGATTTAGGTCATTCATGCATGCATGGATACATCCATATATATCTACACCCATATACTTGCTTAAACACTCTTAATTACTTAGTTTAAAGAACTCGAATTCAACCAACCCCAAGATCAGCGAACCTTAACCCAATTGTACCATAGGTTCGGCTCAAGGAAGGTGAGGGTTCGCCCATAATAGAAGAAAGGTTCGGCTTTAGGGTTGCTCGAGTGCTAAGGTTCGGCCGAAGGTTATTCCCACTAGGGTTCGCCCCTCACTTGGTTCGGCTGGAGTTGACTTCGGCTGTCTAAGGTTCGGGAAGCCACAAGGTTCGGCTAATCCTGTTAGGATTCGGCCAACAAGGATGGTTCGCTGCCTTGTGAAGGTTCGTGGGTCCTTGCATGGTTTGGCTGGCCAAGGCAGGTTCGCAACTTCCATACGAGGGTTCGTCTTCCACATGAGGGTTCGTGACTAAATAGGAAATAGGTT
Source organism: Mikania micrantha (assembly GCA_009363875.1). Lineage (NCBI taxonomy): Eukaryota > Viridiplantae > Streptophyta > Magnoliopsida > Asterales > Asteraceae > Mikania > Mikania micrantha. Next base: position 80,371,836 of record CM018680.1, on the reverse strand, counting down.
CGGCTCCCACCAGGGTTCGCCGAGTACTTGCCTTGCTGCCTAAGGTTCGTGTGGGGTGAAGGGTTCGGCCAAGGATATTTACAGGGTTCGGCCAACCTTGCTGCGTGGTCACCCAGCCCCATCATCATCCTCATCACGTTTTTAGTTGATTATGTGTTCACTTATGATATCCTCAGTTTAATACTAATTTCGGTTTCAACAAAACAAACTTACAAAGTGATTTAAGATAGCCTCACAATACCCATGAACTTTCTTACTAAAACCCGAAAATGAAACAGTAGATTTACCTCGAATCGTTGTTCAAAAGCTGGGTTTCTTTGTATCCACTTGTTCCCCTCGATCATACGAACGCGTAGGCGCCAAGATCTCGCGAATCCGTCGGGTAACGAAGAAGTTTTCTTAGAGAGAAGTTAGAGATAGAAAGCTTGGACAAAAATGAAGGTTAGAGAGAGAAAAATGTAGGTGAAAAGTGAGAAGGAAGAGGAAGAATCCTTCCTTATATCGCGTATTGTCACCACTTGTCCGGTCTCGTTTTTATCGCGATAAAACATGATAAATGCTTGGTTTTAACATAAAACTTATTTAAAATAAAACCCGTTTAATTAATTATGTTTTTGTAATAATAGAACGCTTGTAATTAAATTATTTAGTAAAACGATTTCGTTTTATTTTTACTAAATTAATTATTTAAATAACTGATTTATTCGATTTTGTTTTAGGTCGTGATTCATAATAAATATTTTTAGTTTATTGTTATTAATTAACATCGTTAAATATTATTTAATTATCTCGTCGAAACGCGTTACTTACGTACGTATTCGTAAAGATCGTCACCTTTGCGAATCCGACGCTCGTATCGTATTTCGATTTGATTTATTATTTATGGAATATCGTTTCAGAATATTATTCTTAATAATTATATTCGTGCGAATCGTCACCCACGCGAATACATTATTAAGTTAATATTTCTGAATTAATATTCGTGTTTAAGTCATATTCGTAACCTCACCATCGCGTAATTAATTTCCAATTGTACCCCCATTATTTATTAACTTTAATATTATCACCCAATCCAAAACCCACTAAACCCTAGTCACTGACACATTCATTATAGACCGAAATATGCATATGTATAGGGCATATGTAAGGGTCAGTCGCAACTGCCCTAGCCACCGTCCCACCGCTATTTCGATAAACCATGACCATGTGTCCTTGACTATGTTTAGTAACCAAACAACAACCAACTCAAATCCCCTTTCCATTTCCAAACCAAATCAATAATCATTAACAATATAACTGCGATAAACTCTCTGGTTCTGTTTAGTTGAGTTACAACTAAACTTTCCCAAGGTTTACGCGTATAATATATGTTCTAGACATGTATACCAGTAACAGTGATAATCATCAAATAATGTGTCAATATTAATAATTACAAAATCTCAGGTCGTAACAGTACAATCGTACGGATGTACGGACGACCGGAAGTACAGTGATGTTACATCTTCCTCTGACTCACTCTCTTCACTACACTTATGTGTGCACACTGAACTAACATGCACATTTTTCATATTCTTTGAATTGGAACTCTGATGTAATGGGTTTACTACGGTATCACTTGGTAGTTTACCCGATTCCTTTCTGTATATTGCCACCTCTTCAGCCAATTGTCCCACTTGCTTGGATAATGCCTCGACTGATTTGTCTCGTACTTCATTGGCTTTCTTCATTTCTTTGAGAAAATCCATGATTTCCCTGTTTGATGTGTCAGAAGTTCCCGATAAGCCTCCTTGATTCTGATTGGCTTGATAGTTCCTTTGGTAGCCCTTGTTTCCACTTTGGTTGTACCCTTGATTGTTGTAATTGGATTGCCTATTCTGGTACTGTTGGCTTCCTTGACTGGATCCCTGAAAATTAGGATTAGATTGGTTAGAAGAATTACCATATCGAAAATTTGGATGGTTCCTTAAACCTGGATGATATGTATTAGAATTTATATCATGTTGTTTTCGGTCTCCATAAACTTGATTAAGTTCTTCTTCCCTTCCATCTTGTCCCGGACAATCCAAGGTAGCATGACCCAATTCTCCGCAATTATCACACACATGGAACATTTGAGTGTCCCTTGTACCACATTTACTTCCACTCATCTTTAAGTCTTCTAATTCCTTTTGTAATGCTTGATTGGCTCTTTCTAATTTCTCCATTCTATCATTAGAACTTCCCGAGGCTTTCACTGTAGCAAACTTCTTCCTTCTACTAGATTGTGCTTGCCTCTTTGAGTTTAATGCCATCTTCTCCAAGTAATCCCAATCTACATCCACTGGATTAGACAAAAATGTTCCACCTGTAGTGGAATTCACATCCCTTATGTCATCAGTAGACAAGCCATCATGGAAAGCAATAATCAATTCCCATTTCGAAATCCCATGATGTGGACATGTACGTAGCAACTGTTTGAATCTCTTGAAAGCTTCATAAAATAACTCCCCGGATTGTTGCTGAAATGTCCTTATTGCATGCCTAACATCACTCGTACGTTGAGGAGTGAAGTACTCATCAAGGAACTGTTGTTGTAACTCTTCCCATGTGAAAATGCTAGCAGAAGGCAATGCTAGAAACCACAACTTAGCTGCATCCTTCAAAGTGAATTGAAATAGCACCAACTTCACTTGATCAGGTGTGAATCCTTGTCCTCCAATTGTGCCACAAACTGATTCAAATTCGGATAGATGCACATATGGTTCCTCGGTTGCTTTACCATAGAAAGTAGTTATCACGTTCAAGAATTGTGGCCTTATTTCAAATGATCTTCCTCTCACCTCAGGACGAACAATAAGAGAAGCATTCACTGCTATGTGTGGTCTAAAATGGCATTCCACACCTTGAACTGGGAGTCGATTAGGTGCCCTTGGCACACCATCTTGATAATGATCATATCCTCCATCGGGATGTTGATTGACATTAGGTCTTCTATGAATCCTTGGTTGACCTTGATATCCTGGATTAGGATGATTATAATTTTGATGGCCCTGATATCCATATCCATCATCATGGTTGTCATTATCCCAACCTCCTTGATAATGTTGATCTCCTTCATTTACCACTCCATCATCCCAATCATCAACCCTTCCTCTGATGTTGTCCTCTTGATACAAACTATTTGCTCGACGAGAAGGTGCATCATGACGATTCAAATGAGTTGATTGTGTGTCAGCCGACCCTTGATTAGATCTTTGTGGAGTCCTTGGTGGGTTATGTGGAGGTGGATTTGGTGGTTGGGGGATAAAAGGTTGGAAATTTCCCCCTCTATATAAGCCTTGAGGTGGTGCTTGAGGCGGTGGTTGAGGTGGTTCGGGATAAGGTTGAAAATCATCATCCTCTTGGTAGTTAGGTGGTGGTCTAGGGTGTGGTGGTGGTGGTGGAATTGGGTAGTTTGGTGGTGCTCCATGATCACTATGATGACTCATGGTTGATGCTTCTTGATCAATTTGTTGTTGGATTGGAGGTACTATCAAACCAGATCTATGCAACACCCGGTTATGCCTTGCGGTTCTCTCAATTTCAGGATCGAAGATCAACGGTGATGTCTTCCTTGAATAACGAGTATGCATGCAATTCTACGATTACCTGCACAACACAAACAAAGAAAAACCCACGCGTAATTCCGAACAATAAACAAAACAAAAGAAAATTGAAAGAAAAAGAAAATCTTTTTGTATTTTTATGTTTTTGAAAAGCAAATGCAACTAAAATTAAACTTAAACTAAAACTAAACTAAAAACTAGCACTTTGCGCGTTGATTCCCCGGCAACGGCGCCATTTTGATCGATGTATCGTAGGTCAATCAAAAACAATTTATAATTAAAAACTTAGCTACCTTTGACTATAGCAAGGGCAAGTAAGGTCGTCTTCACAGGGAATCAGTGGAAAGTGCTAATTGTCATTACAACTAATTAATCTAAGGAAAATGAAAACTTGATTGAATTGAATTAAAGGAATCGTTTAAAAGAAACAAACTTTAATTTTGATTTGAAAACAATTAATGAAAAAGGTAATCACTTCCGGTTTTTAGGTTGTAAAATCCACAATGAATGTAAGTTAAACCTACATTGAAATCATATAAAATTGATGTTGTCAATCAATTTGATTAAAGTGATAAAGATGGAACGAACGTTTAAGACTTGCTCATTCACAAAATTACCAATAGATATATGCAACACATCACACGACTACCAATGAGTAAACGATGCAAGAAAACCGAATCACTGATGGTAACGCAACAATACGAAAACATAAATCTATTGTTTAAATCAACCAAAAAGAAATCGTATCAAGTTTACAATCAAAAATCCTAGATTTAACATTCAAACATTGTTTCATTTACAACCCTAATCAACCGGAAGCGATTACGAAGAAACTAGCCTTGCCTCAATAGTAATCGAGATCCTATTGCTAGAGCATTCTGCATTGTGCTAATGTATAACCCGATCTAATAGTTTCGTCTTTTCAATAACATTTCAAAGTCATTTATATCTGAGTCCAAGCTCGTTTCATGACAACTACATATATTTTTGAAAAGGAAACTATAGTCGTGCATTCTGAATCAAACTGTTAGTTTTAGAATGGGAAATAATGATTTTCTGTTAGTTTTAGAATGGGAAATAATAGCTCCTGTTCTTTTGTAGACTGTTGTTTACATATTCACTAAAATGGTGTGTTTTTTGTTTTCATTAAAAAAAAAAAATGGTGTGTTGTTTTCATAAGTTTTGTATTCTATGTGATTAGTATTCATTTATGTACGCACTAATGTACTGTACATTGGTAGAAATTTGTTTCATTAGTATGTGTTAAATTTTCCTATAGGCAATATAATGAGAAAGTGGTTAAGAGCTTCATATGCTTTTTTAAATTGATACAGAACATTCACTTTTTTGTTGCGTTTAGAGTGGTATTAATTTGCCTTAATGTCTCTAGGCATTTGAGTTTGTGCACCAAAAATCAACGCGGTGATATATTTTTTTAACGGCAATTTGGGTCAATGATCACGGGTCATACTCCCATCTAATCATATCTACATCCTATAGGAGGAAACCCACCATTGGTGAGAGAAAAACCCTTTATGTTGTCAGAACCGGACCGCACCGGGAACCGGAGGGTCGCCCGGCCTAAAATAGGCATAGGAACCGGATTCAAACTAACCGGCCGGTTGAGCCGGTTCACTGAAAATCACTAAAAATAATTATAATGAACTATATGTTTAGATAATACATTTTGACTTAAACCAAATTATTGTTTTTTAAACACAATCCATTTATAGCAAAACTGATTTTGCTTAAAAAATGTTCTAACCCTCGCTCATCTTGACCCGAACCTGTTCTGTTTGCCAGGCTTAGTTATATATATAGTTAGGGCATGCTTGGGATTGCTTATTTAAGTTTAAAATGACTTTTTGTTAAAATTACTTATTAACTTATTAGTTTTTAAAATAAAGTTTTTAAAAAGTGTTTGGATTAGTTTTTGATATATTAATAGTCAATAAGTCAATAAGTTGTTTGGATTAGCTTTCAAAAAAAAATGTTGGGATTAGTATTTATCTTATTTTATCAAAAAGTTAAAATGTCATTGTAAAAGCTACAAATTATAACTTTTTAAAATCAACTTTTTAACATTACTTAAAATGTTAAAACAAAAGGTCTTTTTAACATTACCAAACATCTTTTTAATTTATTGACTTTTTCATAAAATAAATAAGTTAATAAGTTAGTTCAAATAAAATCTCAAACATGCACTTAAATTAAACTGCAGGTGTTATAAATAAGAGCTAGCACCTTAAAACTTGCGTTCTCAATGGGTCGAAACTCAAGGCCTTCAATATAAATGGTAAGATTCCCACAATAGCATCGTGAAAAGCTCTTTATAAGGAACTCAAAATCACTGGTATCTGATTCCGTGTAATTAAAGAAACGATGCAATTCAATTGTCATCCAGTCATCGTTGCTCCATGTTGCGAAATATGAATGTAACGTTTGACCATCCATTTCATAAGTTAAGTTCACGTACATCATCTGCTGTTTCGCTATAGATTTTCTTGCATCAGTAGTACAAAATTTAAAGACAAGATGAACACCGTAATCGACTCCACGAGAGAGAAGTTGACTTCTTATTTTTATTTGGATATTCAAATTCGAAATATCTGACATCTCTGCTACTTCACCAAACCTGCACATACAGTGATGGAGCTTAAAAATTTTGAAAGATGACGGAAATTTACGAGAATCATAATACATATTAATTCTAAATAAAATGAAACTATGTGTTACAAAACATCATTTGCTATGTTTATTTCTGTTTATTCTAAATAAAACATATATTTTTTTATTCACTTTTTATTTTATTTTGTTTATAACTATACCATTATTATATTGTTGTTATTATCATTACTATTACTACTATTACTACTAAATCTACTATTATTATATATATAATACATATCACATATAACGGTGTGCAACAATTGCGTATATAGGAAATTGACATATATACTTCTTAATTTGTTGCAGATTTGTTTTAAATTGCGTCACAAATATGTGACAAAGTTCTTTGTCTTAAAAGGTGACAAATGTACATGTTTTTAACGCATTTACTACCAAATTTCGGTTTCACAAATTGTAGTCGTGAGAAAAAGAGATGTACCTTGATTCATGAATAAAACGCCAGTATGAAAATTGACTTGCTGATACCATTTCATTTATTACATCAGTACTTCCATGTGAACAGCACTATAAGTTGAAACAAAGCAATCAGAAAATCAGATCAAATATCGTTTCTGTTAGACTCTTCATAGTGGGTGCCCTGCTTAACCAACGATGGAATCTCTTTCGGCGAGGTCAGGCACCCCGGCAGCGACCAGCATTGGTAGAAAATGATTTCGATGGGTGACCATTGTGGATGGCTTTACGTGAAATTATAGTTTTTTTTTTGTTTTCTAAAAAAAGTGTTGATAGAGAAAATAATTACTCAAATGAGTGATATTACAAATATTTATTTAAATAAATGTTATCACTAATTATTTAATTTTAAGCATTCTATTATAATTCCTTGATTTTGTTTTTATTGTTTTACTCAACCAACTTATTATCAATTTTTTTACTTTTTTGCGAAAAACTCGTTATAGTTTTTTTTTTTTTTTTGCCTTTTCGCACTTTTAGTTAAATTATTATAATTCCTTTTTTTATATAAATCAAAGCAAATTAATTACAACTAAAATAAGTTTGTTTTCTTTTTTTGTGATCAATCTTTTCAACGATTTATTTTTTTAACACGTTTGTTTTTTAATATAAAGTTTTGAAAATTTATTAGTTAAATTTTATACTCATTTCGCTTTTTTATTTATGTTTTGTTTGACATGACAATTTTGACCTAAAGCTAAATAAATGGGTTGATTTAAATGAATAATTATTGTATTTTAGGTTGAAATATGTAACACTATAACATAGAACTGCATGTTCGAGTAATATCTTAACATAATACGAGTCACAATGAGTTACTTAAAAATCATGTTAATAAAATTAATTCAAACGAGTATAAATGATGAATAATATATTTGATTAGAAAATGATTAAAGATTATTAAAATAAACTATTTGTTTAATTACAACTTATTTTAACTTGATCTAAATTGATATAGTTTTTTTAAATGACTCATTTAAACTCAAACTAATTTTGATTATAATTCATCTTGACTCGAACCCGTTTTGACCCGTTACCCGACCCAACTCGTCTATTTTTCCATGCTTATGTTTTGAATATTATTTATAATTTCAGTTTGCGTAGAGGCATTATTTTTTTTATACACATTGTGAAGACGCTAAGTTACTTACTAATTTATCTATTCTTTTCATCTTTAATGAATTTGCCAAATACTGGCGTGACATGAATTCTGTAAAAAATTGAGTTGTGTTTATGCCATGACGCACAAGGGCTAATACTCGTTTGTTTTATATTTCATGTGGTTTTATTGGAAGATATAATTTAAAGTAAAAAATGAATAAATATTTGATTTAAACTGTCGAATGACGATTCTCCTATAAATAATATGATCGATTACAAAACATATTATATTATTCTTTAGTATGCTAGTAATTAATGTTGAGTGAAAGTTTTGTAAGATTTTGACGATTAATAATATGATTACAAATACAGCATATTATTTTATTCCTTATTATGTTTGTAATATTGATTGAATTTTTTTTTTAATATTTTGATGATTTATTTTTCAAATTTAATTTAAAACAATTTTATCAGTGGTATAACTCTTGAAAATAGGGGTGTTCAAAAAATCCAAAATCCGTAACCGAATCGTATCCGAAACCCGAAAAAACCGATACGAATTAAAGATTCGAATATTCGGATCGGATATCCATTTTCCGAATTCGGATCGGATCCGATCGGATATCGGATATACAAAACTTGTTTATTCGGATAAGATATCCGAATTCAATCAGAATAACCCAAATAAACCTTGTTTCTTCGGGTTGTTCGAATTATTCGGATAAAAATAAATTTGTTCGGGTTTTTCGGATATATTCGAATCGGTTTAACAAATTTTGAATTCGGGTCGGGTTTCAGATAGGGTCCTAAAATTTTCAAACTCGAATAACTTATTATCCGATTCGCTGAACACCCTATTTGAAAATGGTTAAATGAAAAAACGTTCGAGTAACAAATTAGTATAGCTATATTCTGGAAGTGAATTTTAAACATTGTAATTTGTAATTACGGGTTAGAAAAATGAATCATTTGGTTAAAAATAAAAAGATAGAATTATAAGAAGTGAATTAAAAAATAAAATAACTATAATGAGTTGTTTAAAGAAAAAAAAAAGAAAGAAAATGATAATAGGTTGAACAAATAAAAAAAATACAGAGAATAACTATAGTCTATAGTAGATTATTTAAAATAAAGAATTATTTTAGTAAACGTTTTGATTTTATTTATTTCAAATTGCCACCCACGCTTCTTCTATCGGCAAAAAACTCGAAATTAAAAATATATGAGATAGGATTAGAACAAGATATATAATTACCACTTTGCCCTCATGAATGAGAATTCCTCTGGAAGAGATCGAGTTGAGCTTAGGGGTTTCGACCCCCTCTTCATATTTTTTCTATATATATAAAAAAAATTAAAAAAATATATGATCACAAAATTCATTTTTTCGGTCCGTGACAAGTCAACTAGTTTCTACTTCAAGAAATTATAAATATATATACCCAACAAAAAATTGGCTTTCAAGTAAATCACCAGCTTAATTATCTTTACAAAATAAATTTATGTTTCACACTTGAACGCATAAATTCCATGAGATATAATATATATACAAAATACATGATCAAATAAAAATTTTAAAATCTTTTAATCTCATTTACGAATTAATACCTAGCTAGGTAGCTAGCTAGCTAGCTAGGTTTGGTATACATGGCTACATGCATTGAAATATAACCATAATTTTTGTCACAATTAACCATAGGCGAAGCTTTATTGGGCCTAGGGCGCCGTCCGTAGTGTTAATTTTTCGGACGAAATGTTATTTTTAGCTAAAATTAGTGGTTTTGTCCCCCCTCGCTTCAAAAAATTAACATGTATTCTGGGTTTTAAAAATTTCCGCCTCCCTCTCACTTGACCCAAGCTCCGCCACTGCAATTAACACAATGAGAACTTACCTGGAAATACAAAGCGTCGTTGAGTTTTGTAAGCACCTGACTTGCAGTTGGTCGTTCTTCTCTCTGGTCATGTAAGCATTGATAGGCGATATCGATCTGTGAATGGGTTCAAAGAATGCATATTAATTTGTTCTTTTATGCCCTCAAACACCAACTCATCAAGTTTTCTTTCTTCATAGAACCTTTTAGCCAAAGGGCCTAAAGACTCAAAGTGATCCATACAATCATCTCCCCATGCCAATCTTCCGCACAAGATCTCAAATAAAACCACACCAAATGAATACATATCTGATTTTTCGGTTAAGTAACCGAGTCTATGATGTGGGTCAAGGTAGCCGAATGTGGCGAAAGGATTGACCATATGTAATGAGTCTACTGAAGACATCTCCAAATTACAAACTTTTGCCTTCCAATCATCATTTAGTAGAATGCTAGAGCTTTTAACATCACTATGTATCACTTTCTTTAGCTTTCCTCCACCTTGATGAAGGAAGTTCAATCCTTTCGCAACATCAATGCATATCTCAAGACGTTTCGTCCATGAAAGATTAGCATCTTTTAGATACTTATCAAGACTTCCTTTAGACATATGCTCGTAAATGATGATTTTTTCTTCCATTTCATTACAATATCCTACAAAACCAATGACATTCTCATGCTTATGCTTAAAAAGAATGTTAACTTCTGTCCGAAATTGATAATCCCCTTCGCCAAACTTGCGATCCCACCGCTTTGCAACAAGGGTGGTGCTCCTTCTGGCATTAGCATTCATATCTTGCAAAAATACTTTATATGCCTTCCAAAATGTACCACTTGCAACACAATTCTTTTCACTAAAGTTTTCCGTGCCTGATTCTATATCTTTAAGTGAAGTTTGTAGTTTTTTCTTGAGGGCTTCCTGTTAGGTAATCATGAGACATTCAATCAGCTATATATATATATATATAACCTTACCTTAATGCGTTAACCGAATAACCACATCTTATTAGTTTGGGACACACATTAAACTTGATTTAAGGGTGTAGACTTTTTATTCTTTTTTAATTAACGTAAAAAGTGAATATGTACAATATATTTCAAAAAATAATACGTACGGATCAGCAGTAAAACAACACCCATGCATGCATGTCACATGCATGCTTTGAGAAATTAACAGATGTGATATTATTTAAAAGTTTCTACACTAACAATAACCCCATAACAAGAAGTGGGTCTAATCTTAGTTTGGGTCAAACTTTTGGACCTAAGAATTAAACAACAAATTACTGAAAAGGAATAAACGTACCTATCAACTGGCTTCTAGTCTAATTGTAGCCTCTAGACTTTTTTTATGAGAGGTCGTCACCTAGAGCAAATATTGTTCTGGGTTGAGCTAATTAAGGGGTTTTTTTAGCTGTAGGTTTCCTCTTGGGCTGGTAGGTCAGGTAACAACGCTCTGTTATTCCGGCGGAAGGGTGATCTATTTGCTAGGGTGACAGGACGTTTGCTATTAAAAAAAGAATATACGTACTTCACTTAATTTGAACCTAGCTTATTGTATTTGAAAGGGTGCAGTATTTGTTTTCTGTTGAACATGAAGATTATATAATGATCATATCCTTCAATGTTAATGCCAAAAGGAAATTAAGATGATGGCCGGCTGCCGGCATAAGAAATACATATACTTTAAAAATTAATATCTAATTATTGAGTACTTAATTAATTACCTCAAAGTTTAATGCTATATCAAGTTCCTTGATCATGATTCCCATCGTAGGCCGCTCATCAGCAGCTTCTTCCAAACACTGATATGCAATTTTTAAAAACTTGTTCAAAGAATCTTTATTGGGTGCTCCGTTGGAAGTCAAAATGTCTTCATCAGTTTCTTCATTCAGACTTGGATCCATTATGCTCTCTATGGTTCCATCATTGAAACATTGGCGTGCAATAGGTGCAAGCCCTTTATCATTTTTAGCCATGTAAACTGAATCATATGCCAATCTCCCACAAAAGATTTCAAAAAGAACCACCCCAAAAGAGTAAATATCAGATTTTCTTCCCAATTCACATGTCATACCAACTTCTGGATCCCGATACACTTTCATGTCATCATCTTGATTGCTATTTGGTTCGGAGATTCCAAAGTAAGCAATCTTTGCCTCCCAGTTTTTGCCTAACAAAATGTTGGCACTATTTATGTCGCCGTGATGGTTGCCCATCTTGGTGTGAAGGTGATCAAGTCCTCGTGCTATCTCAAGGCACATACGTAGTCGTTGGGTCCATGTAAGAATATTCATGCCATTAATACTACTTAAGCAGTAACGGAGACTTCTTTTAGAGGCTTGCTCGTAGACAATGATCATTTTGCCACCTTCGTCGCAAAAGCCAAGAGGAGATACTATGTTCGGATGCTTGTAACTAGTACGCATTTCGAGTTCCGCAAAGAATGTGTGTTTTCTACCAGTTATGTGTTTTATAGCTGCAGTAATGTGTTTCTTGGATGGTTCACCGTTATTCTTCCCTTCTGTTGCCATGGAATTACTATTGTTGCCAAAATGATCAAGTTCAGCTTTGTACACCGAACCATTTGTGTCAAAACCAATGCAGTTTGTTTTAGCAAAGCCCTTGGTAGCAGAGACTATATCATTGAGCCGAAACCTAGAGAGATTCATGGATTTCCCCTGCAACATTGTATCGAATTATAATACAAACTAGCTAGTACGTGGGGCTGATAAGGAAATTATGGAACTTGCTACTACTGAAGTTGAGTCAGGTTACATTGCATGCTATCATATTGCCAACACGTTCTTTTGGTTCCAAGTATTGGTTGTGAATAATAGCCATGTTGGCTAAGTTTTTAGTGTTGCATCACTATTGTAAATTTTGGTTGGAGATTGATTTAAAAAAAAAAGGGAAAATTACCAAAATGTCTATTTGACCGGATTTTTTTTCCCAAAATGTCAATTTGATTTTTTCATGCATCAAAATGTCCATAGCCTTTAGTCCTTTACAGGCGTCGTCGCCCGTAAGTATATAGGCGTCTGCGCCCGCAAGTATACAGGCATCCGTCGACATATCCAACCAAACAAAGCTTTCCACGTGCCCTATACAGGCGTCCGCCCGTGAAACACTTTTGATGCCCATAGGTTACAGGCGCCCGTGTCAGAGTGTACAGACGTCGGCACCCATATAAGACACGTGACAAGTTTTGTTTGGTGGTTGTATAGGCGCCCGCCTTTATACATACGGGCCCGGCGCTCGTAAATGGGTGGACATTGGATTTTCAAATGGACATTTTAGAGGAAAAATGTTAGACATTTTGGCATTTTCCCTTAAAAAGATGCATCTCCTTCAGTAAGTTTAAATTCATGTTTCATGTAGATAAAGACAAATATTGGTTTCTTAAGTTGCATAAAAAGACACCCACTACGAAAAACACAATATTTTCTCTACATGCCTAATGAAGTTCAATATTCGATTAGAACTCAAAAATACCTAAAATTTGATAATGACAATTTCATATATTTGTCTTTTAACTTGCAAAATTACATACTAATTTTTTAAATCATGTTTAAAGAGCCTTATATATTATGCATAAAAAACGTATACTTTTGAGAAATATGTAATTTTGTAAGCTAAAAAATGATACATACAATTCCTGCTTTCAACAAAGAATAAAGAATATATGAAGAAAAGTATATAACATTGACTTACTTGCTTGTTTAATGCATTTTGAAGTTCTTTGATTACATCTTCCATTGTTGGACGCTTGGCTTGAGTTTCCGCCAAACATTGATATGCGATTTTTGAAAATGCATCGAAAGATTCCTGATTGGGTCCTCTGTTTAAAATTAGAATGTCCTCTTCATCTTGTTCTATCATTTTAGGATCTATAAGCTCCTTTAAAGTTCCCTCATTGAATCGCCGCCTTGCTATTGGTGCTATGCCTCCTTCGTTTTCACCAATGTAAATCGAATCATAGGCCGCCTTTCCAGATAGGACTTCAAATAAAACTACTCCAAAAGAGTAGGTATCTGATTCCCTTTTATACTTACCTGTAGTTAAATATTCTGGATCCAAATAAAACGGTGTCCCTGCAATATTTTTTGAATAGATGGTGCTAGCCTGTTGCTTCATATCATGGAATTTGGAGAGCCCAAAGTCAGCAATCTTTGCGTTTAGATTTTCATCTAATAAGATGTTTTCACTCTTTATATCTCGATGTATTATCCTTGGTTTGCCATCTATTTTAGTGTGAATGTAATTAATTCCATTCGCTATATCGAGACAAATTTGTATCCTTTGCACCCAAGGAAGATTAACGACTCTACTACTTCCCAAATAATCATTAAGGCTTCCTTTAAAGGCATACTCATAAACAATAATCATTTCACCAGCTTCTCTAGAAAAGCCAAGAAGAGAGATTATATTTAGATGCCTACATCTTGTAAGCGATTCGATTTCTGTTAAAAATCCTTGTTTATCTTGCTTGTCTTCTCTATTAATAATACGCTTTATAGCTACAGTTTTGTTTATCTTGGGCAAATTGTTTTTATGCTTTTCTTCCATTGATGACAAATTTTGGATATCTACAACATCAAGGTTTGCTTTGTACACTATACCATACGCCCCACGCCCAACAACGTAGTCTTCATTGAAATCATCTGTGACTTGCTTTATTTCGCTTAGTGGGATCTTCAAAATATCCATCTACAAAATTATGCATTAAGTGAGAAATTAAAATGAGTACCAGAGCTTCTACATATTTTGTTCTAGTTATAAGAAACATAGATGCATGAATGGATTGTCGACTTTAAAAATTAAAACTAAGTTTATACATATTTGTGCAGAGGTAACAAAAACAGAATCTAAAAATGTACGTGATAGGATTATGGTCCATCGTAAAGAAAAATGAAGGGTTTAATGATTCAAGATAGGATGAGAGGGGTACTAATTTTCAATTCCAAGATTACTTTTTGTCAAGTTCACTGATATTTTTAATTTTTTTTTCAAATATTAATAACTTTTTATATGATGTTTTCTAAAAATTATACCATAAAATCAACATTTTTTTGTATTTATTTTTATTACAATGTTGCAATATTATTTAAAAGGGATTTTTACATATATCCACTAGTAAGAACTTTTATTATATATTTACCTAACCCTTAAAATTAATTACATATACCCGACCCTTAAAATCCCCCTAATCCTTTTTATATATATTATCACATATGTAAACATGTGTAAAAAAAAGTGTTTTTATAGTTCTCATTTAATCCATGATGTGTGTCCAGATTTAGTTAAATGGTTGTCTAGGGGGGGGGGGGGGGGATATTTAAACAACTTAGAACCAATTAAAAGAAATTAATTAGCTACTATATTACCTTTGAGTTGTTCTCATCTGCTGCTGTTGGGTGTTTCTGCTATGCAAAAAAAAAAATTAATTAATTTGCAAACATAAAAGTCAAAAAGGAAAGGATATGATGGGCTACAACCATTTCACATCTCAATTGAAGTTCCAACAGCATATCCTCAAGTTCTTTGACAATCTGATCCATATTCGGACGTTGATCAGCTTGTTGATTCAAACATTTATAAGCTAAGCCTTTGAACTGACTTAAGGATTGCATGTCCATCTGTTTCCATGAGTTATGATCATTAATCTTATCTAGTTCAGCTTGCGCAGCACCATCTGTGACCACTTGCTTCGTCCCACAAACAACTTGAAGCAGCAACACACCAAAACAGTAGACATCATATTTGGGTGTCATGTTGTTGGTGCCAAAGTGGTGCGAGAAGCGAAGCCGATGAATCCAACTTTGAGGATATTCTGAGGAAAGCTCAAAACCATATATCTTTGGTTCCCAATCTTCATCTAAAAATATTTTAGAACTATTGATGTCACAATGTATGACATCATAATGAATGTGATTCAATCCATGTGCAACACCTAAACATATTTGAAGTCTTTGGGGCCATGTGAGAGTTGGATCACTTAGATGTTGGTCAAGAGTCCCGTGAAATGCTTGCTCATAAACAATGATTTGTTCATTATTATCGTCACAAACCCCGCGAACAGACGCGATATTCTTATTTTGAAGACGCCTAATCATTGAGATCTCTGTCTGCAACTCATCTCCTTGCCCATACATACAATCAAACCTTCTTGCGGCCAAATTTGTCAAATTCATGAGTTTCGCTTTGTACACTTTTCCTAATGCTCCTTTCGTGATGACATTTTCATCAGAAAAATTGTTGGTGGCATGTATTATCTCTTCAAGGCTGTATGCCTAAGTAAATCAGAGAGAAAAACATATTAAAGATAGATGTGGACTGTTAAATGTAATTCAAATAGTTTATGTCTGTGTTTATGTTTTCCTCTTTTGTGTTGGTTGTCAGCTTACGTATGCATGCATGTTGCATGAATACTGAGTCAATTAAGGCAGTTTTTCAGGTGGAGTAGTTTGTGTCTATATGTTAGTGGGGTAAGGTAGTTTTTCCTTTCTTTATGGATTGTGGCTGTGTGGTGTACTGAGAACCTATTTCTTTTGTTTTCGTTGCATGATGCTAATGTAAGAGTGTGTTTGTTATCTTGTTTATCATATATACGTTATATGTACCATCATCTGGTATCAGAGCGAGGTTCAAGACGTTTGTGTGTGATGGCTAACAACTCTACAAATCAGTCTCTCCCTCCTCTTCCCGTTTTCAGAGGAGAGGGTTACGAGTTTTGGAGTATACGGATGAAAACGATTATGATGTCACAAGACTTGTGGGAGTTTACGTTGAATGGCTATAATGAAGAAGATAATGATCGGACTCGTCTTCGTGATCATCGGAAAAAAGACGCCAGGGCCTATCGTTGATACAACAGGCACGATGAAGTGTTTTCACGCATTGCTGCTGCTACAACATCAAGACAGGCCTGGACCCTTCTTCAGACCCTTCTTCAGACTGAATACCAGGGATATTCGAAGGTGAGAACAGTTAAACTCCAGAGTTTAAGAAGGGAATTTGAGACGCTCCAAATGAAGGAAGGCGAAGCCGTTGCTGACTATCTTTCACGTGTAATAAAGATAGTAAATCAGGAACGGGCATATGGGGAGAAAGTAAAAGATCAGACAGTAATAGAGAAAGTACTACGGAGTCTCTTACCTAGATGGGATCACTTTGTTACGGCCATTGAAGAATCAAAGGACTTGACGGTTATGTCCTTTAATCAGTTGATGGGGTCACTGCAGGCTCATGAAGTTAGAGTTAATAGAAGTGTGGAAGGTAGTGGTGAAGAACAAGCACTACAAGCAGTCATGAGAGATGATGAAAGACAAAATAATAGAGGTCGGGGTGCAGGAAGATTTGGATCTCGAGGACGCGGCCGAGGGCGCGGTCGTGGGTTTGGGCGAGGACGTGGCGCTGTGCAGTGTTATAACTGCAACAAATTTGGGCATGTGCGAGCAGAATGTTGGAGTGAACCTCAGGTTCAAGCTGCTGTAGAAAACGAAGAAGATGAGGATGAATACCGATTGTTTATGGCAATTGGATGTGGAAGTAATAGAGAAGATGGTATATGGTTCCTTGATAGTGGGTGCTCGAATCACATGTCTGGAAGAAAAGAATGGTTTAAAAGTATTGATGAGTCTGAGAATCCAAAAGTTAAGATGGGTGATGGCAAAATTATTCAAGTTGAAGGAAAAGGGAAGGTGCAGATTGAAGGCAGAGATGGTAAGAAGAGAACTATTAATGATGTCCAGTTTGCTCCTAACTTAGATTTTAATCTTCTAAGTGTGGGACAATTAATGAGAAGTGGTTATAAACTAGTGTTTAATGATGATTCGTGCACAATTGTTTACAAACCAACGGGTGAAGTGGTTTGGGTAATCAAGGTAACAGGAAACAATATGTTTCCTCTTGATATCACAAGGTTGGATCAAAACCAAAAGAGTCTAGCTGTTGTGGGATGCCTTGAGTCTCTTACTTGGCATCAAAGGTATGGGCACATGTATGAACAAGGTTTGAAGTTGTTGGCTGATAAGAACATAGTGTATGGAATGCCTAAGACCATAAAATCATGGGATGCTTGTACAAGTTGTGCTCTTGGGAAGCTAGTCAAGAAACCTTTTCCAAAAGGAAACTTGAGAGCAACCCGAGTTCTCGAACTGGTGCATGCAGACTTTGTGGTCCTATGTCAGAAAAGTCACTAGGAGGTAGTTAATACTACTTTCTCATTATTGATGACTTTAGTAGGATGAGCTGGGTGTTCTTTTTGTCTCACAAATCAGAAGCGTTTAACAAGTTCAAAGTGTTTAAAGCAAGGGTTGAAAACGAATCTGGTCACAAGATCAGTACTCTAAGAACAGACAGAGGTGGAGAGTTTTGTTCTAAGGAGTTTAATGTCTTTTGTGAAGAGCATGGCATAAGCAGGGACCTCACTGCTCCTTACACGTCGGAGCAGAATGGGGTAGCAGATAGAATAAATAGAACCATCATGGATATGGTAAGATGCATGCTGTTTGAGAAAAATCTAAGCAAAGTGTTTTGGGGAGAAGCTGTTTCCACCGCTGTGTATTTGTTGAACCAGCATTAGATGATGTAACACCTTTCGAGATGTGGACTGGGAGGAAGCCAGTTGTGCATCATCTCAAAGTATTCGGATGTGTTGCATACAATCTGAAGCCTCACCAACAGCGCAAGAAATTGGATTCAAAGTCGAACAAGTGTGTATTTGTGGGTTATTGTTCAAACTCTAAGGCTTATAGACTCTTTGATATAACAAAGAAATGCATTGTTATATGCAGAGATGTAATTTTTAAGGAGCCAAGCAAGTGGAAAGGTGATGATCAAGGGATTGATGGGATTCCTAAAACAGTATTACAGACCACTATTCAAGAAGCTAGTGATGATGATGATGATGAATCTAGCTACAGTACATCTGAAGTGGGTGAGTGTAGGCATAACCATGAAATATCCAATGAACAAAGTAATGGAGGGAATAGTGGTGGTACTCCAATTGTCAGTGGTAATTTACAGGTGGACCCACAAACACCTACCAATATTTTATCCTTAAGTTCTAGCAGTGGGTCACCATCTACTCCCTTGAAAACTCGACAAGTAACAGACGTTTATGACCACACGCAACAAATAAATACTCCTGATTATACATGTCAGTTTGCACTTTCCTTGATAGAGCCAGTATCATTTAAAGAAGCTGTTAATAATTCGGAATGGGTAAATGCAATGGAAGATGAATTAAAATCCCTTGAAAAACATCAGACTTGGTCTCTGACTGAGCTTCGAGAAGGAAAACATGCAATTGGACTGAAGTGGGTGTTTAAGGTGAAACTGGATACATCTGGGCAGGTCAGTCGTTACAAAGCAAGATTAGTTGCCAAAGGATATGTACAAGAATATGGAGTGGATTTCGAAGAAACCTTCTCACCGGTTGCCAGGTTTGAAACAATACGTCTTGTGTTATCTATGGCAGCTCAAAATGGGTGGTCAGTATATCAGTTCGATGTAAAAACAACTTTTTTGAATGGGCATCTTCAAGAAGAGGTTTATGTTTTACAACCACCCGGGTTTGAGATACAGGGCAAGGAGGATAAAGTCTACAAGCTTCACAAAGCCTGAGATCTTTCGTTATGTCTAATGCCTAAGATCCTGGTTTGTCACACCCTAAACGGTATGATTCCGTTAGTTGAAAATTGGGGGTGTGACAAATGGTGCAAGGGCTTAACTGTCAAAGGTTGGATAATAAAGGGCCACTTTGGAATTATAAAATGGAGTGGCGGCTTGTTGATTAAGGGTGTTCAGTTTTCGAATATGACTCGAAAAAATCGAAATTCAATTCGATTTCAATTTGAAAAACACCAAGTCGAAATTCGATTCGAATTTTCATATTCGAATTCGATTCGATTCGAATTTTCATATTCGAATTCGATTCGATTCGTAGTATAATATCGAATTTCAAATTTCATATTTTTAGTTCGATTCGAAATTCGAATTTAAATCATTTAAACATTTTTATTTTATATACACAAGTAGTTACTATATTTAAAAACTAGGTTTTTTAGTTAGGTGGTTTAGTTTATAAAAACTGAAAGACTACTACACAAATGTCAATTTAATTATAAAATAACCATAATTTTAACACTTTTAAATACGCTAAACCTAAACAATCACAACAAAAGCGTCAATCGTGAAGCTCAAAAAATTGATCATTTTGGTTGTTAATTTCTAATATTTTGATTATTTGTCAATATATGTTTTTTGTATGTTATCACTGACATTATATATTGAATTTTTATCATTTTATTAGTTTAAATGATATCTCTAAAATTACAACTTAGATGTTGGTTATTTGATATTTGGATATTTAAGGTTTTGATTATTTGATAATTTGAATATATAAAGATAGCAAGTATAAACAATATTTTAATTAAATTCAAATCAAATCAATTCGAATTCGGATCAGAATTCGAATTGGATTTTTCGAATTGATTTCGAATTCGAATACCCTTAAAAAATTCGAAATTCGATTCGATGAACACCCATGCTTTTGATAGTAACTGGATAGAGAGGGGATGGAGTCATAGAGAGGAGTTCCTGGGGCTGGTGTGCATATTCTCAGTAATTGAGGACGGGATATATTGGGATTTACAAGTTTCTTTTTATAAACTAAATTTTAGTATATGATGTTTTATCTTAAAAAATGCATATGGCATTGCAATTTATTTATTTATCTATATTTTAATATAAGTTTTATAAAAAACAAAGTCCTATGAAATAAAAATATTTTTTTGAACGGCAGTATTCTCACGTGTTTCCTACCTTCTGGGGCGATCGTCCAAGGTCGGACTCCTTCAATCGTCGTGAGAACTCATACCCCTTGATGCGCAGAAACCCGTTGAATGGGTAAACCTTTACCCCCTATCGGAATCGAACCTGGGATAAACCTTAAGCTGACTCCTCACCTGGTGTCCTTCAAACTTGCCACCAGATTAATTCGAACCCCTGACCTCCACGATGAAAGTTAAGAACTCTAACCATTGGGCTGAGTTTTCAAGACAAATAAGAATATTTGATTTGTACGTTTGATATGACTAGCAAGGACGGAGGATAGTTAGGACGGTGCGACTAGCAGGATGAGCATTTGTTGAAATCCATCAGACCGAATAGTGGTTGTCATTTCCGTTTTGTTGAAATCCACACATTTTCTTCTGGTGTTATTTCAGGATGCATGGAATAATTGGGCTACAGCCCAACATGAGTTTTTTTGTTAGCCTTCATGTTCAACATGCACAATTAGGGTTGCACAAACCGGTTTTTTTCTTCAAACCGGTTCGGTTTGAGAACCGATTCGGTTTGGTCGACGGATGATCGAAACCGGTTTGGGTGAAAACCGGTTTGGGAGATTGAGGATGTCAAACCTATAGAACCGGTTTGGATAGGTTTGAAACCGGTTTGGAAGGGTTGAAACCGTTTGGAGGGGTTGAAACCAGTTTGGGAGATGAGGATGTCAAACATGCCAAACCGGCGGTTCGGACCAGTTTAGGAACCGGTTTGGATGGAACTGGTTTGTAAACCCAAACCGGTTTTTTTGCCCATATCTATGCACAATGTTTCCGTTAATTTGTTGATCGAGTCTTGTGGGTATTTGACCTGGTTGTTAAACGTGTCAAGTCTTTTAGTTGTTTTTTTGATTCGTGTTTGTAAGCTATTTATACCTGAACTTTTTATCGAATAACATTGATTGACTCGACTATTTGATATTTATATTATTACTTTACAAGTGGAATCAAACGAAATAGATAATTTTATTATCTTTAATTTGATATATTATTGCTATAGTTTTTTTTCTTAATTTTTTACGTGATCTGTGATTTTACGTCTGGTTCGTGATTTTTATATAACGTGAAAAAAAAACCCAAAGATTTCGGTTGATCTTGTACTGTATAATAATGGTCATGAAAAAAACCCCCGAAGATTTCGGTTCATCTTGTCGGAGTTAATCAGGTTTCCTCAATTAAGGTGGGTTAGAAACGGATCATTTCCCTATATATATATAGGGGGAGCCGGGGATGGTTCAAAAGAAAACTTCTCACTTTACAGAAAACTAAAAAAACTCCTACTAACCAATTATTTTTTTTAAAAAAAAAATTCATGGTTTTTTATTATTAGCTTAGAAATGTTATAAACAAAAAAAAAATGTAAATCACGAAGTTACGTATATGTAACCCATAAAGTTACATACATGTAACTCATATATGTAATGTAAAAGTTACATATATATAATCAATGAGTTACATCTATGTAATAATATGAGTTACATAAATTTTTTTATTTTTTCCTTTTTGTTAACAAATCTAACCTTATAATAAAACAAAATGTGAAAGAAAAAATGAAAAACGAAATTGATTGATAATAATTGTGATTAGTTTTCTAAGTATTCTCCAAAATGAAAGTTTTCATTGAAACCATCCCCTAATATATATAGTATAGGGTATGAATAATTTGAAAACCACTTCTTAGTGTGAAAACCATGAAAATCCATGTAAAACATACGTGACAAAACGTGAAAAAACATGTAAAACATACGTAAAAAACGTAAAAAAATTTCGTCAGATCTGACGCAGCGTTACATATGTTTTATAACGTAAAAAAATTTATAAAATATATATTTTTTTTAAATATTTCTTCTGCGCTTTTTTGATTTTTTTTTATAAAAATGTGCTCAATAATGTTACAAACTTTTAAAAAAAATTCAAAAAAAATTACGTTTTTTTACATGATTTTTGCCTAGTTTTCAAGGTTTTCACACTAAAATGAGGTTTTCATTTTATTAATAATTAGGGAATACATAATTTGAAAACCCCTTCTTAGTGTGAAAATAGTGTAAAAATCATGTAAAAAACCGTTTTTTTTTTGAAATTTTTTTACATGTTTGTAACACTATTAGGCACATTTTTATAAAAAAAAATCAAATAAGTGCCAACCAAATATTTTTAAAAAAAATATTTTATAAAGCCATGTAAAACATACGTAACAAAACGTAAAAAATTTTTGTTAGTTTTGACGCAGCGTTACGTATGTTTTATA
The DNA here is from genome assembly GCA_009363875.1 of Mikania micrantha. Lineage (NCBI taxonomy): Eukaryota > Viridiplantae > Streptophyta > Magnoliopsida > Asterales > Asteraceae > Mikania > Mikania micrantha. The sequence continues at coordinate 80,349,038 of CM018680.1, read as the reverse complement.
GGGTTTATAAAATATTTTTTTAAAATATATGGTCAACGCTTTTTTTATTTTTTTTATAAAAATGTGCCCAAGAGTGTTACAAACCTATAAAAAAAACGTTATTTTACATGATTTGTGCATGGTTTCACGGTTTTCGCATTAAGGAGGTGTTTTCAAATTATCTATTCCCTATATATATATATGTATGTATCTACGTATACATATGTAAGGGATGGTTTCTAAGAAAACCATCATTTTGAAGAAAACTAATCACAATCGTTACCAATTGATTTTTTTTTCTTTTTTATTTCTTATTATTATAAGTTAAGAAATATACAAAATAAATAAATAAATAAAATATGTATTTCATGTTATTACATATATGTAACTTTTTGAGTTACATATACGTAACTTCGTGATCTACTTATTGTTATTAAAATTTTATTTTTCATTATAACATTTTTAACCTTGTAATTAAAGAGTATGAAAAAAAATTAAAAATTTATTGGTAAGTATGAATTTTCTTCAAAATAAAGAGTTTTTTTATGAACCTTTCTTTACATATGTGTGTATATATATTTGTGTGTGGGAAATGATCAAATAACAACTTTTATTTTTATTATGAAAACTGTAACTACTCTTTTTTTTTGCACGTGTTAACACATGTTTGAAAGAGTTCTTACATGGAATAAATATATTTTTAACTTCGTGAGAACTATTTTTTATGCATGCTTACACATATATAAATTATTTCTATTTTTGTAAGATGCTTTTATTTGCAACCCACAATCGATTAACGCCTAATTTAATCCATGTTTTAGATTCGTATAAAATGAAGTTCAAAGAAACAATCTTAGATCAAGATTCTATAAAGATTAATTGAAAAAGACTATTAATTTAATAATAAATAATAAATTACAATTTTATCATTCATAAATTAAATGGTTATGCTAATTATAATTGAATGAGTGCATGTTGCAGACTTTTTTAAAGCACATGGTTACAATTTACAAAAATAAAAAAAATGTATTGCAACCTCAAATAAATCATGTATTTAACTAAAAAGATGCATACATAAATATTATAGCAGAGCATACGATTTTTACCTCTGTCTGAGTCGGCGAGTCATAGAAGCTTAATCTTCTGAATAGCATGGTTTGGAACCAAAACTTGGAGCGGTTTTTAATAGATAGGTAAACCGTCAAATCTGGTGAAAAAAGAAAAATGGGAAAAAAAAAGTCAAACCGTCAAAGTTAAAATTTTTTTTTTTGTTGAAAGGTTAACTTTTGTATCGGAGCAACGTATCACCAGCAAAATCACCCGATCATATGCAACACCAAGTCACCAGTTCAATATGATATTTAATACTTTAAGAAAATGTTCTTGTGAGATTTGAACTCAGGATTATTTAGTTCTTGATCCTTATCTTACCACCAAGATATCGCTTGAATGTATGACGACTTTGGTGACAAAGCTAAACTAAACTATTGCACAATGATAGTAAAGCTAAACTAAACTAATGAACAATGATAGTAGACCTGTTGTTCGTTCAACTCAGCTCCCTTTTTGTAACAACCATCTCCCATGGCTATGTTTCCTTTCATGCATGGTTAATGGTCAGACCCTTTAGAATGGCTGGCATCGGAAATGGCAGATCGCGGCGGAATTCAGATCTGGACAGGTGAAAAGAGAGAACAGGAATCACAGCACTGGAGATCCTTCGAAAAAAAGTTTCACTTCACTGAGTTTCAGTTTGTAAGTCTTGGTTATGGGACATACATAGTTTGTTTGTTTTTTTAAAAATAAAAATTTAGTGGTTATAATCTTGATCGTTAAAAAATTATATTCTTACCCATGATGACTAGACCGACCAATTTTGTTCAATAAAAAAAATTACAAGTTGATGTTTAAAAAGGTGGAATTCAAATGATAACTCTAATCAACTAGCGGTATACCCGTCCGGTGGCCGGGTATCTTAATGTCATAATGAAATCACTATTAACCATTGTTACATTCGGGTAGGTGTATTTTATAATAACAAACTTGTATTTTTTTAGTTTTAAACAAAAGAATAGTATTTGTTGCGTTCATAATACAACTCATAAAATAGAAAAAATATCTAATTTTACTAAAAGAATCACAAAAAATAAAATAAAAAAAAGCACAATAAGACATGTGTTTGTAAAATTAATTTTCAAGAACTTTGAATAACATAAACAATCAAATAATGCATGATATAACATATACTTTCATAATAGATGAGATAAAGAATAAAAGAAAATGCATAAGATAACCAAACATTATTTTGCACAACAACATTATTAGTATATAGAAAATATCAAATACAAGTTAACAAATACAAAACATGTTTGTTAATTTGTTAATCTAATTGGATCTCGGGTCAAAAACAATACACAGAAGAAATAAAAAAATTGACAAGAAATCAAGGATGCTAGAGGCACATGATTAGCCAACTAATGTTTCACATAGATGACGAGTGCAACCCTCAATGACTTCCTTCTGATAATGATATAGAGCCAGCCTTTTGGTGTGCTTCTTTTTCTTTGACTTTAGAGAAGCAAGAACAACTTTAATTGCAGCATAACAAACTCCCTTCACCAAATACTTCGACCCATTAAATTTGGCAACCCTACTTCTAACAATATGAATGTAAGTTTGTTAGTGATAATCTTTACCTAAGCGTTAGTTATGGGAATAGCACCAGGATGGTCAACAAAGAACCGCTTATCATCTTGAAGATCAACACAATCCATAAGATTCATATTTATGTTGAATTAAGGTACATACTCTTGAAACAAAAATCAATTCATGTGACTCAATATATTATCGTATCAAAACATAAGTAGAAAAGTAAGCAAGCATTTGTACAAATGAAACTGTGAACAAACATTGACAAATAAGAAAAGAACTATTGGCACACCAGGGAACATATTGCTTTAATTCTGGAATCCACTGTAAAGACAAAAAAAAGAATTATAAAAAAAGAAGAATGGTTTAAAATATTATAGTTGCAAAAAACCGAAAAAACCGAACCTAAAAAACCGAACCGAATGAATAACCGGGAAAAACCGAACCGAAAAAAACCGAAACCGAATTTTTCGGTTCGGTTGTGGTTTTTCATTTTATAAAAACCGAAAAAAACCGAACCGATTTTTAATATTTCTTAAAAATTTGTATATATTTATATATATTGCTATTTCATACTTATTTAATGGGAAAAAACATACAAAAAGTCTACTGTTGAAGATGATAAAAATTTAGATTATATAAAATATATGATTTTAAAAGGTAAATATCGGAATTATTGCATATTTAGTTATTTACTTTTGATTTTTTTTAAATGTAAGAACATGGTGGTAATTATTATTTTTTTAATTAGTTGGTGCTCGATCAATTAATTTATTAATTGTTAAACATGTTTGTATTTTCAGTGTTGGGCGTAAGAGCGAACAAAAAAACAAAAACAAAAAAAAAAGAAAAAAAACTGAAAAAACCAAAAACCGAACCAAAACTGACAAAAAAACCGAAAACCGGAAAACCGAACGGTTTGTAATAACTAAAAACCGACTATGTCGGTTTCGGTTTTAGCCAAAAACCGAACCGAACCGTGCACACCCCTATGTTGTTCATTCTTTTTCTTATTAGACAATTCAAGGTGTTCTCACATATGCAGAACATGCAAAATTAAATCACTCAATAATGAAAACATGTTTTTACCAAAAACAAAACAAAAGGAATTTATATAGAAGAAAAAAAGTTATGGGTTTTGTTTAAATTAAAAGTATAACTCGTTTAACTTATGAGAAAAAATATAACCTAACTTGAGTAACTTCATAGCTACCACTTATACAATTTTTATGTTGTTACCTATCCTAATTGTTTTGAACATATATTTCGGCTTGTGTCATTGTTGCTTTAGCTGCAAATTAGATACAGAACGAAGGTGTAGTTTTAATTTAAAACTATAAGTGGCGGTTATCAATGGTTTAAAGTCCAAAGTTCATAGAAGAATATTTAACAGCTAATATAAAATACGCAGTCATATTTCAAATACAAATACTTAAACAACACATAAAATTGGATGGTCTGGTCATTTTCATATATAAGTTCCACAAACTATGAGAAATTGTTAAGCATTCAACATGAAAGCCAGCTAATTATCTCATTACTGCAACTTCAAAACGCACATTCAAACACTATCTCCTACAACATGTTCTATTACAACAATTTTTAATAATGACTATGATGAAGAATGAATAACCAGTTAGGCATGAAAGCATACCAATTTAAAGGATATGCCAAATGTTTGGGAAGTTGATAATAACTCTTCCTTGCTGTAAAAAACAATGGATTGTACAAATCAATTTGAGCAAACTTGCTTGGAGCTTGGGTTAATGTGGCAGCCACAATCATCTTCACAGACTTCGGGTATGGTTTACTCCTAAATCCTCTCTTAACACCACTGTAGCAATATTTTGGATCAAAGAACAGGTGATGTATAACTACATAATAATTTCATCCCACTTTCAAATTTCACACCTGATCGATTAAAAGAAAAAAAATAAGTCTTATACTTTTGTACACAAAATCTGGTCCTAAAGAAGTTGCTTAAGCCTGTTCTTTATTGTAAATGAAAAAAAATAATCTAGCTTACAAAAAAACACCAAAAACATTGTATTGTAAACTACATTTTCAGATTTCACTATCATATTTGATTGAGTTTGATTTCAAAGTTCAGATCAAAGAATTACATTTTCAATGAATGCTTGAAAAAGATACATAGGAAGCATCTTCAGTAAACAAAAACAGAAATCAAGCAAGAAGAAAAATAGAGAAAGCGAGAACAGTTGAGTCAGGGTTATAAAAGTCATCGATAAGCAGATTAAATTAAACTGAAAAACTCAATACATCAAACTTGTAAAACTCAATAAGCAGCAATACACAATGAAGAGAAGAATGAAAGAGAATTAGGGCTTCAAATTGGACCTCTGAATTGATTGCAAAACCAGGATTCATCGTTGATGACCAGTGGTACCAACTGCTGCAGTTTACAATCATGGTAGTGAGGGTATTTGGCAAAAAACTAAAGTTAATATTTGATAATCTGATTCAATTCAAGTGAAAAACTCAATACATTACATATGTAGAACTCAATAAGGAACAATACACTATGAGGAAAAGAACGAAAGAGAATTTGGGCTCGGAATTAGACCTGTGAATTGATTGCAAAACCAAGCTCCAGTATTCATCATTGATGATCAGTGGTGAAGTCGACAAAGATTTAAGTTTTAGTTTTGTAGCCATTATTGAAGATTTTTTCTTCATTAAGATTATGTTATATATAGCATCAAGGGAAGACGCTCCTGTGCGAGAAGGCAGGGACGTGGAGATAACTGCCGTAGAAGATGAGAGAGAACGTATAACTGCTGTCAACTTGTGGTTCTAGAAGCTTTTTATAGACTTTGAACGGTTGAGATTGAAAGTTAAAGACTTTAAATGGCTGTGATCTTTCCAAAAGTTAGTTATTTTAATGGTGTCATATTAATATATAATTGTCAATTTCAATGCGACATTTAACATTTTTTATGGGAATATCTTATTGATACGTCTGCCTAATCACTACAAGTATCTTTCAATATTTTTATTTTTAAACAAGTAATAAAAAGTAGATAAGCAAGAGTAAGATGCGTGCATTATTACTAATTTTAAAGATGAAATAATGTACTTATTTTCGATTGAGAAATTCGGTAATAAATACTTGGAAATCTATAGATAAATCATAAAATTAGTAATAATACTAATTAATATGGGTAGAGAAATTCGGTAATGAATACTTGAAAATCTATCGATAAAATTGTTTGATCTTAAAGAGGATTTTCTCTTGTTAACTCTATCATAATCGAATACTCATATCGGCATTGGAGATATGTTTACAATGTCTACCCCTTAAGGCTTTATGTCATATTGGCAACACATATTTACGTTTTAAAACACGGAATTGTGACGAAATACTCGCAGATATACACGGGAAATCCACTAGTTTAAATAGATACAAAAGCTAACGTGACGCACAAACTCGTACCCGCAGTCCAATTTCGATCGACAATGCCCACTCAATGTTTACTTTGCGAGGTATTACACTTACTTCGGGGACATGTTTATACTAATGCTAGGGATGTTTAAAAAAATCCACATCCGGAAATATCCAAAAAATAAAACACGAAATATCCAAAAATTTGGATTTGGATACCTATTTTGAAAATTTTCGGATAGTTTGGTCCGTTCGGTATCCGAAATAGTTTCTTTTCAGATATCCAATTTTTTTTTTAAAAAAAAAGCATTTTTTTGAAATAGGATAATCGAATCCGAATCCAAAATTTCGGATATCCAAAATTACAGTCATGGATTCGGATAGTAAAATTTATTATCCAAAATTTCCAGATATCTGGTTTAGAATACCCCTAACTAAGGCTATGGTTAAAGGTACACTCTTGAGTGCTATTGAAGACTCTTCTCTCTCTAAGTATATGCATATGTTTAGAGAGAATAGAGAGAGGATGGTGTTCCAACAACACTCAAAGGTGTCGCTTTGAGATAAGACTTTCAAATCAAAGATTGAAACTAAAGTTTCACCCTAGAAAAATATTTTTTCAATCACAAATTTTAAAATAAAAAAATTACAGCAAACACCAAAATAGTTAGTCAAAACATGTCCTTAATTTAAAAACACTATTGAACTAATTTGAATAGTTTGAAACAACATTTTTTTTTTGGCTTGAAAAAGAAAACAACACATCCTCTCCCGATAGACTCGAAGCTCTTCATAGTCAGGCGTGGTAGAAAAGATTCTCTCAAAAAGAGACAGACCAGAGATGACAGAGGAAGGTATTCGGTTCAAAAAAGATACGGCAGTCAGAACAGCATGAGAACGTACTTTTAAAAAGGGGGAAAGTGAATATGAGGCTGTTAAGCACCTAACTTAGGTGTGAAACCCATCAAAACGACGTAGTTTTGATTAAATATCATTTATTATGGCATGTGCAAAATTTATGGAGTGAAAATAGGAACAAAAAAAAAATTACCATAATTAATGATATTTAATCAAAACTACGTCGTTTTGATGAGTTTTACACCTAAGTTAGGTGCTTAACAGTCCCATATTCACTTTTCCCTTTTTAAAAGTGCGGAGAAAATGTTCCTAATAATGTGGTTATTGTTAACAAAAATTTCAAGACTAACAGGAAAAAAAAAGAAAAAAAACAAAGAAAGAGCACAATTTTTCAAAATTAAACCACTTTGGTTTTAGTCGTGCCAGGTGTGCAACACTTAACTTCGTTTAATTTTCCATAAACTAAAAAGAAAATCAAATTTGGATAAAATTTTGGTGAAAATCAATTTTTACCATGACTACCTCGAATTGGTTAAAAGAAAGTAACTACCTTCTAACTATTGGTTGATGGATGTGTAATTCCTAACTATTGAGAGTCCTGTCAAAAACAAATTATATTATATTAATTATATAACTAGGTTAAATCTCATGTGTTACACGAGTTTAATATACAAAATATTATATAGTTTTTAATAAAACAAGTTACGTCTATAAAAAAAAAGAAATACACTTGAATTTTTTTTATAATCATGCATATTGTATTTTAACATTCAAATCATCCTATCAAGCTAAATATTTTAAAATATTTAAAAATAATTACTATTACTACTACTATTATTATTATTGAATATTTTAATGAACATAATTTGAAGTTAATGATAGTAAGATACCTAAATAGAAGTTTAGATAAGAAAAGAAGTTTAACTAAAATTTTATAACTAATTGCAGATTAACCTCATTTGCTTAATAATATATTAATTATTTTTCATATCTGTAATTCACAATGCATGATTAAATAATGGATATTAATAATTAAATAATAGATACACATTGAAAAACAAAAATTAAATGACTACAATGATAATAAATGTAACCAATTATTTATATTTTTTAAATTAAGAGTTATAAACAGATAATAACAATATGACTTCAAACAACAACATACCAAAAGAGATGACATCGTATTTAGGTGTAATATTGTTGGTGCACATAGGCGAAGCTCTATTGGGGCCGCCCTCTCTTTTTCAGTTCTTAATGTTAATTTTTCGGTCGAAATGTTATTTTCAGTCCTCTCGATCGTGATTGGCCATTGTGAGTGTTTTCAAAATTTGCTTGCCGTCGACTAAGAAATCCAAATTATCAAATTACATCACAGAAATATATTGAAGAATACACCTACCAATTCATCATAACAACACATACATGCAATTGATAATTATAATAAGAAGTCTTTAGGAAACATCTATTCAAATGGTGTTACATAAATATGAAGGAAAAAATGCCTTGCAAAATCAAAGTTAATTTATCATGTAACTTGTATATCTATAAATATATCATACTTTAAAAGACAAAATACAAATATCAAACCTTCCATATGTCCAAGGGTTTCAACAAGTTGAGTACCAACCAAAAGCAAGTCAACCTTCCAAGCTCACTATGCAGCACATGTCTTGACATATTATCTTAAATAATGACAAAGTTTAGCATCAATATCCCTATGCTAATGGATCATAAGATCATGTTAAGATGATTGACTTTGACTATCTAAAAGATTGAAGTCTTCCTCTAAGTCAACCCAAGATCACTTGTCAAATATGATTGTTAACTTTTCTTGAATTATGTCTTAGTTATCAAGGTTGTTATATGTAATGCTTTAAAATGATCCTATTGTAGTTGAATATATAAAACAGAAAGACGATTCATTACAGGAGGTTGGATGCATAGTAGTTATTCTAAATTTAATAAATCCTTTGTGGACTAACCACTAATATTATTTTAGTTAAAATAAAATTAAACACTACCAAAGAGTAAAAAAAACTAAAAACACAAGCTAACACCAAATAAAAACTTATTACTCTGAATTTTAAGCAATCATATACATTTGGAATTCCATGTTATTATGGCATTACCTCGGTATAGTATAATTTTTGATAACATGGTCCGTCATTCTACAAAATAAGGGACGATGACAATTTCCTACAAAGACAATGCAAGTTTAAAAAAAATGATAAAAACACAATATAAAAAGAAGAAAAAACTTATATGGAACTAAATCCAATTTCATGAGTTATCTTACATACACAAGTTCCAAAAGGACAACCGGTGAAAGCTAAAAAGTAGCATCTTGCAAACCTTATGTATATCGAGTTTAGTCAACATAATAGTCAACTCTAAGATTATAAAGAGTGGCTGCTAAAAAAACAACATTGATGATAACCATCTCAAACCAATGTTGCCAATACCACCTCAATGGGCTCTCACCTCAACAAAGCCAATTTAAAAAAAAATAGTGAACACCACCATTAGGCGCCTCTCACCGACCGGTCTTATGGCCAACATGAGGGAGGTAAATTGCGTGACCCAGGGAAAATTGGGTGGTGCTGGGCTTTAAAACCTAGACCTTCATTACATATTCCCACCCCAACAAAGCCAATTTTATAGTATATCATAAATTTGAAATTAAAGATATTAAACTCTTTATACTATTCATATAAGCTGTCTTTCAAATTCAGATTAAACTACCAAATAATTGAGGAATCTAAAGTAGATATGAATTTTGAAGAAATTGAATGATTGATTAATCACCTTCATGGATGCGTGGAAGTCTGCATCTTTGTTGTTGACATTAAATCATTTGTTGAAGATTTTGGTCATGAAACCTTCAACCTGCATCACCATCAAACAGAAGTCAAAAGCTTTAACCAATTAAAGAACACAAGTGAAGAATTTAAGATAGAAAGTGTCAAGAGTAGCTACATTTCAGTGAAACAAAAATTTGGTTTTCTTGCAGTTTTTACCTATCATTGTTACAAAACTTGATGGAGGGTTCGAATTATGAAGCGGAATGAAATGATTATATTTTGATTATTAACAAACAACATAGGAGAAATAGAATTAATTGGTTTTATATGTATATAGTTGGTTTTATGATAGGTTTCATCTTATTAAAAATTTAAAGTGTTTGTTATCTATAAATATCATATTTTTATGATTTCAAGTTTTAAACCAATGCCCAAAAGTTGTATTCAAGCATCACACTAAAGGTAAGTGTCGTGATCAATTTAATAGTAAAACCCGAAAAAGGAGAAATAGAATTAAAAGCCACTAAACAGGTTTGGTATATTAGGAGGTTTGACATGCTAAAAAAGATTAAATAATATAAAAAATAAATAAAATTCAAATGATAGTTAGAGATGTGGAATTCGCGTGATAGCATCCTACATTCCTACTCCAGTGTCACATGGCAATTGGGCACAAATGAATGATAATACAAAATTTCTGTAGCAACCTTATATATGTAACATTCATATAACAGCTTGCTGGATAATATGCAGACGTGATAGGCTGATGTAATACTTCTATCACGCTTATTACACCGTTGTTGAACGATTCCTTTTATTGTAAACATGCATACATACGAAAACATGATAATAATATGAGATTGGACGAAACCTGTGAATCCAGTAAATACAGTGTTAATTCCTGACATGACTCTTGACAGCAACTAATCCGATCGGTTCCCGTTTAGGGTGTATAGTGAGGATGAATTATGGAGAGGCTCGGGAAGGGTCACAAATTCTAGAGGTTAGGGATTCATGAGTGACCAAGATTATGAGCCTTAATCTCCCTTTTATATACATCCAAAGAAAAACCCTAATTAAGATAAATTAAAATAATTAATTATGTCCATTAAATAATTATCTATCTAATTATATATTTCAATCCAACAACCGTCCACTTGTCTATGATGGGGCGTTATAGAGCTTCTCAGTTAGACCATGGGGTATGCCCCTTGGCCCCAACCACTTCACCTAGACGCCATGTATGCATCCATCACAACCACCCACTCAACTACTTGTGGTGAAAATGCCAAGTGGTTGGTGATGATGTCCACGCCCAACCCTCCCACGGTCAAAATCAATTTCAAACGGTCGAAAATACCGTTACTGTGGCCACGCCCAGCCCTTCCACGCCTGCCCACGCCCCAAAGGGGCAGTGTTCCACGCCCAAAAAACAACCACTCACGCCCCAACCACAGGGCATACCGTGTGGTCTTATAATGCACACAAGCCTGAACCAACTTTGGTTATTTTATTTTTTTCCTTACCAACCACAATATTATACTCTCACATTATTTTTTTAAATTAAATCACACGTTCACACAAACATTATGACACATCTTTATTTTCTATCAAAGTCTCTTGAGCTCTACACATAACCTTACCAAATGTCATCCTTGGAGTTGATTTAAAACCAATTATACTGCATTACTTTATTTCATTCACTTGCAAGACACAATCGAAGATCATGATCGTCTCAACTATTTTGAAGGCCGTAAACAATACGAACCAGGTTATTAAACTTCGGAAAGAAGAACATCCAACAACTTCTCTAGAGCTTGAAATGAAGACCCGTTTTTCATCAAAGCAACTTTACTCTTGTCACTAATTTCTTTAACCTTTTTCTTCAAGGCTCCATCACGACTGTCCATCAACTCCCTCACACCTCTCTCCACCTCATTCGCCAACACCAGATCATTCCCCTTATCCAACTTCATCTCCACACTCAATCCAAGTTCTTTCACCATCTCAAACGCATTCAAATGTTGCTCTCCGTACAAAGGCCACGTGGCAACCGGTACACCGTACGATATGCTCTCCAAGATTGAGTTCCACCCACAATGTGACACAAACCCACCTATCGCCTTATGGGCCAACACGCTCACTTGAGAGACCCACCCGCACACCAACCCACTTTGGGCCGTCCGATCAACAAACCCATCTGGAAACAAATCCTTTTCGAGTTCTTCATAGTCGTTTGGAAGCTCCACCTTCGTCTTGGCCGGTTCACGTAACGACCACAAAAACCTGTACCCGGCCCGCTCCAGCCCAGTCCCTATTTCCCTCACTTGGGCCCGGTTTAAACTCCCCATACTACCAAAACACAAGAAAACAACAGAACACTCAGGTTGTCGGTCTAGCCACTGGATAACCTTTTCAAGCCCGGACCGGTTAGGATGCCACTTAACCGGTCCAACATGATCAACTACCGGCCCAACTGGATAAACCGGTGGCAACCCGATGTAGTCAGAAGACAGAGAGCCAAGCGAATATGGTTCAAGTTCTTGGAACGTATTTACAACTATGCCCTTGGTCTCTTTGTACCTAACCGCGTGACGTACAAAGCACGAGTAACCAAGTTCGTTTTTGTTTCTACAGAATAACGGAAAGGCGGTTGACGGAACCGGGTTGGCGAAACTCGGTACCGCCAACTCGTTCAGCGAGTCGACGGACTCAGTGAGGGGCAGGGTTGTGAGGTGGAGTACAAAGCCAAGATAAGCAGCCGGAGACGCGAAGTAGAGATAACAAGGTATGCCCAGATCATTGGCCACGTCGATCATGGAAGTGCAGAACATATCGACGAAAAGGCCGACGAGTGGTTCGATGGTGGCGAGGGTTTGTTGAACCATGGGTCTGTGGTTTTGGATATAGAGTGAAATGAATTCGATGCGTGAGGTGTATTGATCTGGGGATGGTGTGTCAGCAGGAGGGAGTTGGAGTAAGCGGATGTGGTCGGTGGGTGTGTGAGATCGGACATAGTGGTTGATGAGTGGCCACTGAGGCATGGAGATGGTGAGGATTGTGACGGAGATACTACGGTGGTGGTGGTGGTGGTGGTTGACTAAGTGGGTTGCAAACTCTACGACGGGAAGAAGGTTGCCCATGGTGGGTGTTGCGATGATTGCAACCTCTGCACGTTTCATATTTTTGATGATGGGTTTGAGCGATGGAAAAATAATTGAAATGAAATGAATGGCCGCCGGATTGAGTAGCTGCAAATGTAACTGATAGGGGTTTTCTCTCACCTATTACATGTTTTCTTCTATACGGTATGAATATAATCGGTTGGGTCTATATCCCGTCAGTAATCCAAATTGTCGTTCAATATATATAAAGGGAAATGTTTCTCTAAAAAGTATTCTTTGACTAAAAATGTTAAGGATTTTTAAAAGCTTGAAAACCGACACAAACAAATTCCGATTAAATTTATTTTTACATCATTGGAACATGCTTGTAATTTCCAAAAACTTAAACCTTAAATCATGAACAATAAACCATAATAATAAAACCAAAATTATAAAAACAAACCCTAAACCTAAATATAAAACTTAAAAGCTAAAAAAATGCACTAAAATCCAAACTTTAAAACTAGTTCTTAAAGTTCAAACAAAAAAGCAAATATTGCAGGGTTCGATGAGACGATTATAATGCCATCGAAATGAGTTCAATCGGATTTCGTATGGGTCGGTTTTAGAGATTTCAAAAAAAATTAGTCTTTTTAGACAAAATAGGTTTTTTATTTGATTATTGTTCTATATATATATAAACAATACACTGCTTACAAATAAAAAAATATGTAATTTTATAATGCATTTATGTTTATATTATTAATTTAAAAATTTAGAAAATTGTCAATTGATAAATTTTATAATCAATTGTTACTAGATTTAATATTTTAGAAATAATAGACTTTGTTATAATTTAATATAAAACATATACATGATTGTATATTTTTATAAAAAAAGTAATATTAGTATGATTTAACACTATATTATAAATTAGTTAGAAATTTTTTAAATTAAAAATTTCATAAATTTCGTTGATGATTTTACAGATAATTAAAGGAAGTAAAAGTTTGATTTTCATTTAAATAAGAAATGTGAATATCAAATATGATGAATGATTAATTTAAGGAAAAATTATCAAAAACATCATTGTTGACCACCTTTTTACCAAAATAATCAATCAAATTCCGGCGTCTAAGACGCCCCTTTAGATGTCTCTTTAGACTCCATTTTTGTATACTTATTTTAAACATATTGGCCCACATATCGGCGGCTTTGTCGGGGTGTCTAAGACCCCTTTTCTACCGGCGTCTTAGACGCCCTTTTTTGTACTTTTTGTAAACATACGGTCCCACATGTCGGCGGCTTTGTCGGGGTCTAAATGGGTGTCTAAGACCCCTTTTCTACCGGCGTCTTAGATGCCGCTTTAGACGCCCATGTGGGTCGTATGTTTACAAAAAGTACAGAAAAGGGTGTCTAAAGTGGTGTCTAAGATGCCGGTAGAAAAGGGGTCTTAGACACCCGACAAAACCGCCGACATGTGGGCTCGTATGTTTACAAAAAGTACAGAAAAAAGAGTCTAAAGAGGCTTCTAAAGGGGTGTGTTAGACGCAAGAATTTAATTGATTATTTTGAAAAAAAGGTGATCAACAATGATTAGTTTAGTAATTTTCCCTTAATTTAAAGGACTTTGAACTTTAAGGCTACGTGTAATAGAAGAACTTGATGTGTGTTTGATATATGTATAATGAGGGTTTGATGAAAGATGATGTAAGCGATTTTTATTGGTTGACCATGGTCACCGCGTGATGATCACTCCCCGGTCACGGGGTGATTGTAATCGTATTGTGACATGATGGGCATGGTGAGGTGGCAAAAAGACTGGTCATGCGAGGGCCTATACATCTCATAACTTATAGTCTAAAGTTTAAAAGTTTTTTATATAATTTTTTTTGAAAGAATATAAAAATGACACATGTTATTTTTTTATGTTTTGGAATCATTTATTTATAAGTTATTAAGAGTTGCAGGGATGTTTAGTTTTGTTCTTAACCATACATTAAAGTGGTTTGTTTGAAACTCAGCGGATAGGCAAGACGTATCTCTTTGTCAAACTTGGTACACGGTATCTCGAGATTAAAATTTGTCATGTTTGCACATGCAAAAATCATAATTTATAAAATGTATTTTTAGAAGGAAAAAAAAAAGTAAAACAAATAAAAACAATACATACAAAAATAAAAATAAAAAGTTTTATAAAAACTACAAAATAAAAGTTTCAAAAAAATGAAACAAAAAACTTTCTATAAAAAAACTAAATTTGTTAATTAAAAAAATAAAAAATGTTTTCTAAAAAATTAGAAAAAAAATATTTATAAAATAAAAAAAACTTTTATAGAGATGAATACAATTTAAAAAAATAAATAAGAGTCTTTATATTAGTGTATATAATAACTGAGGTAGGTTCAGATACAAAATGAGATTTTTGTAAAAAGTGTAAAAAGCAAAGTGTTATTATAAATAACAATGTGCTATTAATCTATTATTGACAAGGAACTATTAAATATTTTAATAGCACTATGTTAATATTATAATAGCACTTTGTTATTTATAATATCACTTTGCTTTTTATACTTTTTACAAAATTATCACTTTGTACAATAACCTTACTCTATAATAACTTATCTTTGATTATTTAATAATTATAAATTTTATCACTATATGCACATGTCGAGGGTTCTAAATGAAGAGTAATAATAATATAATAATAAACTATTATGAAGAGGAATGAAAAAAATAAAAGGAAGTGAGTTAATCTGATCAAACCACATCAAAAGGAGGAATGCAAAAGGAATAATGTGATTGTTTTAGGATTGCTGTAAAGAGTGTGTTTGATGCAATGTTTAAGAAAACCGGTTTGAACCGGAAACCGGTAGCATGAGCGGTTTACAATGGACTAGAAAACCGGAACTATACGAACCGGTCGGTTATGAAACGAACCGGATCCAACCGGAAACCCGAATCGTTGCTAGACCGGAAATTTGTTTATCATGGGGCTGAATGGTTGATTTGTTTATATAGAGGTGTGTGTGTTGGGTTTTTTTATGTGAGTAGGGATGTGAGACAAAGACACGAAGCTTCTCATTGTTCACCAATTGATGATTTTGTGTGGCAAGCAATGTGGGACAAAGGCACCAAGCTTCTAATTGTTCACTAACTACGGTTATACCCGTGTTTTATGGCGGTAATCAGGCCAATTGATAATAAAGTTCGGCATAAATGTTTACCGTTGTAAAAATGATCATTGGAAGCATGAAAATGATAAATCGTATAACTATAATATTAAACATGGAATACCGCAATTAAACAATGAAAAAATCAAACATTAAGTATCTAATAAAATAGTAAAAGAGAAAAATAGAAGTTCGATCTAAGATAAAAGACATTTTAAAATAATAGGTAGATAACATAAAAGACACATGTGTAAGAAAATATTAATTAACCAACTTTAAAAGCAAAAGAATAAAAAACAAAAATGATAATAATCATGAATCACTGTAACACACACTTTGAAATGTATAATCTGCATCGGTTTAAATAAACCCATTATATAATAATATAAAATTAAAAGGAAACCTCCGATCAATCAGGAATTAGCACCGACACAACAGTTGTCACTTCGACGTAAAACCTTAAAGTGTAGACGACATAAACATGTCTTTCAAACCATAACAAAAGAAATGGCATTCTTGGTTATAAAATCTATCATTAATAAAGACGAACATAAAACGATTAACAACTTAATTATTATTATTAATTAATTTTAAGCTTACTATTATTATTAATAATTATTATTAATTATCATGAATATAAAAACGTGGACCAAAAACCGGTCACAATATCAGTTGATACATCCTAAAACAATAAATCGAATCGTCCGCAAAAGTTTTCCGTGTTAGTTAATTAATTATTGTTATTATTATTATTTAATTATTATTATTATAATATAGTAATTATTATTAGGCCCTTTTTTTGACTTTCAATACAAATGTTAATCAATTATTATTATAATTAATTAATATTAATATTATATAATAATCATTAGTATTAACTCCTAAGTAGTAATGGAAAGGTGGGGAAAAGAAATGATAATAATGATAATAATAATCTTGAATTGATACTTAGATGCAACTTTTAAATGCATTTTATTATAATATATTATTTTGTGTGGGTAAGCATGTGAGAGAAAGACACAAAACTTGTTGTTCACCAATTGATTCTTTTGTGTGAGTAGAGATGTGAGTAGCGATGTGAAACAAAGCATACCTTCTTTTTCTGTAGGACAAACCAGATTGAGAGAGATATTTTGCCTCTTTTATTCTTCTCATGTTCAACAGTGTCAGTGTCTAGTGTTTAGGTTTCCATAGCTTTTGATTGTCATAACCAAATCTACTATTGTAGTTAATAACAAGAAAATATTAACCTATTTTAAGTTACTTATGACATCTTCTGGTTCTTAAATCCGGTTGAACTAGTCCAACCGGTGACCAATAAGACGTCCGGTTTGATGTCCGGTCCGGTTATGAAAACATGCTTTAATGTTTTAAAACAGCTTCAAAAGTTTTTTGAAAAGGAATCGCTGCAAAATATTTTTAATATTTAATGACAACTGCATAAGGTTTTTCTTTAAATAATAAATGACTGCTGCAAAAGCTTTTTCTTAGAATAATTTAAAAATAAAAAAGGTTGTCTAAAAAATGAGGAAAAAAATTATTTATAAAATAAATAAAAACTTTTATAGATATTAATACAAAATTAAAACCGTTTTCCAATTTCACTTTTGACCCTATAACCCTTTTTAAATCATCACTCTTACTCACATATTTTTAATATTCACAAGTTTTTAACACGTTTTTATGTTATCAGATAATAGTTATAATTATATTAGTTTGATCGCAGTTACCTCACGAACATTAATATAAATTCCGAACCCAAACAGTCAAAAAATTTTGCGCGTTATTCACAGACATATAATGTGTCCATACATTTTCGAGTATTTGTATTGTTTTACAACGGCTACACATTAGGGTTTTATGAGGAGTGACAAGAGTTGTGACGTGTTTTTATATTTGTGTTTTGATATACGAGATCATGTATGTGTTATGAAGTAATAATAATTAAATAATAATAATTGTTATTATATAATTTTTATACTAATTAAATAATAATAATAATACTTAATTTATAATAACTAACTACAAACGTTAAGTTATACAATGCTAATTACTTACAATAAGTTAAATAACTGCTTCAATAGACCTAGAAAAGGTTAGCTCTTCATACTTCTTCAAGGAGTGAAGGAGCAAAATATACGAATGGGGAATGTTATTAACTTTGCTTGAAAGAATCCATTTTTTAGCTGTGAACACGAGGAAGATACGTATTCCTCTACTACAAAATAAGCCTAATGCAACCTTTTTCTTGACAAAAAAGGTTGCACTAGGTGAAGTTGCATTAGCCTAATGCAACCTTTTTATTACATAATGCAACTTTTTTTAAAAAGTTGCATTTAAAAAAGTTGCATTAGAAAAATAAAGTTGCATTATGTAACAAAAAAGTTGCATTAGATCTAACGCAACTTCAGCTAATGCAGCATTTTTTTGACTATAAAGGTTGCATTAGGGTGATTTTTGTAATATTTGAAAAGGCATTCTAGCACTCCTTTTATAATATAAGAGGTTGCATCGCTTGGTTGGTTGCTTACAAAATTAAATATTTTGATGCCCTTTATAAGCTAGAATTTTTACAAATATCTCATTACTAAAAATCTTTATTACATATTTACCAACCCGTAAAATCAACTACATATTTATTCTTGAGTATAAAAATATGTAATTGGCTTTTTTATTTGAAAAAGGAAATATGTTTTAAAAAAAATGAAATTAACCTTTTTACTTGAGTAAATACGTAATAAATGATATTAGTACAGAAAAATATGTAAATGCCTCTAACTAGATAAGCTCTTTATAGTCGCTCCATTTTGTAGCGTATATCTTTCATCTTTTAAGATAAGAAATTTTGAGAAGAGCGAGTGTATTTTTTTAAAGTGGACTTTTGATTTTCTATTAAATAATCATTTGAAATAAAGACATGCAAGCTATCCATGTAAACATATATAATAAGAATAGTAATTATATATATTAATATAGTATTAAAATGCATAAAAAAGAAACAGAAAAGTTTTTGTTTTTGTATTTTAGACACACACCTATTGAAAGCATCAAACACCTCTTGTCTATTGAATGCATGAAAATAAAAAAACAATCAAACTTACCCAGTATATTCACACTTTTTAGTAGGGTCTGGGAAAGAAGGATGATATATAACACTCGTTATCAGGAGTGCACTGTAATAACTCGCTCCAACCCGTGACATGATAAAACCTATTATTATATTATATATATTAAAATCCATTAAAATGAATAGTAAATATATATATTTTTTATTGAATAGTAAAAATAAATAGTAAATATATATATTATATTAAATATTATAATATTAAATACCATGAAAAGGAATACTAAAATAGTTAATGCAGGCCCCAAGATCACACACACACGCATATATATCAATAACACACACACATATATATACACATATATAAGGTTTGTATCATGTGAAAACCCGATCTTAAAAATAAAACCCTTAAATTCTATCTGGATCGTCTATTTGGAATCATGAAACTAAAACATGTGATGCATATTAACCCACATTAAAATTGATTTATTTATTCGAAACTATTTTTTTATTCAGGTTTAATGTAGGTGTCTGTTCCATGTAGTGACGTTTTGATAATTTAGACTTGGACCATCAGAAGTTTTTTTAACTTTGAAAAACAGTAAACAGAATGAGGTTACTAAATTTGAGAAATTTTCTTAGAGATTTGAGTTTTTTTTAATTCAAATGTTTGGTTGTCAGTGAGAAATATTTTTATGAGTAATTTTTTCTAATATTTTTGTAACATATTTGTTAGGATTTTGTGTAATTTTATATTTTTATGAAAAATTGTATACAGTTGGTGACAAGAGATTAGATTTTGTTATGTAACATATGCTTCTGCAAATGATAGATAATACCCGTTCTTGAGAGTGTAATGTGATAACCCGCCGCAACACGCGGGGGATTAAACCTAGTATACATTAAACTTCATGAAAAGGAATAGTAACTATATTAATATTATATTGATTAGTAAATTTAATATATATATATATATATATATATATATATATATATATATATATATAATATTTAGTGTGTGTGTATAGGGGATGGTTCGAATGTTAACCATTCCTTACTGCGATAACCGAATAACTACATCTTATTACTTTGGGGCCCACATTAAAATAAATCTAAATGTGTATGTTTTTCTTATTTTTAATTAATGTAAGTGGACCCTACATTAATTAAAAAATAGTAAAAACTTACATCTTTAGATTTACTTTAGTAGCCTCAAAGTAATAAGATGTAGTTATTCGGTTAACGCAATAAACATGAGTTAACATTTGATCATCTCCCTATATATATAAAATAGTGGATGGGCCCTGATGCTTAATTTATATATATTATTATATATTATATTATTTAGATGTATGATCCATGTATTAACGTTTTAAAATTTTAAACTTAATCCATCAGAAGTTTTAAAATTTAAAAAATAGTAAAGTGATAAAAAGTATTAGATTTGAAAGATTTGCTTAAAGATTTGTGTTTTTATTAAATTTGAGAGATTTACTTAGAAATTAGGGTTTTTGTTTTAATTCAAACGATTGGTTGCCGATGAGACGGATTTTGTGAGTAATTTTCTTTATTATTTTTATAACATATTTGTGAGGTTTTTGTATGCTTTTATATTTTTATAAAAAAATTGTATAGAGTTCGTGATGAGATATATGATTTTGTTATGTAATTTATTTTTCTGCAAATGATATGTATAATACCCGCTCTCGGAAGTGTACTGTGATAACCCGTCGCAATACGCGGTAGGAATAAACCTAGTTATTATATATATATATATATATATATATATATATATATATATTAAAAGTCATGAAAAAGGAATAGAATAGTTTTAGGATTTTAGAGTTTGAACACAATATGTATTAAATAATGATTTTTGTCATTTGTGGGTTTTTTAATTTTTCAGTATTCGGATTTTTTAAAGCTTATTTTTATGGCTAAGTATGCTTTCAATGTTTTATGATGGATTACACTTGTTTTTATAACATAGTATGCGTTAAGATTTTGTGATGAATCGACAACCTCTGTAGTGTTTTTTTTTATCTCCGTTTATGTATTAAATATTGTGTTCGTTTTAGGATTTTTTGAAGTTCGAACACAATTATTATTATATATATTAAATGATGAAGGAGTTGAATAGTTGCTTTTTGTCATTTGTGAGTTTTTTTTTACTTTTTTGTATTCGGATTTTTGACGTTCGCTTTTACGACTAAGTATTCTTTCATGTTTAATGATAGATGACGCTTGCTTTTATGACGAAGTGTGCGTTATGATTTTGTAATAAATTGACAGTCGTTGAGGTGTTTTTTACCTGAGTTTTTGTATTCAAGATTGTGTTGGTTGTTAATGCATGACTCGTAAACCATTATTTCTATTAAATTTGATACACTCATAGGAGTTTATCGTCGCAACGCGTGGAAGGAAACACCTAGTATATATTAAAGTTCATGAAAACGAATAGTGAAAATATATATATATAGTAATAGTGATGCATAGTAAAATAAATAGTAATGCATAGGTGTCTGATTGATGTAATGACGTTTTGATAATTCAGAGTTAGACCATTAAAAATTATTTTAACTTTGAAAAGTAGTAAAAAGTTAATTTTGAAAAGTAATAAAAAGAGATGAATTATTAAATTTGAAATATTAGCTTAAAGATTTGAGTTTTTATTAAATATGAGAGATTTGCATAGAGATTTGGGTTTTGTTTTAATTCAAATGATCAGTTGCCGGTAAAAAGGATTTTGAGTAATTTTTTATATTATTTTTGTAACATATTTGTGAGGATTTTGTATGATTTTATGTTTTTAAGAAAAAATTGCAAATAGTTCGTAATGAGAGACTTGATTTTGCTATTTAACTATACTTCTGCAAATGATATATAATATCCGTTCTCGAAATTACATTGTGATAATCCGCCGCAACGTGCGAGAAGAATAAACCTAGTTATTATAATAAGTCAAATTAGATTTTAATAATTTTTAAATTATTATCAATTGGTTGATAATAATCTATATTGTTGGTTTGATTAATGATACCCTTAAATTTTACATTTGTTGCTAAATATACTCTTAGTAACATAATCATCAAAGATACACTTAAGTGTTTGAAAAGAGAGAAGTTTTTTTTTTACGATGAACTCACGTTCTTTTAAACATTCTCATAAATTCGTATCATTTATTCGTAACAAGACTTTAATTCTCAACCACTTGTCTTGAAAAATACACCATTTCAATATTTTAATATCATTGACTATTCAGCCTTTGTTGAGACTTGAGAGAATCGTGAGGAATACAAATTCCTTTTCCGTGACATGTTAGAAGTTAAAGTTAGTCATAATCATATACGATTTTCAAAGTGACAACTTTTTATTAGTAAAGCTTAATATTAATTATAGGAAAATAGCAAAAGATGTAAACTAAACCACCGATCCTATTATAAAAAGGTTAAAAACATTGCTATTCACGTATGTTTTTGTTTCTTAGGTAAATTAAATCAGGAAAAAGAAGGTTGAATATAACCTTAAATATTTTGTTAAATTATAGGCCTTGTTTCTCTGCGTTTCACATGTGAACACGTCAGATTAAATTTGTATACTTTATATCATTAAATAAAAAAGTTAGCTTTTCTCAAATTTATTCATATTTGCAGGTTTCCGGAGGATTGATGTTGGTATTAGAATCACAATAATACGAAACAAATAAGTGAATGGAAGCTTAAGATAATATATTTTTTTATCAGATGAAAAGGTACATACATCTATTTACATGATGACTTTAAATAGGTAAAGGAAAGCTTAAAAGACTCAACAAACTAATAACTACACAGTCTAACGTACATCTACTTAGATCTATTATTATGGATCACAACTTTGACACTATTCAAAACATTAACGGAAACATACACGTGGAAACCGTTACATAATTATCCTTAGATACACAAGAATTTACAAGGGGCGGAACTCAAGGCCACATATCATAAGGCTGGACATCGTTCCTTTATAACTTACAAATTTCAAATTTATAGACTTTACAATTGTCTTGAAGCTCATTATTTGATTTGAATTTCCACACATTCATCTCTCCATCCATCCATCTTCCCTCTCTTGAGGAACCCGATTAAAGTGATGTATATTCCATGGCCTCGGTAATCTAAAATAAATATGTCAGCCTGTTTATTTGTATGCTGATGTAGATCGCGTACTATCATTGGACAATGCAACCCACAACGCTTTTCTGAAAGCTTGAACACGAGGTAACAACTATATTCAGTATTTTTTTAGTAGCATTTTACTTGCATTCTTGCACTTGATACAAAACACTTGTGTTGACAATAGTGAATAGCTCGGCCACTTTTTGAAACCTGGATCCGGTGGAGGGTTTCAAATTAAAACGTTTTGCATTGAAAGAGTCACAAAAGGCCTCAGTTGCAGAGAGCATGTAATAATGTCTCTCCTTGTTCCTCCAGCCAAAAAGCTTCAAAAGAGGTTGTGTGAATACGCTACAAATATCAAAAGGAATGTTAGTTTCCGATTGTAACATGAGATGATTTGAATCCATGTTTGAGGGGCCTTGTTGGACTTCAATCAAATTGTTGTTCTCTTTGGGTTTCATCTGTAGGAATATATTAAAACCACTAGCATTAGCATTATCTAATGGAAATGGAAGCTCTCATTTATATGCCTTCCAAAATCTACCACTTCCAACAAAATTCTTTTTATTGGGTTAATCTTGCAAATTAATAATTAAGTTGAATTTTTATCATCCAGAATAAAGGCTGTAGTATTTACAGCTGTTTTCTTTCTGTTTTACAGCTGGTAATTTACCAGCTGGATCTTTCCTTGTTTAGTTGAAATTTACCATGTCTAGTTTATCTTGGGGGTTAAGCTTTCAGCTATAAATTGGCTTAATCCTCCCTTTCATTTTGTACTTCATCTTCTAAATAATTTCAAGAATCAAAGAGCCAAGGGGCCGACTATTTTTCATTCTTTTGTTGTTCTTGTTTGATTTGGTGTTTGTGGTTATTTGATCCAATTGGATTTTAATTGGTATCAGAGCAATGTTTAAACCACTGCTCAAGGAAGGTTCGATCAAACAAGGGGTCGCAATTCTCGAAGAACTAAGGTATGATCGGCTACAAAGACATAAGATTTTTCTGATGGCAGCGGTACCTCTTAATCAAGTTGGTCCTCATAGGGAGCACCAATTTGACACTACAATCCCCTATTTTAACTGCTACAAATCACACAACTTGGGCAGTGAAAATCAAGGGAATATTTAATGTTCATGGAGTCTGGGAAGCCATTGAACCGGGTGTTAATGTTGACCCTAAAAAGAACAGTTTAGCCATTGCCTATTTGTTTCAGGCAATTCCTGAAGAACTGGTCTTGCAGGTTGCACAATTCAAGCGTGCAAAAGAAGTATGGGATGCTTTAAAAGCTTGGTTCGTGGGTGTTGATCAAGTGCATACTTCCATGTTGGGCTCTTTGGAGACTGAATTTGAGTCTTCGAAGATGAAGGAGACAGAATCAATGGAAGACTTTGCTGGTCGGATCAATGCTATTGTGTCTAAAGCAAAAAGCCTTGGGGCTGTTTATGAGGACAGGAAACTAGTCAGGAAACTTCTTGGTTCAATTCTGATAGTTTCTGTCACACCCCCGTCTCTCAGTTTACCTGATATAGTCACTGAATAATTGTAACGTGTCGCGGAAGCTTGATGGTGAGGTCTCAGAGATGGGTGTGATTGATTGTTACATTGGTATCATACATCCATGGCAAACCATACACACCATATATTACATCATAACTACAATATTACACATTAAGTTTCAACATTCTTAAGCAACATTAACTAGTTAAAAGTTACTAGACATGTCTTGTGATTGTGCATCCTCACTTTTGCACTTGTTACCTCCTTCCTGAAAAAGGTTTTGTAATATAAAAGATCAGCAAGAATGCTGGTGAGTTCATAGATATGAAAACGTGATATAATATGCTATGACATGTTGATAATGAAGGCATTATACAACTTTATGAATATGATTCACCATGAAAACCCATAACCAACGCCTATATGAAAACGTGGTAATGCCTATCGTTGCATTAAGCTTGTTATCTTGTAATGCAATAAATGGTAACATGCATTCACACAAGGGTAGACGCTATCTATCCGTGAATGGGGTTGTCAGCCCGATAGTACTGTCATTGTTATCAAATAGGCTCATCCATGAGTTTATTGGTTACAGTTGTTATGTGAGGACTTTTACGATTAAATGGTACAATTTTCATGTAATCATCAAACAAGAGTTGAAATGCACAAGCAACATATAAGCATGTCATTGTAATTGAATCAGGTAACCATAATGTAATTGTAATGCAAACCCCGAGTTTTAGAAATCCGAAGATTTGAAAAGGGGTAGTGAAATCATGTAAGTATGCCACTGTAAGCGAAATACGTAATATATTGATGTTATAATAAAATCCTCGAGTTTTAGAAAACAAAACATTAAAGGGGGAACTATGAAACTTACCGGTGTTGTTGCAATGTTACACACAGCTTCAATTAAATTCTGCATATCATTAAGGTTCTATAAGTTCTTTATATCCAATTTGGATTACCAGAACATTCCTTGATATTAAATATCAAGAATAATGTAATTCGATTAATCAAACTGATTCTGGACCACGTATTTATTCAGAATTAATGTAATAAGGTTACCAGTTAATTTGTAATGTTAAAATCACAAATTTTGTTTAGTAATTTAGTTCTTATACTTATTTGATTGTAACTTGATGATAATTGTATCCCATTGTTAAAACCAGAATCCTAATCAACTTTCATATCAAAAATCAGGTTTCCGGATTACGAAATTGATTGCAAAATTGAGTTCGGAACGCAAAATCGATTGAGAATATGTTTTCGTATTGAAAATCAATGCGTAAACTAAACCATGTATTGAAACCGGAGTATTAATCAGAAATCAGATAAAAATCAGGTCATCGGATTGCAAAATGGTTCGCGAAATCGAGTTCGGAACGCGAAATCGATTGAGAATATGTTTTCGTATTGAAAATCAATGTGTAAACTAAACCCTCTATTGAAACCGGAGTATTAATCAGAAATCAGATAAAAATCAGGTCACCGAATTGCAAAACGAATCGCGAAATCGAGTTCGGAACGCGAAATCGATAAAGAATATGTTTTTCGTATTGAAAATCAATGCGTAAACTAAACCCTATATTGAAACCGGAGTATTAATCAGAAATCAGATAAAAATCAGGTCACCGAATTGCAAAACAGTTCGCGAAATCGAGTCCGGAACGCGAAATCAATTGACAATATGTCCTTTATATCGAAAACGGATCGTCGGATGGCGAATCAGAGCACGAAACGCTGTTTAGAAATCAAAACGGACAAATTTAGGGTTTCTGCCTGAATATTCCCTGAAATAATCCTTTTGGCCCCGAATATTCGCCGGAATATTCCACAGTCGGCAACCCTCGCTGGAATTTGGCTGGAGTCCGGCCGGTGGCTGGCGGTGGCTCGGTGGTGCTCGAAGGGGCTGCGGTGGTGGCCTTGGCCTTGGCTTTGGTGGCTCGAGGATGGCCGCCTATGTGGGTCGCGATCCACTTTGCTTGGGCATGGCCGAGGATGGCCTGGTCTCAAACTGCCTTTGACCGAGAGTGGCTGGGAATGGGGGTCGCGAATGGGTCGCGCTGGGCCGCGCGTGGGCCGCGTTGGGGCCACGCCTAGGCCGCTGCGCCCATTAGTGTGCCATCCAAAGTTTTTGTGTGCCAAACTTTATTTTTTTGTACTTTTGTCGAGCCAAAATTTCCAATCCTAGTTTTTAATATATATATCTAGTATTTGGTGAAGAAAATTTTAAATTTTGACAACTTTGAAAAATCCGGGTTTTGAACAAAATCACCATTTTAATGGGTTTTTGAATTCTGATGATTTTCAAACTTCACCAGTCATTCAAACATGTTTATTTAAGTCATATGAGGATATTAGTATCAAGAATTGAATTTGAAACTTACTTGGTGAAGGATTTGCTTGAAAAATCACCAAAAATCACACTTTGGATGCTTGATTCTTGATATCACTTGTTCTTGGGTTTGGATACCACTTGGATCTGATTAGAATTAATGTGTGAAGTGTGTTTAAGGTTCCAAAAGTGATAGAGAAGCTCCTGGTCGAATTTGAGAGGTTAGGGAAGAAAGAAGGGTGTAGAAAACCTTGACTAAGTCAACATTTTTGGTTTTATATGGGTGCAACTTGTTTTCCTTATTGTGGATGACTACAGTCAGTACATGTGGACTTTCTTGATCAAGACAAAAGATGAGGTTTTTGAATGTTTTAAAAAATTCAAGAACCTAATGGAGTTGGAACTTGGAACAAGATTGAAGACTTTGAGGACGGATAATGGAGTAGAGTTCACCTCGCACGTTTTTGAAGACTTTTGTGATGGTAAAGGGATTACACATCAATTTTCAGCTCCATATACCCCACAACAAAATGGGGTTGTGGAGCGAAGGAATAGGTCCGTGTTGGGGATGACCCGAAGTATCTCAAAGGCTATGGACTTACCACAAAATCTATGGGGTGAAGGCATAAGACACTCAATCTATTTGCTGAATCGGCTGCCTACAAAAGCTCTCAAAGAAAAGACACCATACGAAACTTTAAAGGGTCGAAAACCAAATTTAGGCCATTTAAAGGTTTTTGGATGTGTGTGCCATGTTGGGGATGAGCCGAAGTATCCTTGGTCTTTTGCACTATTACCTTTGTATTGAGGTGAATCAAGGTAACCAAGGAATTTCAATCAAACAGACTGGATATGTTGTTAAACTTTTGAAACATGCAGGTTTAATGGAGTGCAATGCAACCAGATATCCTATGGAACCTGGTTTGAAGTTGTCAAAGAATGATGAAGGGCCAAACGCAGATGCAACAGAGTTTAGAAGGCTGATTGGTAGCTTTCGCTACCTCACTCATTCTCGACCAGATCTGACTTTTGCAGTTGGGTATGTGAGTCGATTTATGCAGTCACCAAAACAGGCTCACATGCAAGCTGTTAAGCAGATTTTGAGGTATTTAAAAGGCTCAGTTGATTTGGGAATACACTACCGAAGGAATAGGAGCAAATCACTTAACGAGTTTAGTGACAGCATTCACATGGTTGATTCTGGATGATGGCAAGAGCACAACCGGCTTGTTTTTTGCTTCAACGATGCACCCATCGCATGGAACTCTCAGAAACAAAATATGGTGGCCTTGTCTTCTTGTGAAGCTGAATTTATGGCTGCTGCAACTGCAGCTTGTTAGGCGCTATGGCTGAGAGGTTTATTGTCAGAGATAACAAGTTGGAAGGAGGAAACTATGACACTAAGAGTTGATAATCAGTGAGCAATAAGTCTAATGAAGAACCCGGTGTTTCATGGGAGGAGTAAACACATCAATACACGCTACCACTTCATAAGAGAGTGTATTGAAAAAGGAGATATTATAGTTGAACAAATAAGTGGAAAGTTGCAGAAGGTAGATATTCTAACCAAGGTTTTACCAAGGCAGAAGTTTGAAGAAATGAAGGAATTACTGGGAATGAAGATTATCACTTAATCATTGCAAGATTAAGGGGGTGATTATTGGTTTAATCTTGCAAATTAATAATTAAGTTGATTTTTTATTAATCAGAATAAAAGCTATAGTATTTATAGATGTTTTCTTTCTGTTTTACAGCTGGTAATTTACCAGCTGGAGCTTTCCTTGTTTAGTTGAAATTTACCATTTTTAGTTTATCTTGGGGGGTTAAGCTTTCAGCTATAAATTGGCTTAATCATCCCTTTCATTTTGTACTTCATCATCTAAATAATTTCAAGAATCGAAGAGCCAAAGGGGCCGACTATTTTCATTCTTTTGTTGTTCTTGTTTGATTTGGTGTTTGTGGTTATTTGATCCAATTGGATTTCACTTCTCACTAAAGTTCTCTGTTCCTAATTCAACAACTTTATGTGAAATTTGGAGTTTTTTCATGAGGGTTTCCTGTAAACCACATTCAATCAGCTTCATAATTCAAAATGAAATTAGAAATTAACAGAACTAAGCATCTAAGAGATTGGGTGATTTAATGAAAATCACAGATCTTATGAGATTAATAACTGAGAGAAAATCAAAATAAAAGGTAAAAATCATGAAAATTAGGGCAAATTAAAAATCAAAACCTGTAAAGAACAATTTGGGCCAGAGTTGGTGAGCAAACTCTTATGGTCAGAAATATGGAAAGACCAACTGTAGAAGAATACAAGATCAGAGAAGAAGAGGATTCAATCCAATCAACTAGCAACTCATAACTCATTCTTATTCCTTAACACCCTTTAAGTACCACTTCAAATCAACTCACCATAATACTAACCAACTTAACTATGTAACCGACTTTATAATATTTTCACAACAAACACTTAACTACTATTATTTGTATATTAACTAATAACATTTAATTGACATCTAACTCAAACAGCCATTGAATGTTTGTCACAATGCCCCGCCTATCGCAATATTTTCATGCAATATAAGGCAACGAAAAGACATTGGTTTTTGACTTTTTGTAACACAAATCACACAAACTATAACCATGTCAATTTAAATATACATATGCATATGCATATAAAATAAATTTGCAAAGAAAAATCTATTTCATTGGATATAACTAATATCTAATATACAAATCATAGCAAAAATCTTATTGAATCAAATCAAAATATCATCAAATAGTGGATACGATATCAAATATTTAGATACATTGTAATAAAAAAAAATAGAAATCACAATAAAAATATATATTATAATACATAAAAACACCAACTACAATAAGATAAGTACATGAAGCATTTAAAATACAAACAAGGGATAATTAAAAAACAAGCGCTTGTAAATGTTAAAGGAAAACAAATTTAAAACCAGTTTCTACATCCATGCTTGCAAATTTCTTAACTCTTTTGTAAACGATATTTTTATAAACGCCCCATTTGCGGTGCACACATATAATGTATATATATGTGTGTGAGCAATCAAGGGGCCAAAGTAAAATTGCACTAATTTTAACGTTATTTTACTTATAATGTGAAAATAATGTTCAAAGTGTTGGGATGATTAACTTCAAACGACAACTATGAGCCGGGGACTCCTTCGGAACAGCCTCTCTATCCCAACTAGGATAGAGGTAAGGTTTGTGTCCATCATTCTCCCTAGACCCTACTGAAAAGTGGGAATATACTGGGTAAGTTTGTTTGTTTGTTTATGATGATGAAACCAATTGAAGAGCAGTTAAATGATGGATGAGCATAAAACTTAATATTAGTATCAAGAATATGAAGAGAAGAATGCTGTACTTTGAAAATATTTACTTACATGAAAGTTTAATGCTATCTCAAGCTCATTGATCACAATTTTCATTGTAGGACGCTCGGCAGCTTCTCCCAAACATCGATATGCAATGTTTAGAAATGCTTTCAAAGAATCTTGATTGGGTACTCTGTCGGAAGTGAAAATGTCTTCATCGGTTTCTTCCTTTAGCTTCGGATCTATTATTCTTACTATGGTTCCATCATTGAAACACTGGTGTGCAATGGGTGCAAGTCCTTTGTCATTTACTACTATGTAAACCGGATCATATGCCAATCTCCCACATAAAATTTCAAAAAGAATTACTCCAAAAGTGTAAACATCATATTCTCTTTTTAATTTACTTGTTTCATATTCTGGATCCTCATACACATTCAAGCGTACATCCTGATTTGACGGATGTAACTTGATCCCAAAGTAAGCAATTCTTGCCCCTGTGTTCTTGTCTAACATAATGTTGGCACTCTTTAAGTCACCGTGTGCTATCTTGCATGAGTAGATGCCCATCTTGGTGTGAACGTGATTGAGTCCACATGCAATCTCAAGGCACATGTGTAGACGGTGGGTCCATGTAAAATTATCCGGGTTACCAACGCTTTGCAAATAGTCATCAAGGCTTTTGTAAAAAGCATGCTCGAAGACGAGGATCATTTCATCACCTTCGTCACAAAAGCCAAGAAGAGGCACTATGTTGGGATGTTTATAACTAGTATGCATTTCAAGTTCTGCTAAAAATCTTTGTTTGCCTTGCCCGACTTTTCTACTAGCGATGCGTTTTATAGCTACGCTAATGCGATTCATGGGTGGTTCACCCTGATTCTTCCCTTTTGTTGCCAACAAACTATTAATGTTGCCAAAATGATCGAGTTCAGCTTTGTACACTGTCCCTGTTGTGTCTAAACCAATGCAATGTGTTTCAGCAAAGTTCTCGGTAGCCAATACTATATCACTGAATCGAAACCTCGAGAGTACCATGGTTTCCCCCTACAACAATATGTGTTAGCAGGTAAGGATGATAATGAAATTAAAAAGGAAATGTCTTTTATCCTTTGTTAATGCCTTTTTAGAATCACAAGACATCCAAGCGCACACACATTTGTGCGTGTAGAGTTGGGTTAATGTAAAAAGGTTTTTATCATGACAAGTACAGAAAAGGATGTTTCCTTTTCAAACTGATGCACAACCTTCTTTTCAAACAGATACATCTCCATATGCAATTTTGCATCAGTAATGTAAAATTTGGATGGGTGAAGATCAGTTAATAGCGAAATGTGAGCACCAGTTTGAGAAAAAAAATACTTTCACACTTTTTATGTTAATTTCCTTTTTATTTGATCCTCGTAGGGCATAAATACTTGCCTGCATGCATACATGCATGTGCATATTATTTAACTAAAAATGAAAATATATATGTTGTTTTAAATTGATCATCATCATCGTCATCGTACTCAGTATATTCTATCACTAGGTTAGTACCCCGTGTATTACACGGGTTGAACTAAAAATATATAATAAATAATCATTAATAAAAATTTAGACAATATAAGAAATTTTTTTGATATAAAATATGACTAAAATTTTGTATAATTTAATACTTTAAGTAATAAAATAGTTATATTATTTCTATAAACACTAATTTTTTCAAAGTTTGTTTCTTTAAACATTAAACATTTTTTTAAATACTATTTTTAAAAATTGTATCTTTTATAATAATTTGGATTTTTAAAATGTGCTTTTTTAATATTAATATATTTTTAATGTATTAAAAAATATGTTTCTTAGTTTAGAAATGTAAAAAAGTATTTTCATATTTAACATGATGTGTATTTAATTGGAGAGAGAGGCAGGAAATCAAAGCGGAGGTGCTCTAAAAACCAGCCACATGTCCTTAAAAACTTTGATTTATTAGAATAGATAAGCAAAGCTGAGGTAAGATATAAGGGTAAGATTTAAACAATCTTACCCCTACCCCGTAGGAATAGAGAGGTTGCTTCCAATGAGGCCTCCGGCTCAGAATGCCTGATTAACCGACCAACCCAACGATTTTAACATTATTTTCACAAAAATTAAGTAAAATAACTATTAGACACATGTTTATATTAATAATAGATTTGTTAATATTTAGAATTGATTTGATAAATCTTGTATAGAATAGGGATGTCTATGTAATTAATGAGATTGTAAATACTCTATATAGAAGAGTGACCATATTTTAGCGCCTCGAGACTTAATTTTAGCTCATTTATTGTTTTTAGGAACCCCCTTCCTATACCAAGGATGAATGAAAAGAATGATCACAGTTTTGATCAATATATTTTCTATTAATAACGTTAAAATTAGTGCAATTTTACTTTTGTTGCTCGAGGGCCAACACATGTATACATTATATGCGCGCACCGCAAATGGGGCATGTGTGATAAATTGATGATAAAAATAAAGCTTTAAACCCCATAAAAGTGAACAATTTATTATAAATTCATTATAAAAGTTGATAAAACAATAACCGTTTATGAAATTGCTTAGGATCCAATAAAAAATATATAATATGTTCTCTATATTTCAAACAAATAAGTATTTTTACATGTTGAAATATTCAAATTACTTTTTAGTTTATCATAGTTATCTTTTGTTTTTTATTTATTTTACACTTACATAAAATTCAAATTACATGTTTGTTTGTTTGTTACACTTGAATAAAATTCATGGTTTAAAGGTATGAGATGTAAATTCATACATATAAAATATAAGTTTGTGCTTGTATTCTGAACTATAAAGAGAATAATCATATCATCCTTTTAAAATGTTAATGAACACAACATTTTTAAAAGGGATCAAGAATACTGACACAAGCTTTGTAAATATTTTTAAATATCAACTTACTTGCAAATTTAATGCATTTTGAAGTTCCTTGATGACGACTTCCATTGTTGGACGCTTGGCTTGAGTTTCCGCCAAACACTGATATGCAACTTTTGAAAACGTGTCAAAAGAATCTTGATTGGGTCCTCTATTTAAAGTGAAAACATGATCATCATCTTCTTCTATTATTTTAGGATCTATTAGTTCCTTTAACGTTCCCTCATTATAACGTCGCCTTGCAATGGTGCAAGCCCCATAGCATTTTCACCAATGTAAATTGAATCATAGGCCAATCTCCCACAGAGTATCTCAAATAAAACTACTCCAAAAGAGTAAACATCTGATTCCTTCTTATACTTAGATGTATCTAAATATTCTGGATCCATATAGACCTCTGTGCCTGCAATGTTTTTTGTATAGATAGTGCTGGATTTTTGCTTCATAGGATGAAATTTTGAGAGCCCAAAGTCAGCAACCTTAGCATTCAAATTTTCATCTAATAAAATGTTCTCACTCTTTATATCTCGATGTATTATCCTAGGTTTTCCCTCCATGTCGATGTGAAGGTAATTAATTCCATGTGCAATATCTAGACAAATTTGTATTCTTTGTGCCCAAGTAAGATTGTTCGTTTTACCAGTGTTTGATACGTTTCCCAAATAATCACCAAGGCTTCCTTTAAAAGCATGTTCGTAAACAAGGACCATTTCACAATCTTCTCTAGAAAAGCCAAGAAGAGAAACTAAGTTTGGATGCTTACAACTAGTAAGCAACTCAATTTCTGTTAAAAATCCTTGTTTACCTTGCTCATCTGATCTACTAATAATCCGTTTTATAGCTACAGGTTTGTTTATCCTAGGAAAATCATCTTTACACTTCCCTTCCATTGATGACAAACATTGAATATCTAAAACGTCAAGTTTTGCTTTGTATACTCTACCATACCCGCCAGACCCAACACAATATGCCTCATCGAAATCTTTTGTGGCTTGCCTTATTTTGCTTAGAGGGATATTCAATAAATCCATCTAGAAAATTATGATTTAAGTAAGAAGGGAGTATTAAAGCTTGTACATGCTAGCAAAAAAATCAAGGATGACAACGAAACTAGAAAGAAAATTGTGTTCTTTATACATTTTCATCCATATCTAAGATTAAATAAAAACAAAAAAAGCACCCAAAAATAAAATAAATTTTGCTTAAATTAATGAAAAATATAATAGAATGGAATATCTTTATAGACTTTCAAATCAAAAATTGAAACTAAAGTTTCTCCCTAGAAAAATATGCTTTAAATCACAAAACTTAAAATAAAAAAAAATTACAGCAAATACCTAAATAGTTAGTCAAAACATGTACATGAATTTAAATTTTACCATGACTACCTCGAACTAGTTAAAGGAAAGTAACTACCTTCAAGCTGTTGGTTGATGTATGTGTAACTTCAACTATTGAGAGTCCCTTCAAAACAAATTACCACAATGGAACAAAAAATTTTAAACATAAAAGTGAAATGGGAAAATGATGAAATAACAACAACAAAAGGACTGGCTTACAAGATTTTCATGTTTCCACTGAAGTTCCAAAACTTCCTCAAGTTCTTTGACAATCTGATCCATAGTTGGACGTTGCACGAGTTGTTGATTTATGCAGTCATAAGCTATTTTTTTGAAGAGTGCCAATGATTGTGTGCTCATTTCTTTCCTTAAATTAGGATCAATGATCTCATCTAGTTCTTCCTCAATAGCATCATTTGTAATCATTGGTTTCCTCCCACAAATGACTTCAAACAATAACACACCAAAAGAGTAAACATCATATTTAGGTGTGATATTGTTGGTGCCAAAGTAGCGAGAGTAGAGAAGACGGTGTCTCCAACTTTGAGGATACTTTGTAGAAAGTTCAAAACCATATACCTTTGGTTCCCAATCTTTATCTAAAAATATTTTCGAGCTATTGATGTCACAATGAATGACATCATAATGAATGTAATTCAATGCACGTGCAACACCTAGACATATTTGAAGTCTTTGGTACCATGTGAGAGTTGGACTACTTAGATGTTGGTTAAGAGTTCCATGAAATGCATGCTCATAGATGATAATCTTTTCATTATTTTGATTGTAATGCCCCAAAATAGAAATGATATTTTTGTGTTTTAGTCTCTCAAGTGTTGAAATCTCCGTTTGCAACTCGTTTCCTTGCCCATACGTACAATCTAACCTTCGTACGGTAAAATTCAACGGAACTCCCATCAGTAAGAGTTTTCCTCTGTACAAATTTCCTAATGCACCTTTCGTAATGAGATTTCTGTCACAAAAGTTGTTGGTGGCAGATGATATATCTTCAGGATTGCAACGCTATATAAATCGAACAGAAAAAAAAAAGTTAGGGATTGATATGAATGAGAATGCGATTATTACTTTTTGGTCATATGAAAATAAAAAATAATTATATATTTAAATATTCATTATGTTTTATATGCTTTTACTTTCTACAGTTATTTTCAATACACAATAAAAATAAAAACAGTATCTAAAAGTTGCATACCTATAGACAACAAATGCTCATATAGTATTATGGTAATAATGAATAATGGAAATGATGCTTTACATATATCACTCTTAATAAACAATATATATTACTGAATTAACCATCCACTATAACAACCACATATTTAAACTTTTTGGGGTAGAACACATAAATAAATACCTCATTACAAATTGGGTTGGTCACTCTAAATACTAAAATAATGTTTATGAATAATGATGTATATAATGTTTATTTTAAAAGTGTGCCACTCGAAAAAAAATGCATATCATTTTTATTGAAAGAGTAATGATATATCCTCATACAAACCCTAAATGATATTTGAATTGAATTTTTAGAAAAGGGCATATCCTGTCACAAAATCTCATGGATTCATGCCATTTATGACTCTGACTTTCTCTCAAAAAAAGGACATATCCGGTGCTTGACTTAGCCCCAGTTTTGCGCAAGGGCCAGGGAGGGGCTTAGCGATCTGATGTACGCTGCCTTATCCTACACATTTGTGCAAGAGGCAGTTTCTCACAACTTGAACCCATAACCTTAAATTCACAAAGTAGCAACCTTACAAGTTACTCCAAGTCCCGCCCTCAAACGGGTTTTAAATTATGTCTATTTCATGGTAGCAAGAGTTGGAGGCCGTAGTACCTGTATAATGTCCTTCATAAACATTAGTGACACCTTCTGTGTAATAAGTGAAGCTCTTAGCTCATCCTGCAAAGCAATTTTCCTTTAATATGTACTTTTGATTCAATTATATGGATTCCATAAATGACAGGCACATTCACCTAAGAATGGTAGCATAAGTGTGTTCTCAATAACCAGTCACTCAAAAAGGGTCATGAATTTTTGAACTCTTAGTACATCAAATTCAGAATAAAATCGACCTAACTTGAATTTATAACTCAACGATCTTGTTCCACAAGGTTTTTATTCTTTTCAAAGAAACTGAGTTAACACAATTTTTTTTAAAAGTTAAATGATATTTACATAAGTAATAATGGACAAAAAACAATATACTTGGCATACTTTTATTCAAAGTTGAAAGGAAACTGACAGTTTGATTTTGAAAAATAAAAAAAAAAATTATGTAATGCAATATAAAGTTTGATGCAATTGTTTTGTATAATGTTCCTTATTTTTACAAATGTAAATACATACAATATAAACAAAATATTGATTGCGCTGTCATGTTTATTTATTTGCGTGTATATAGCTCCATAAGAAATGGTTAATTACAATATAAAACATTTTCAATTATATCTATTACTATACAACAAAATACCGTTTCTCATCCTTTTTTGTCATAATGACCAGACCCTCATCCCTAACTACATACATCAACTACCAATCACCTGAAGGCACAATTGATCCAGAAACAAGAAAAACAAATGCAAAGAGGTATACTGAAAAACAATTTCTGTCTCTTTTTAATTAATAAACCAAAGCACACCTTACAGTGAATCAAAGACCCCCGTTATATAACATCTAGACCCTTAATGACCAAGTAAGCAAGTAACCTGCCTAGACTTAATTTAGGAAACATATTCGAATAACCCAAACTCAATCTTTACTTACCAAATGACCAACAAACTTAACAATTAAATTAACTCTCCTAATAATTAATGTATATAAACTGACTCCACATGTTGACCAAATCATTGGCCAGTGACCCATTTGGTTTCCTGTGAATAAACCTGATTAATTTCGTCCTATAGAAATTCCATACAACTCGATCACTGAATCGGAATAATTGGCTCCATTTTGATGTAATGTTTAGCTCGAAAATTATCTTTGGTTTCAGCTAAAATGTACATTATTTTTGAACCATGATCACTGATGATATGTTGTAATTCAAAAATCTCTTGAAATGTGTAACATAATATCAAGCCTAGACTAAATAATTCTTTATTAGCATGAATATGATTATAAACCAAATCAACTAATTCTTCATATCGCATTCAATAACGAAGAACATATAAAGATGATCAACTTGATTCATCACACGTAACAATTCCGTTTGCATAAGAAATCTCACCACCCCCGTATAATTTTACAAGAAATGTGCAGGTTAATGTCATATTGATAAGTTTTGTAAAAGAGATTTAAGTGGGATAATCTGAAAATGTAAATAGGTTCTAGGTTTCTATAAGGACACGATATTTTTTTTTTATTGAAGAAGTCATTACCAGTGGGGTCTTAGAGCAAGTGCGGGAGGTGCGACCGCACAGGGCCCTTTTTTTTGGGGGGGGGGGGCTAATTGTTTAAAAAAATTTGTATATATTATATATATTAATTTATTTTACAACAGACACATATAATTTACATTCCAATTTTTAAATATACTTAACCTAGTTACGAATTTGATAAAAGCTACAAGAAAAACTTTTTCCTTAAACATTTGACCCAATAACTAATTACAATTTAAATTTTAGGTCAAAAAAACAAATTAACTCACTTCATATTTCGTTACAAACTAATTACTACACACGCACACATAGGGGTCCATTTTTAGCATTCACACAGGGCACCTAACTCTCATAGACGGCCCTGGTCATTACCCTCCCCACGAAAACCTCTTTTCCTTGGCACATAATTCGCAGGTCCCACAAACGAATTTTGATAATCAAAAACTACAGATGAGGTAGATGGGTGCCTCCTGATTTTAGGGTATGATGTTGACCCCTAGCTATTTTAGCGGATTTCACTGCCCCTTAGCGGTTTTATGGTATGTCGTTGACCCCATGCCACTTTGTGGCATAATGCTATGTGTAATGGGGCGTGAATGTCCTTCGTCACGCCCCCCATAACGCCCTTGGACCGTTACACCACCAGCATGACCAGGTCGTGACGGATGAGAAGTGACCTCGGTCACGTGGTGAAGCCTGATGAAGACCGTTGTAAATTTAAAAATATATCCGTTAAAGGGACCATTGGAAAAAGAAAAAAAATCCCTGTAAATACAATCTTATCTAACAAATTTTTCACACAAATTTCTCAACATTTACAATCAAATTTATATTTAAAAAACTCACTACTTCATGGATCCAAATAATTCGCTTTTCAACCCGTTCTTCAATTGTTATCGTTCTCAAGGCGATCCAAACGTCCCAAACAACCAAAACAATCCGAAACCTTTCTAACCTTTGCTAACTGATACCAACAATCACCTACATTTGAAAACGTTCCCGAAACCCAACCCGACCCTGAAACTGAAGTTATACCGGAAACGCAACCCAACCCTGAACCCGCTCGTTCAAGACGAAAACACAAAAGGTAGGAAGGAAGTCGAAAAAGTTACCAAACCGAACAACACTAAGTGAACTGAGAAGGAAGAGGTTGCACTCGCTCGAGCGTTTATCGATGTTTCCGAAGATCCGTTCGTAGGTACACAAAAAAATGTTTTATGAAATTTATTTAATATTTGAAGAACATTTACAAAAAAAAATAACATGTATTTTATTTTTGAAGTCACCTTTTTTTAGTTATCGATAACAATCAAACAGGTACGAAATTTTGGAACCGTGTTCGAAATGGGTCGTGGTGTCTATCAGACAAACGACATGATTTAGGGAAAATGGCGCGACTTACAACGAAAAGTGACGAAGTTTAACAGATTGTGGATCCAACACCACGACAATCGAAAAAATGGTGTGTTAGTGACGAAATGGTGATGAACGATGCATTGATGACCTATGCTAGAGAGAAAGGTTTGTTTCCTCGTAATGCAACATGGCAAGTTATGAGGAAATCGACAAAGAGGCATCCCATCCCGAAGTTACAAACTTCGAAACGTAGCAAGACGTCATCATCAGGCCAATACATGTCCGCTCAATCTGATTCCACCGGTCAACATACCACTCGAACCTCAATGTCCGCCCAGTAGAAACAATAAAGGAAAAAGGCACAATCTTTGTCTTCAACGGACAACAAAGAAGCGTTGGAGACCACATCGAAGTAGATAAAAAAAATTGTTGAATTACAAAAGCAAAAACAATACAACAATGACATGAAATTGTTGTGGACTCCAACCGGTTGCGCACGTGAAATGGCCGAGAATATGAAGGAACGTATTATGAAAAAATATAATATGTAATAATTTAAAATTAATGTTTTTCGTTTGTATCTTATTAGATTTTTTTTTGAAAATGATTAAAGTATTTTATTTGTTTAATTGTTTTTTTTGTTCTTTAAAATTTATAAGTAACTTATAAATTTAACAAAGTTATAAAAATATAAAAAATATATAATTTAAAACAAAATTAAAACAAATATGGTCAAGCCCCCTATTAGACTATGTGTTATGAGGCGTGAACACCGGGTGATGAGGGTGTCACGCCCCCGTCACGAGAGGAACAAAGTGAAGAAATGCAACAGTTGACTCCAACGATCATGTTGGCAGTGTTTTATAAAATAAAAAGTAATAATTACAATGGAGTGTGGAATGGGTGATGACTACACATGTGACGCCTACGTGGCACTTAAGTGTAATGAAAACGGGGTTACGGTTACACATAGTCTTACACATATATCAAGCCCCCATCAAGCCTCCTACGTGGCGCTTACATGGCACCAGTCAAGCCCTCATCAAGCCCCTTCATTACACATAGCCTAACCCAGGAACTTGACGCCCCCACATGCGACATACCTAGAACCCTAGATTCTCAACAAGAAAAAAAAAACTAAAAATCCTTATGAATCAAATAACCACCTATTTTAACAAAAAGTTCTCCATTTTCAAACAAGAAACCAACTTTGATAAATCTGGAATATATCTCTATCCAAAGGAAACCATTTCAATAGTAACTCAAATCCAAAAGTACATATGTATGTTGTTGT
The DNA here is from genome assembly GCA_009363875.1 of Mikania micrantha. Taxonomy (NCBI): domain Eukaryota; kingdom Viridiplantae; phylum Streptophyta; class Magnoliopsida; order Asterales; family Asteraceae; genus Mikania; species Mikania micrantha. Next base: position 80,308,357 of record CM018680.1, on the reverse strand, counting down.
GTGTATATATCCAAATAAACTATTTATAATCTCAATTATAATTTTAAAATAAAAAATATATAGTTATAAATAATTCTTTCAATTATCTAATATTAGTTCTTAATTTAAGTGTATAACAATTATACAGTAATCAAAAACGATAGGAATCTATGTATAGGCATGGCATGCGAGTGTGTTTCAGAGACCTCAGAAAGAGAGGACTATTACCCGGATTTTCTGAAGTCGGAGCTCGTCATCAGATAGCTCTTGCCGATTCCTAAAATTCTCCTCTTGCCAATTCCTAAAATTCTCCTCCCACGAATCGTTCGCCAGAACATTAATTTCCATCCATAAATCATCCATTTTTCAACACCACGTCTAACAAAATCCCTGAAATTAATTAAACAAAACCCCACAAAACGAATATGTGGGAGAAATCGAACCAATATGAGGGATATACGGCAGCGAGGTCAGGGCCGGTTCAACCATTTTAAAAAAACATGGCAGAATCAAAATTAAAGCCCCTTTATAAATGATTACTTTTAAGATTAATAAACTTTACAATTCATGTTTTCTATTTCTATTTTAAATTGAAAACATAAACCAACTAAATACTAATTTACCAATTACCAAATCAATAAATCACTAAACTGATAATCAGATAGTTTCTAATCCATGTAAGCAATGATAATTGATAAATCAGATTAGATATTGTCTAATACCCTATTCCAACTTTGCAACACATAATCCTTACCTGGAAGGCTGGAAGAACAAGTCTAATTCGGCTAAAGCTTCAGCCTCCAATTCGACCAAACATTCAGCCCCAATTCGACCAAACCTTCAGCCTCCAAAGTCCAAAGTCCAAAATCCGAAGCTTCGGTCCCCAATTGTTCGACGGTTCGACCTGGCTATCAACAAGGTAACAATCAATCGGTGTTTGAGAAGAATGCAATGGTAGAATTTGAGAGAAATTTAGGCTGGAATGTAAATCCTTACCCGTTAACCACTTAACCCTTCGAGCATGGCCGGCCGCCCCAGTTCCCGACCCTTCGATTTCATCACCTGCAGGCTTTAGACGGACAAACGGTCGTTCATGACCCTTCGATTTCATCACCTGCAGGCTTTAGAGGGTTGTGGTCGTTAGGATTGTGTTAACGATGGGGACAAGAAAGAGGAGGGGCTGTACTTGCGACTTTGTTTTGACTTCGGATACCATTTGAAAAAGTATACGTTTACTATAACCCATCTCACACGCTACAGTGCTACACATCTTTGTTCGTGATCTATAGGTCTAGCGGTTCCAATACATAGGAAGTTTAACGTACAAAGAGTAGGAAGCCTACAAAGTAAGGACACGTGGACAATTATTAAAGTTAAACGAAGGGTCATTTTATGTAAAACAGGCATAAGTTATTTAAGGATATGATTAACAAAATAAATGTATGTTCCGAATCAAATGGTTTCAGTTTTTAGTTTATTTTATTTCTATTAATTATAATATATATTAGTATATAGAATTGTTTCGTATTTAATCAATTAAGAGCAATTGAAGTCGTCATTTTTACATATATATAAACTCAATGGCCGACGTTAGAGATCGAGAAGGTATGTTCTTGTTTGTAAATATACATATGTAGTTTGTTTTCACATGTATGTTTTTGTTTTCACAGCGAATGTTGATAGATATAATTTTGAAAGGTTTATGAACATTACAAGGTAGATTAAAATTTGTTGTTAATAAGCATTATAAAAGCATTATAACAAAATTATTGGTAGGTTACAAAATGAGTATGTAAATAAGCAGATATAGGTATATCGTTTTTTGGTGTAGATTGGTTTTGAATATCTTTGGAACGTGATAAATCATAAAATGATAAGCGACGAAGTAATTATGAAGAATAGTAAAACAAAGTACTTGATAACCAGTTATATGTAAGTAACAAAGTGATAAATGTAGTTTGTAATTCCCAGTCCATGATTACAAGTATGTAATAAATAGTAATATGTAAGTAATAAAGTTTAGGGGTAGTGCGTTAATTTAAGTGTGTGATAATAAGTACTTAATAACCAGTAATATGCAACTAACAAAGTGTTAGAGGTAGTGCGTAATTTTTTAGAGAGTTATAATGAGTACGTATTAGTTAGTATGTAAATAACCAACAATTGTTATTCTTAGTACGTAATAATTAGTAAGTAATAATTTTTATGAATGCGGGTTGTTTAATTGAGGAAATAACTATTGGATTGCAACGTCTTTCACCAAAATCAGGAAAGAAGTTTTACACACCTGATGTCCCGATAACATGCAAACCTTTGGAAGGAATGAACATCCATTTGAGTTTTATCAAAAATATGCTAAAACCAGTGGTTTTGTTGCTTGTAGAGGGTCTCAGTATTGTTTGGGTAACGTTATAAAACTGAAATATTTGGTATGTTCAAAGGAAGGACATAAACCGATAAAAGGTTGTAATTCTAGCGATAATAATCAGGATAATGAAAAGAAAAGTAAAACCAGGATTAGGCCATCACAAAGGACGGGATGCTTAGCTCATATTGTTTTAAAATCTGATGATGGAGTTACATTCAAAGTAAACAAATTTGTTGAGGAGCATAATCATGGTTTCGTGGCACAAGAAGATATTCACATGTTGCCATCATGTAGGAAATTAACGTACGAACATATGCAGTTGATGTGTTCTATGTCTAAACACAATATTGGACATGTTAGAGCGTTTAATATAATGTGTACCAAGTATGGGGTTTTGATCAACTGGGAATTACATCTGTTGATTGCAAGAATTTTAAAAAACAATTGAATTTGTTTGTTGGTGAATATGATGCAGATATGGTTGTTAGTATGTTGCTTAAGAAGAAGGAGTTTGTCCCAGATTTCTCTTTTGAGTATACCAATGATAATAAAGATCAACTTACTGGTTTGTTTTGGGCAGATGGGCATGCCAAAAAGAACTATACCATATTTGGTGATGTTGTTTCCTTTGATGCAAATTCACGACCAACAAGTAAGAATATAAAGTATTGTTTGATAATTTATTTAATGTTACAATATTAGATGATAATGTTGTTTAATGCTGATTTTTTTTGTATATATATATATATATATATATATATTTATGTAGATACAAAATGGTGTTTGTTCCATTTACTGGTATTGATAATCATCATTGCAACATTAGTTTTGGAGCCGCACTGTTAGGTTCTGAAAGTATTTCATGTTACAAATGGTTATTAGAATGTTTTACTAATGCATTTGGTATGGCGTCAAAGGTCGTAGTGACTGATCAAGATGTTGCTATAAAGCAAGCAGTAGAATCTGTTTGGCCTTGTAGTAGACATAGGTTATGCATGTGGCACATTATGACTAAGGTCTTTGACAAGGTATATGAAATTATCATATGTTTTTTTTTTTTGTGTTTTGTTTATAAATTGTGCACAAAAGTGTTTTTTTCTACGGGAAGAGGATGGTACGTGAATATAATCATATGGTGCGTAATTTTATATGTTAGTACTTTTAGATGATTTTGCATATTTATTTGTTACACATTACAGGTTGGGACATCATTATGTAACAATGATGAATTCAAGTCACGTTTATGTAACATAGTATGGACGGATTCGGTGTCGCGTGAAGATTTTGACCGTGAATGGTTATCAATTATGGATGATTATGAGCTGAGCAACGTTGATTGGTTTGGATACATGTTTGAGATTAGAGACATGTGGATTCTTTTTTTTTTTTATAGGGATGAGCCAATGTCAGGTCTTATGCGCACAACATCAAGATCCGAAAGCGAGAATCATTATTTTGGACAAGTTTCCATTTGTCAGTTAACCTTACTTGAATTTTTCACACATTTTGACACTGCTATGGAGACACAAAGGCATATGCATAGGAAGAATGATCATATTTCAAGGAACACAACTGCTGATTTATGGACAGATTACCCGCTTGAAGAGCAGCCTCATAAAATATACACAAGAAGTATATTTTTTGATGTATATGAAGAAATATACGGTTCTGTTCACAATTGTCTTTCTTTGTGTACATCACAATCAGGTGATTATACCAAGTTTCTCTTCAAAGATTTGAAAGAACATGGAAATGAGTATTTGGAGGTATGTTTACATCTTTTTTTTAGTTTGTAGTACGTGATTTTATTAAGTATGATGCGTTATTACATCAGATGTTGCAATTTTGTTTTTTATTATTTTCATAGGTGTTATATGGTCAGGATGAGGATGTTATAACAGTTATGTGTAACTACAAACAATTTGAGTGTTATGGGTTATTATGCCGACATTGTTTTTATGTTTTAAGGTTGTGTGATGTAAACGTTTTTCCTGAAATATACATTAAACGCAGATGGACAAGAGATGTGGTACCAAACACGTCAAACAATTCTATAATTAACCCACATATTTTAAGTGGAATAAATCCTGAAGTGGACATTATGGTGCGTGATATCATGATATCCGGTGAGTACATTGCAAACAAATTGGTAAATGACGTAAGTAAGTTGTCAATTTTCAGAGACACTTTAAAAAACTTAATAAAACAAACAGATGTGGAAACAAGAGACCGGCCGTCATTCAAACAGACGAACATTGTGGCTTCTTTTGTTCCACAACATGAAGAATCAACGTCTGATGTTCGTGTGCTATCTGGTATAAGAAACAAAGGTTCAGGATCACACAAAAGGTTTAAGTCAAAACGTGAACAAGCAATCAGTAGGATGGGCAAAAGATCGAGAGGTTGCCATAGTTGTGAACAATCTGGGCATGACAGGCGCACATGTCCTGCATTAAGAGGACCCCAGAAGATTGGATAGTTATGTGAGTTTAAGATATATGACATGTTTTGTGAAAATACATGGATTAGTACGTAATTAATGGTACGTGATTTAGATATTTATGTGATGTATTGGTACGTGATTTAAATATATACAAAGTTGTTATTGGAACGTGATTATTAGTACGTTATTTTTTGAAGTGTGTAATTAAATGTAATATGTTAAGTCCAAATAAGACAAAATGAAAAAAAGACGTAGAAACCGTTATTTTAAATAAAAAAAATTAATAAAGTACATACCTATTAATTTATCATATAAGATTACAGGAAGTAAAATTTAGATTCAGTTAACACCGTAGTGATTGTAATAGTTGAAAGTAACATATAGGATTAATATTGTAAATTAGATTATAAGCGAATATTGGTATGTTTTAATTACTTTAAATTTTACATGGTACGTGATTATTTACATAGAGTAGGTGATTATTGATTTTAGATGTTTTAAGTACCTTAAATTTTACATGGTACGTGATTATTTATATACAGTACGTGATTATTGATTTATGTGAATTTCATGATACTTTTTGTTTATTGTATTCATGAATATCGACTGTACGTGATTTAAAATAAAAAAACATACATAAAACATTACAAATATTAAATGTAAAGATAAAAATGCATTCATTTAAAAATAAAAGCATACATAAAACATTACAAATATTAAAATTACATATAAGCATCTAGGAAATCAACTTTTAGCTTCATTGAACCACGTAGATTTTTTATGATGTCAGCAATTAAATGAAGTTGTTGAACATCGGTTGCATCCTCATCGATCATGAACAGAATCACAAGATCACGTATAGCAGTGGTTGGGAGTTGAAGCAACTTTTTACTAAGTTTGTCCATTTGCTTGATTCCTTCATTCAAACTTTCAAAGTTTTGCTCCAAGACGCCCATGTACATGACGTCTTTATTGTATTGCTTTAGAATTTCTGTTGTAAGCCTAGATTTCTTATCATTTTCCAGGTGTTGATGAGGAAGTAAACATTTTTTTAAAATAGAAGTAGGGTGTTTGATTGCTCTAAAAAACGTCAATATTTATAAACTGTAAACATTTATTACTATTTATTAAATATGAACTATTTCCCACATTCTCAACTACCGAAAATTAATACGCATCATTTAATCGTTTTTAACAGCAGTAAATGTAATTCAACAACTAGGTTGGAATACAGAACGTCTAGCATATGTTAGTAATCAGATTTTTTTACATTATATATATCTACCTAACGCATGCATGATATTCACATTAAACAAACCATGATTATAATCAGTCAAATGACCTCTTCGTCATCAACTTACAAGTATGCAAAGGATGAGAACGTGATGAAGCTTCTGGAAAAAAGTCTCGAGAAAGATAAGAGGGTTGATCGAGCAATGCGGAACTTATTTGGAATGTTGAACGGGTTAGTCATTTCAGACACAGGGCCAACATAACCACACTTGGTGATTTACTCGATGATCCAGCAGACGAAGGTGATGCTTTAGCACAAGATTACCTGCTCAACCAACTAAAGATAAATGAAGAAATACATGGTGGCGTCAAGAAGCTGGTCGACGGCACCATAGAGAAAATGAAGAAGAGGAGGGAGGGGGTGGATAAAATTAAAAAGTTCTAGGGTGGTAGTGGTACAGGTTGTGGTGTTTTATGTTTTTTTTGTTGGTGTTCTTGTGGATGGTGATGATGATTATATAATAGTTATATATATATATATATAAATTTTGATTTTGATGGGTTTTAATATGGTATTCTTCTATTTTTGTTTTTTTATATGAACATGCATGGATAGATTGTCTATATATATGGAATGATAAGAGGTTAGCACATAAAAAATATATAAATATAAATAACAAAAGAACAAAATTCATATCATGTAATAACATAGTGGTACGTAAATACATTTCACAGGTGTTTTGTTTGCCTACTCTTGATCATCCTTAAGATGGTTTTTGGTCATTTTTTCTTTTTTCATTCATATCATCATGTTTTTTGGATTGTACCAGCACATCTTTCTTCAAAAAGTTGACATTTGACATCAGGATCTTACATAGGTACTTGAATCTTAGCTGGTTTAGTTGTTTATTCTGACCTTCATATTCATTCATCAAACCACAACTCCATTTCTTGGGTCCACACCACAATCTATTCCATTCTGAGTTGTTTTCCATGGAAGGTCCATAGATTGTGGTGTTTGGTGACTAATCTTTAGGGCGCTTGGATGGTCTTTTGCAAGCAGATAGTTTGCCAACACATCTTTGTGCATAAATACACAATATTAAGTTCTTTATACCGTATAGTACGTAATTAAACTAAAGGTAGTACGTATACAGGGTATTTAAGATCTTTATTTCATGTAGTACGTAATTAATATAAAAGTAGTACGTAATATGGTAAATAGACAATATTAAGTCATTTATATATTATAGTACGTAATTAAACTACAAATGATACGTAATCGTATACAGGTAATATTAAGCTATATATGTAATGTGGTATGCAATTAACATAAAAACAGTACGTACTTATATGTATATAAAATATTAAGTGCTTTATATCATGTAGTACGTAATTTTAAAAAACATAGTACGTAATTATGTATAGAGTAGTTAGCAATACATAAATTGCAGTTCGTAATTTAAACAAATAAGACATTATAACATAACTTAATTAAATTACTAACCATTATGTAAGGAATGTAAGAGTATCGATCAACTTATGGATTGGCTGTTTCCATGTTATCAATGATAACAACTGACGGATTCTTCAAATCAAAAACCAGCAGGAATACATGATCGCTTTTGATTATTGGGATGAAAATCAAATCAACTTTGTTTATGTTATTGATACTGTAATTTGATAATATCACATCAACACTTTATTGAAATACTTCCATCATTGCTTTATCAGTGATTCCTTCCTCAAGCATAGGCAAAAGCTGGAATTTGATGTAAATGTTAATAAAAACAAAAAATAAATTAATTAAAATTTTAAATAGGTTAGCATCTTATTTACGTACCAATATGTTTGGAGTTAAAAATAACCTTAATGGAGAGCCCGGTCGACGATGTTTTTCATAAGCATTAAGTACATGCATCCATGCTTCCAAAACACCAATATGTACGTAAATGCCAGGGAAAAGGCTCTCGAATATGACCTTATAGAATTCAGTATCACTTTGTGTCATGAACACAAGTGTATTGTGTTGAAACATATAATATAAAAATCATTTAGTATTTTAGCAGTTTTATAAGTAAAATAACACATTTAAACACTTACTGTGGGTCATTTCTTGGGTCAAACATATATCTTGATAATATAGTTTCTTCTTTTGATAGTCTGCTACCCAAAACGACTGAACGTTCAACAAAGGGTGACCTTAAGTTTTCACTAACAACTTTTTTCCCTTGGTTGTCGTTGGCATGTGTGTTTAATAGGGAAACCAGGAGTTTTGGATGTTTCATCTTTCTCAGGGGGGATCATTTTGTTGATTTGCATTTTCAATGCTGCCAGGTTGTAAAAATGGAACAGTTGTTGTAACGGTTTATATCTTTGCAGCGAAATCAACATTAATATTGTCATTTTCAGATTCAGGGTTGACTGCTTTAGATAGTGATCTTGATATTTCAACATGTTTACATGCTTGAACCATCTCTTGTACAAATGTTGAAGTAACATCATCGAACTGGCATACTTGTTGAACATGTTCTGATTCTACAGTGTTTTCCATCCCTATAGCAAGTGTTGAGATAACATTAACTATCTCATCCCATCTTTTTTTCCTGTTTATTAATTCCTCATTATTTGCACCTTCAATTATACTTTCTGTGAAAAAAGTATGAAGTTCTTTGCCCAAAGTTTCAAAAGTTGAAATCTTTTGATCTATTTGTCTTAGATTTTCCTGAAAATAATACATACAGGACGTAATTATAAGTATACATAACGTAATTATAAGTAAACAAAACATTATAATTGGTACGTAATTATAAGTATACATAACGTAATTATTGCAAGTTTGAAGTTAAGTGTACTTGCAGATTCTGATGATGTTATTGGAACATTTGTTGAAGGGACTGGAACATAAACTTCCTCATGTTCCCTAGCACCAGAGAGTGATATAGGCGAGTTGGCTTCATCATAATTATCCAAATGTTCGCCAACTTCAACATCATTATTATCATGTTCCATATCACCATCTTCATCACCTTTAGCAGATTCATTTGTATTTCCCTCACCCTCATCTTCATCACCATCAGCATCAATTTGATCATCATCATCCACATCATCTTCACATCGATCTTCACCATTGTCATCTTTTTCATAATCCGTGAATGGACCATTTTCAAAGAGATGAGTATCAAGCTCTATGAGATACTTATTTGTAATTGTTGGAATTGGTGTTGGTGTTGTAATATATCGTATACGAACGAAGTCATCATCATCATTAGAACTATCATAACTTTGGATTGCTATTGTAGCTATATTATATAAGGAGAATAGATTAAAAAAAACAAATGGTCTGGCCAATAAACGCACCATAATTACAAGTACATAAGTATAGTAAAATTACGTATTCACTCGTAATTACGGACTAAGTAAGTGAATACATAATAAACAAACCAAAACTAATTACAAATGTGTACATACATCAACTATATATTACGGACTAACTAATTGAATACGTACTAAATAAACAAAAAAAAAACACAAATGTATACATAAATCAAATAAAAATTACGGACTATCTCATTGAATACGTACTACACGTAATTACAAATTACGGACTATATCACACATTTACAAATCATCACTACGTACTCAATACTCATTGTACCTAAAAAAAATAAAAAGTTACAAACCAAGCAAAATACATGCAAACATTTCTTCTTCTTAGCAGCGCGTGTGTCATTATTTGTCTTTGATCTTCGTTCGCTTACGACTTTAGTAGAATCTGTGTTAACAGCAATCGAAATTTTTCCTAGTTCGACATTTCATAGCACAAAAAAAGCGTCATTACATCATACACAAACTACATTTACAACAAATACTTCTTAAAAAAATGAAAAATTGAATGAAAAACATGCTTACGCTTTTTACTGTTGTTAGTCGCCTTCTCCATTGTTTTTCGCATTCAAATTTCGTTGCAGTTCCTAAGCAATTCAAAATCGAATAAGAGCGTTAATTATGGGATGATTTGTTAATTTCGCTTGTTTTTAGGATTAGGTTACTTATTTGAAAAAAAGTAAATTACGTTTTTGCCCTTTTTGTACAATCCGGACTCTTTGAAAAAAATAAACAATATGCTTAATTACATAAATACCACCGCGTTAATCCAGTCCATTAAAAATCACAGATCAACGGTTATTAATCCTTCTAACGCTTTGTACGTTCCAACCCCTATGTACAATAACCGCACCCGGTCTATATAAGGCGTATAACATATACGCGACTCTATACGCGACCAATTATTGGGTGTTAGAGGGGGGTCAGAAGGCTATACGTCTCGTATAAGATCGGTGAGGTGTTAAAATAAAAAAATTGGGTGTTTGAATAATCAGTCCCTTACTATATTCACGTCTAACAAATCCTTTACACACCAAACGATTTTTAGTCTAGTTGTACCTCTTAACTACTTTTATTAGATGTATTATGTTGAAATATTTCTGTGAGCAATTTGTTTTTTTTTTTGATGACCATGAGGTTTTACTAATCCTTTTAAGGAGTAGGAGACCAAAGGTATCTTTGGGAGATAAGATAAAATATGATAGCAAGGAGAGACCCTGAAACACTTATGGTTGTTCAAGAAAAAAACAAATCATTTACATTTACAAGAGTCGATTATTATACAGGATGAAAATCACATGTGCACGTACGAAAGATTGTGATAATCATCACGTAATGTTTATTTGTTCTTGCGTAATAATTATCACATACACACGAAATTATCACGTAAAATCTATCTTGTAAGCCCCCAAAACCCACACACGCATGACATGTGTTTTAAAACAACAACAGAGTTTGGTCCCAGATTTTTCAAAATAAACAAGTGTATATCAACACTTGGACAACCAATTTACATCAATTTTCAAAAGATCATGTTATAGTTAAACATTTAAAATAACCCCATTAACATTATCACCATTCACAAAACATTAGTTCTTAACCAACAAAATAGTTCGATTCCAACTTTCCGAGCAATCCGATCACGTCAGCCAACCATCCCTTCTGTTCACTTATAAATCATCACATTTAATCACACATTAGTCCATATGAACTAAGTAAGCCAACTCGTACGCACCCCGTATCAAATCCGACAAGAAAACAAAATTCTGGTCGAAAAACACTGCCCAACATACAGAATAGCCAAAACAAGCGTACAACCGAATGGTTTGGTCGTACAGTACTCCAACCAGCGTATGGTACGCCCAGAATGGCGTACTGTATGCCGGGTACAGGTCTTTGACTCGTTTTTCGCATTCCGGACACTCCTAACTCGATTTTGACCATTCTAGATCCTCCAAATACAATCCCAAACATATATAGAATTATTCAAACAAGTTTGATTCATCCACCTTGCATATGATTCTCCAATCCAACATCACATACTCCATAAAAATTTCAAACTTGTTGATGGGTCTTTTTAACCCAACACCTTATGTCATCCTTTTAATAAAGGATCCTTAAATTAGGTAATCACACCACTTGTGATTTACCTAAGGTTTACAAATTCAATTTAGGAAGTTCACACCTCATGTGAATCAACCTATTTCAACGTTCACACCACTTGTGAATCGTTTTCACCAATCCAACACCAATTTAATTGAATGTACACACCACTTGTGAATCAATTCAATAATTTTTCACCCTCCTTGTGAATTTATCAACTATCAATAATAACCATGGAAAAATTCAAGTACCTTTTTGCACATTATTGACAAACAACCTCTACATGCACATCCATTCATACAACAATCATTATGATATGTAAACGTGTGAATCATTCACCAAATTCAACAACAAATTTAATTGAAGGTTCGTTCCACTTGTGAATACTTCAAAGTCAATAGTAATTAAGCAAATTAATTCCAATTGCATACTATTGAAAATCACCAATTCAAACATTCACCAATTCACTAAACTCAATCATTCAATGTATATTCAACATACATCCACATACACATATATACATATATGCATAAAAATCATTCAAGCATAGCAAGTGTAATGGATTGGTGACTTACCTTGTTCCAATGAGTTATCCTTTACAAGAATTTCCTTCTCCGGGTCTTTTTGTTGCACTAACACCTCCATTGTTGCTTCCTATAATATAACTTATAGGTTTTAATACAAGGGTTGACTATAACTAGTCAAATTACATCCACTTGATCCATCAACATTTGTATCTAATTTACACCCAATTGACCCATGTTCACACCAATCTCCCAATTTTAGTTATGTTCATACATATTTCATATCACCCTAACTTAAAAACACATTTTTAGATAAAAATCAAGTTGTTGACATTTCATCAAACAACTTGTGTGCAGGAATTTCCCTTACACATTTCATCTACATTAAACCCCATTAATCCCCCATTTATGTTTCTAATCTTCCAAGGTTAATAATAACCTCAATTCACCAATGTTATGCAATTTCAAATGTTATAAATCATAAGGATATCATCTAAGCTATCATCCAACACCCATTTACAACTCCTAGTTAATCTTCCTCATGAACATGAAAAACTCCATTTTTATCAAACTAAATCAAACTCTATGAAAATGAACAAAATGTTGTTCCTAGATGATATCCATGATGATTAACAACATATGACATCACATAAACTTCCAATTTTTTATTTCACCATACCCCATATGAGACCCACGAAAATTACACCAAAAACACCCAAAACATCATACCTTGTTGTTGTATGTTGCTAGTAGAACTCAACTATACACTTGCATTCAAGATCAAACCGTAAATCGAGCACCAATTTGATCAATCTTGTGGTTTAGGGTTTTCTCCTTTCCTCTTCTTCTCTTGAACGACACACACCAAAAATAAAATGGGAATATGAACTTTGACCATAGTCAAAGACTTATCCCTTCCATTTCCATCTTTGGTAAATGTCACATTTGGTCCCTCAATTTTTAGTAGTTTAAACTAACTAGTTTATAACTAACTTAGTTAAACTAGTTAACACCCACTAATTGGTTATAATTAACAAATATTTATTAAAACACCCACCAAATAATATTTAAGATAATCAAATCTTATAAACACCTGTAAAATAAAATAAAACATAATTATACACCAATTATGTTTATTTTACAATATTTTCCCAGAATGGGTCGTTACATATTTTTACATGATAAATATGTGTTTTTTTTATAATTATCACACAAGAACATTTAAGTATTACATACACATTTCGTACACTTTGTACGCAAATAGTCCTCTCTAACCAAAACTCCAATATATTTATAAATAGAATAAAATCATCAATATGCTCATTTGATCCAACAAAATTAATAAAACTAGATCCAAGTTAAGATCACTGGTTATAGTCTTATGAACTGATAAAAGGGCTAATATGACTTGTGAGTCAAGAAAACACTAGAACAACTTATCTCAATTACAAATTATCGTTGTTGACGTTATGAAGTCAAAGATAATGTTTTAGATCCAATAACCTGAGAGTTGATGAGAGATTAAGTTGAGGAATGTGACTAAAACCCATGTAAAGAGATATTTAAAAGAAACCTAACCTAGTTGACTGGAGATCCCAAAATCTAGGTTCAATAGGACAACTAACTCATATAAACTATAAAAGGGTGGGTGTTCAAATACGTCCTAGTAAATTCCTATAACAATCAGTTCTATTTTTGTGTGAGGTTAAGCATTATATATGGTTAATGATCTGTGCAAATCATGATAACCAAAATGCTTTTAATGATATAAAAATATACGTATATACGCATGGATATATCGATATATACATATATAGATGTTTGTATATGTGTGTATGTATGTATTGGGTTCTTGATTAATTCGTGATTTTAAAAAAATAGATATGGACTTTGTGTAAATATTGAGTGTTGAACTATAAAGGTTTCGTTTGATTCGATTTTATTTCTAACAGGATCAAAATCCCAAACCACAAACCAAACCGGAACCAAACCGTTGATAACGGTTCGGTTTTTATTTTGAACGGTTCGGTTTTGGTTTTCATTGTTCAAAAACCGTTGTTAACGGTTCAGTTAACAACGGTTCCACTTGAAAACCGTAAAAACGGAACACGAACACCCCTAGTTTGAAACAACAACCTTTTTTTTTGGCTTGAAAAGAAAACAACACATGAGCACATACTTTTGGAAAGTGTGGAGAAAATGGTCCTAGAAATGTGGTTCTTGTTAAAAAAAATTCAAGTCTAACAGGTAAAAGAAAAAAACCAAAGAAAGAAAGAGCACAAATTTTCAAACTTAAACCATTTTGGTTATTTTTGTCGTGCCAGGTGTGCTTTGTTTAATTTTAATTACTGTATATCTGAGGAACTTCCATAAACTAAAAAGAAAACCAAATTTAGATAAAATTTTGGTGAAAATCATTTTTTAGTTTTTTACTATGACTACTAGTAGCGTGAACTTTCGACAAGACCCAAGGACACGACACGAGCCAAGGACACGACACGAACTAACACGAATTTTTGGGTTAGGGTTTTGGCTAAACAGGTTTGGGTCCATTTCATGTCGAACCCGACAACCCGATTATATAAATGGGTCATGTTTAGGTCAACCCATCAGGTTGGCGGGTAGACCTGTTTATTTAGAAAAAAACATATATTATGTTATCATGGTATTCAATGTTGAATTTTATTATATTTATATTCTGATTATAAGATTATTAACAAAAAAAAAAAACAAATGATATAATTTAAGATGTTATATTTTAATACGATAAATATGTTGAAAATGAAATGGATTACTAACAAGTTTGAAAAATAACATATATTGATTGAAGAATGTTTTTATTTTATTTTGAAAAATGATGTATTTTACACAATCTGATGTATTTTGGTTATTGTTTTTTGTTATATAATATATTTTAGTTATGATTTATGATTTTAGAATAAAATATTAAAAGTAAATATACATTTCAGGTCAAATAAGTCAGGTTCGGGTCAACCTATAAAAGTTCGAGTCAGGTTTGGGTTGATGTAAAATTTTAAATTTTCAAGTTAGGGTTGGGTTGAACCCACAACTCGCCAACCCGACCCATTCAGCACCCCTAAATTGACTACCTCGAACTAGTTATAATCACCGGGTGTTTATACGTATATAATTTGTTTTATGATACGTTTCATCTTATTAATATTAAAAGTGTTTGTTAGCTGTAAATATCATATTTTTATGATTTCAAGTTTTAAACCAATGCCCAAAAGTTGTATTCAAGCATCACATTAAGACCACTCCCATTCACAACCAACCAACCAACCAAAACTATTCCATAAAATATTAATTTCTCTCTCTTTCATACATACACCAACCAAACTTAATTTTTTCACTCTCATTCACAACTAACCCAACCTAATAAAATTAACCAATCACAAAAATACAAGTTGCATAGAAATCTTTTTTACTAATATTATAATACCCAACCAATGGTTGGTGGGGCAACTTGATTGTAGGTTTTGGAGTAATTTTTCTTTTTTTTTTTGGCATTTGACGAACGACCAACCATCCAAATCATGGATGGGAGTGGTCTAAAGGTCGTGATCAATTTAATAGTAAAACCCAAAAAAGGAGAAATAGAATTAAAAGCCACTAAACACGTTTAGTATATTAGGAGGTTTGACATGCTAAAAAACATGATTAAATAATATAATAAATAAATAAAATTTCAAATGATAGTTAGCGATGTGGAATTCGCGTGATAGCATCTAGGGTTGCATAAATCGGTTTTTTTTACCAAACCGGTTCGGTTTAGGAACCGGTCCAGTTTGGTCTACAGATGGTCAAAACCGGTTTAGGTGAAACTGGTTCGGTTTGAAAACATGTTTGGGAGATGATGATGTCAAACATATAGGAACTGGGTCGGATAGGTTTGAAACCGGTTTGGAGAGGTTGAAACCGGTTTGGAGGAGTTTGAAACCGGTTTGGGTCGGTTTAGGAACCGGTTTTAAATGTAAGATCTCGAACCTATGCCAAACAGGCGGTTCGGACCGGTTTGGAAACCGTTTTGACTTGAACCGGTTTGAGAACTATTGAATACCGAACCGGTTTGTAAATCCAAACCGGTTTTTTTTTCACCTCTAATAGCATCCTACATTCCTACTCGAGTGTCACATGGCAATTGGGCCCAAATGAATACAACAACCTTACCCAGTATATTCCCACTTTTCAGTAGGGTCTGGGGGGGAAAGATAGATACAAACCTTACCCCTATCCCAATCGGGATAGAGAGGCTGCTCCGAAAGAGTCCCCGGCTCAAAGTTATCGTTTGAAGTTGGTCATCCCAATGATTTTAACGTTATTTTCACAAAATAATTGAAATAACGTTAAAGTTAGTGCACTTTTACTTTTGCCCCTTAAGGGCCCACACATATATACATTATATGCGTGCACCATTTGGGCCCAAATGAATGATAATACAAAATTTCTGTAGCAAACTTATGTAAAATTCATATAATAGCTTGTTAGATAATATGCAGGGAGACGTGATAGGCTGATGTAATACTTCTATCACGCTTATTACACTGTTGTTGGATGATTCCTTTTATTTTAAACATATATACATACGAAAACATGATAATAATGAGAATAGACGAGACATGTGAATCCAGTAAACATAGTGTTAATTCCTAACATGACTCTTGACACCAACTGATCCGATCGGTTCTCGTTTAGGGTGTATAGTGAGGATGGATTATGGAGAGGCTCGGTGAGGGTCACAAATTCTAGAGGTTAGGGATTCGTGAGTGATGTTAAGCAACCAAGATTATGAGCTCTCCCTTTTATATACACCAAAGGAGAAACCTAACTAGGATAAATTAGGATAGTTATATCCATCAAATAATTATCTATCTGAATATATATTTTAATCCAACAACCGTCCCCTTGTCTATGATGGGGCGTTTTAGAGCTTCTCGATTATAATGCACACGAGCTTGAACCAACTTTTGTTATTTTGTTTTTTTTTCCTTCCAACCACAATATTATACCTCACATTATTTTTTTTAAATTAAATCACACATTTACACAAACATTATGACACATCTTTATTTTCTATCATAGTCCCTTGAGCACTACACATAACCTTACCAAATGTCATCCTTGGAGTTGATTTAAAACTATCATACTTCATTAGTTTATTTCACTCACTTGCAAGACCGAATCGAAGATCATGATCATCTCAACTCTTTTGGAGGTCGTAAACAATACGAACTACAGACCAGGTTTTTAAACTTAAAAAAGAAGAACATCTAACAAGTTCTCTAGAGCTTGAAATGAAGACCCGTTTTTCATCAAAGCAACTTTGCTCTTGTCACTCATTTCTTTAACCTTTATCTTCAAGGCTCCATCACGACCGTCCATCAACTCCCTCACACCTCTCTCCACCTCATCCGCCAACACCAGATCATTCCCCTTATCCAACTTCATCTCCACACTCAATCCAAGCTCTTTCACCATCTCAAACGCATTCAGATGTTGCTCTCCGTACAAAGGCCACGTGGCAACCGGTACACCGTACGATATGCTCTCCAATATTGAGTTCCACCCACAATGTGACACAAACCCACCTATCGCCTTATGAGCCAACACGCTCACTTGAGAGACCCACCCGCACACCAACCCACTTTGGGCCGTCCGATCAACAAACCCATCTGGAAACAAATCCTTTTCGAGTTCTTCATAGTCGTTTGGAAGCTCCACCTTCGTCTTGGCCGGTTCACGTAAGGACCACAAAAACCTGTACCCGGCCCGCTCCAGCCCGGTTCCTATTTCCCTCACTTGAGCCCGGTTTAAACTCCCCATACTACCAAAACACAAGAAAACAACAGAACAATCAGGCTGTCGGTCTAGCCACTGGATAACCTTTTCAAGCCCGGACCGGTTAGGGTGCCACTTAACCGGTCCAACATGATCAACTACCGGCCCAACCGGGTAAACAGGTGGCAAACCGATGTAGTCAGAAGACAGAGAGTCAAGCGAATAAGGTTCAAGTTCTCGGAACGTATTTACAACTATGCCCTTGGTCTCTTTGTACCTAACCGCGTGACGTACAAAGCACGAGTAACCAAGTTCGTTTTTGTTTCTACAGAATAACGGAAAGGCGCTTGACGGAACCGGGTTGGTGAAACTCGCTACCGTCAACTCGTTCAGCGAGTCAACAGACTCAGTGAGGGGCAGGGTTGCGAGGTGGAGTACAAAGCCAAGATAAGCGGCCGGAGACGCGAAGTAGAGATAACAAGGTATGCCCAAATCATTGGCCACGTCGATCATGGAAGTGCAGAACATATCGACGAAAAGGCCGACGAGTGGTTCGATGGTGGCGAGGGTTTGTTGAACCATGGGTCTGTGGTTTTGTATATAGAGTGAAATGAATTCGATGCGTGAGGTGTATTGATCTGGGGATGGTGTGTCAGCAGGAAGGAGTTGGATTAAGCGGATGTGGTCGGTGGGTGTGTGAGATCGGGCATAGTGGTCGATGAGTGGCCACTGAGGCATGGAGATGGTGAGGATTGTGACGGAGATACGACGGTGGTGGTGGTGGTGGTTGACTAAGTGGATTGCAAACTCTACGACGGGAAGAAGGTTGCCCATGGTGGGTGTTGCGATCATGGCAACCTCTACACGTTTCATATTTTGATGATGGGTTTGACCGATGGAAAAATAATTGAGACGAATGGCCGGCCGGATAGAGCAGTTGTAAAATGTAACCGATATATATATATAGAGACTTATTCTATTAAGAACCATTAAATATCAAAGAACCATAAGAACTAATTTTGTACCACATATTTTATGGGGTATAAAAGTAATTTCCTTTTAAAATAGTGGAAGTTACTTTTATACCCTTCTAAATTTGTGGTTAAAATTGGTTCTTTTAGTTCTCAAGTTTAAAAAGTTCTCATTTGAACATCCCCCTATACAACCAACTAGTATATTACCCACACAATAGAGCGAGAAACACAAAATTTTAGTTGGTGATTTTAAAGGTTTGAATGGTTTGTTCTTGAGTCATAACCATAACAAAAACAAATTTTTTTAACTTAGTACTCTTAAAATAAATTACCAAATGTATCAAAAATGTCAAGACGCGTTTCATTTGATTTGAGAGATATTCTTTTATAATCATTGTATCTCATTTAAATTATTATAAGCTACCAAAGTGGGAAAGTGAAAGTATAAAAAAACTTTTAGATTAGATTTAAAAAGTTATACTACATGCTATAAGAGTTCTAAAACTCTTAATTTTAAAAGATTCAAGTAAATTACTACTTTGTCCTTACAATATGTATTATATGGTAGTATGGATACATGATTATAAAAAAAGGGTTTAGAAAAAAAAATTATATGTAATTTTAAAATATTATGATAATTAAAAGAATCTAATCAGATGAAAAAATGTAAAATAAAAATACAATTACGTAGATTATGTGATTCATATTGTTTTGTTTGAAATTAAGAAATTTATATTATTAATTTAAAAATTAAGAAAGTTGTTATTAATTGATATAATTTATAATTAATTGTTAATAGAATTAATATTTTAGACAAAATTAATTTTGTAATAATATGATATAAAACATATACATGATGGTATATTTTTATAAAAAAGTAATATATATATATATATATATATATAGTATGATTTAACACTATAAGTTAGAAAAATTTTTAAATTAAAAATTTCTTTAAATTTTGTTGTTGATTTTACAAATAAAAGAAATTCAAAGTTTGATTTTCATTTAAATAAGAAATGTGAATATCATATGAGATGAATGATTAATTTAAACAATTTTGAGGCTTCAAGGTTATGTGTAATGAGAGATTTGATAACAGACGATGTAGGTTTTTCTAATTGTTTAGAAACATAAAAGACTAGGGGCGACGTCGTGATCATGGTCACCGCATGATGGTGACTCCCCAATCACGGGGTGTATTAGTCGGATGGTGGCATGATGGGCGGTGTGAGGGGGCGAAAAACCGGTCACGTGAAGGCCTTCAATCCTTCACTCCTGATAACACATGATCTAAGATTTAAAAGCCTTTTTATATAAATTTTGTTTTAAAGAATCTACCTATAATAATAAATAAAGGTTTTTGATGCCACATGACATGTTTCAACATTCGTTTACCGCTTCTCTCTTTTATTAAATACATCTAATATTAAATAACAGTATTCAATATTAAATATGATTTTTCTTCATTTTTAAAATAAAAAAGATTTTTTGATACATTAAAATATATGAATATTAAAACAAACTTTTTTATAAAAAAATTATCATAAATTATAAAATTATCAAAAACAATTATTTGAAACACAATGTATAATGAAAAACAAACTTCAAAAAATAATATTATTATTTTTATTGATAATTATTTGTTATATTTTTTATTTAATCTATGTAATACACGCAGTTGGAGAGGTGTTTAGTTTTGTCCTTAGACCCTACGTTAAAAGTGGTTTGTTTGAAACTCAGCGGACAGGCCAGACGCATCTCTTTGTATACTTGGTACACGACATCTCGTGAAAAAATCATTTAAAAAATTGTCATGTGTTGCACCTGCAAAAGTTATAGTTTTTAAAAAGTATTTTGGGGGAAAAAAATAGTAAAACAAATAAAAGCATACATAAAACGTTTAATAAAAATCACAAAATAAACGCTTTTAAACAATGAAATAGAAAAACTTTATCTAAAAAAACTAAATACAATTGGAAAAAAAGTTATTTGTGAAATAAAAAAAAAAACTTTATAGAGATTAAAAATAATTTAAAATTAAAATTTTCTATATGTATAGACAAACATCAATGAATATTACATGTATCTTGTCTTGTAGGCGATAAAGGAAAGTAGTTTGATGAAGAACTTTGCTTTAATTTAGTTTAATTTTGAGACAAGTCCGACTGGTTAAAGAGAGGAGACAAAGATAAAATAAAAGAATGACCTTAATCTCCTTTTGTTGAAAATGTAGAAGCATTATCATGGTCAGGGCTCGCTAAGTCAAATTTGGAGGTCTTAAGGAGAACAAAAATTCGAAGCCTTTTAATAACAGTTACGTTGAAACCCTCTTCTTTTATCCGGACTTAAGACTTACAATAATAAACTAAAAGTTTATATATGATGAAGTTCAGAAACAAGTGTTTATATTTACATGCATAAAATGTTTGGATTAATTTTTTATAGTTTTTAAAATGCAAATTCTTTGATTAAATGTTCATAATTAATTTCTTTTAAAAATTCTTTTTCAATTGAATATTATAAGACTTTTATACGTGTCTTTGTATTTCTTATTCTCTCTAAAGCCACAAGCTAAAAACAACCACATACCAACAAAACCCACTCCATATAAACTTTTTTTGGAAAAGTATATGCCCTATATTATTATGGGCCATAAGCCTTTACGGTTGCTTGGCCCATTGCAAGCCCTAATGATGGCCTTTTCATCTTTTTGCTTAGACCATTTCATGATATAATGGAGGAAGGTGAGGATGATGTCAAGTCATGGCTCTTTATGGGCAAGGCCACACATGTGATACAATGGTGATTACAATAAGTTTGCTTATTTGTTGTTACAGATAGAGATGATAAAAAAAACCGATTTCCAAACCGGTCTGAACCGTAGGTTTGGGATTTTGTCCGTTGGAATAGGTTTGGAACCGAACCGGTTTCCAAACCGGTTTAACTGCTAGTTTTGGTTTTTGACCGTTTTTTCCAAAAAAATAGCCGTTTGAGGCTTTTTTTGACCTTTTTTTGGGTTTTTTTTTGCATTCTAGACCCCATATATTCACTATAAATAGGTAGTGGTTGTTTAGGTTCAATCACACAACTCTCAAATGTAAAAAACGCTCTCAAAACGTAAAAACCACTCTCCAAACTCTCAAAACGCAAACCCCCTCACAAATGGCTTCATCAAGTGCTAATTGTTCGGTTGGTTGTGGTGTTTCAACAAACCTTGAAGTTGTTAAAGTTATTCCTACGAATATAAATCATGAAATATGAAAAACCTTAAACAAATCAAACCTTAAACTATTATTTAATAAATATACATATAATACAATTAGGTTAAGGTTTTATTAGGGTTTTATTAATTATTAAATTGAGGTTTGATTAGTTTAAGGTTTGATTAGTTTAAGGTTTTATTAGGGTTTTATTAAGATAATAGTTTAAGTTTTGATTGGTTTAAGGTTTTATTAGGGTTTTATTAATTGTTAGCTTAAGGTTTTTATTAGTTTAAGGTTTGATTAGTTTAAGGTTTTATTAAATAATAGTTTAAGTTTTGATTGGTTTAAGTTTGTATTAGGGTTTTATTAATTATTAGTTTAAGGTTTTTATTAGTTTAAGGTTTAGATTTGATTAGTTTAAGGTTTTATTGAGGTTTTATTAATTATTAGTTTAAGGTTTTATTAGTTTAAGGTTTAGGTTTTATTAGTTTAAGTTTTTATATAAGTTTAAGGTTTTATAAGGGTTTGGAAAAAAAACAAAACAAAACCGGTTTGATGAACCGGTTTGGCCCTAACCGGTTTTTTTTAGATTTGAAATCGGTTTGGTAGATTTGTATATTAGATTGATGAAACCAGTTTATAACCCGAACCAGTTTGGAATAAAACCGGTTTGCCCCTAACACTATACAAACCGATCCGGTTTGGTGATAAAAACCGGTTTGAGCACCTTTAGTTACAGACCTCTTCAAAAGCCCTAGAAAAAGTCAGCTTTTCATACTTCTTCAAGGAGTGGAGCAAAATATATAAAAGAGAAAATTAAATCGTAGCAAAAAATATATACTTATTTTGTGAAAATAATGTTAAAAAAATTGGATAATTAACTTCAAACAATAAGTTGAGCCGGAGACTATTTAAGAGCAGACTTTCTATCTTAACTGACAGGGGCGGCACGGGGGAGGGGCAAACCCGACCTTCGTCCCGGGCCCTTTTTTACGGGGCACAATTTTTTTGACGTATACGTATATATAAAGATTCATTTAAACAAGAACCATCAAAGTTACATATAACTAAAAGGAACAATTTATAGTCACATAATTTAAGATATACAAAAAGTAATTCTTTTTAAATATAGGAAATTGCTTTCATGTCCTTTAAACTAGGGGTGGTCATTGGTTCGGTTTAATCATTTTTCAATTTTTTCCCTATCCGAAAACTGCTGAATTTAGGTTGTGATTCGGTTCAATTTTTGATTTTTTGAACACCTCTGCTTTAATATCTGTAATCTCTAGGGGTCTTTTTTTTCAGGCTCGTCTTGGGCACCTCAATTCTTAAGGCTGCCCCTGTCAACTGGGATATGGGTAAGATTTGTCTCCATCATTTTCTCAAACCATACTAAACAGTAAGAATATGCTTAGTATGTTTGTTTGTTTTTATGCAAATTAATAGATTCGTGGATTGAAATAACACATCAAGTATATATATGTTAAAAATACACTGGAACATATAATTGTTAAACACTTAAACTAGATTATGAATACTTGCACTATACCTAATGTTATCCGAAGCAGCCCCTAGGATCCCGTAAGGGGGCGCAACCCTCTTGACTCTCACTTGGTTAGAAGCTCAAAAATCCTAAACGAGCATGCATTTTGTACTTCTAACTATTTAACATTTATTTACATTTAATTACACTGAAATATATAATAAATGCAGCACAACTTTTCTGAAAGCATGAACACGAGGTAACAATTATATTCAATCTTGCACTCGATACGAAATACTTGTGTTGCAATAAGCTGTCCCTTTTTGCAACCTGGATCCGGTGGAGGTTTCAAATTAAAACTTGTGCATACAAAAACTAAAACACAATAAGAGAAGAACATTGATTGTGGAACAGAAAGCCACTTATGTGACCAATGATCTTTGTATGAAAATTGGCTTGCAGATACAATTTCATTTCTTTCATTACTTCCGAGAGAAACCATTATTAAAACAAAACAAACAAATGAAATCAAATCTAAAGCATCATCGTACCACCAGCAGTATTGTTCGATCATATTCACTCACCAGTTCTGGGGAAACTCAATACTTTGAGAAAATTCTTTTGTGGGATTTGAGGACTATATGGTTCATGAGTCTTATCTCACCACCAAGATACTGCTAAGCTGTAATACCTTTGGTATGTGTTGGACTCCTAAGAGAACAAGATAATTACCACTTCACCCCCCTTAAATGAGTATTCCTTTAGGAGAGTGTCATAAAGATCCTTTCTATTTCTTATAAAGTTATACTTTAAATCGTAAACTCTAAAATTAAATCCTAAAATTAAACCTTAAAATACAATAACATGCATAAAAGGCACAATAACAAATAAAAATACATAACAAGTTATAAAACAGTAACAAGTTGTAAAGCATAAATTCTAAAATTTAGAAGTTATACATACATTAACAAATAAAAATATATAACAAGCTGTAAAACATAAATTCTAAAATTCAAAAGTTATACCTTAGGATCTAAACCTTAAAAGTTAAAACCTAAAACATAAAGCTAAACCATAATACTAAACTTAACGCACAATGATGAGCAACAATGACAATTAGCATGAAAGACATTGTGATGTAAGAAAAAAATGAGTTGAAAACGTACTTTTATAGCCTAAAATCTAAACTGTAAAATTTAAACACAAAAACTAAACCTAAAAACTAAAATCGTAGAGTTTGACAAGCTGGTCAAACACCACTAGCCACTAGAATGAGTTCATTAGGAATTCGTTTGAGTTGTTTTAAGAGTGATTAAAAATCTTTCTCACCTTTTTTACAAATCAAACCATTTTTACTAGAACCTAACACATAGCAATTATATATTTTTTATAATTTACATTTGTTTATTAAACTGTATATATTCAACATTTGTGTTTTTTTTAGTTTGAGAATTATGTACAATTTTCCCGAAAAAGTTCATAACAATTCCTTTAACAAAATTCAATACCAACTTTTTGTAATTTTAGAGCCCGTGAACATATTAAAAAAATAAAAAAGAATACAGACATTAGACGTTTAATTATGATAAGAGTATTTTGAAACTTAAATGTAAGAATATTTTAAATAAGGTGAAAGTTATTTTTATTTTATTTTGTTGAGAATTTTCAAAACAAGTGTTTGAAAATATAAAATGATCAAAGAGTAAAATATTTAAATAAGAAGTTTATAAAATAAAGGTTAGGTTATTATAAAAAAATATTTATTATAAAAAGTGTAAATAATATTTAACAGTCATTATTAGCTTACTATTTGATTTTATATTTTTTATAAGTATAAAAATTAAGAGGCTAAGTTTTATTTTTTTTTCTACATAAAACATAAAATGTCATACTTAAATCACTAAACTAAATATTAAACAAGTCGTTTTCATGTTTTATATTTGTATTAAGTTTTTTTTTAACGGCGAAGGTCTCAATTGTGTGAACTCACTGTTTCCAGGTCATGTTACCAAGGTCTAGTTACATGGACCTCTCATGAGCCACCAGTCAACCACAACCACCTCAGGAGGAAACCCCACTGGAAAAACCCGTAACCCCTCCCAAACTTCTTTTTCGCTGCAGGAGAGATTTGAAACCAAGATCTCCCATTTGGAAGAATCGGAACCATTGAGGCAATTGGGTTGGGGGTATATGTATTAAGTAGGGGTGTAAACGAGCTGAGCCAATCCCGAGCTCGTTAAGGCTCGAGCTCGGCTCGTTTAGATAAATTCAGGCTCGAGCTTGAGCTCGGCTCGTTAAGAGCTTTATTTACCAGGCTCGAGCTCGAGCTCGGCTCGGCTCAGCTCGTTTAGATTTTAATTATTTAATTTAATTTAATTACTAATTTAGTTATATTTATAATTATATTTTCAAAATTTAAAATAAAATAATTGATTTAAATATATTTATCATAATTATGTATATAAAAATTATTAATTTTATTAATAAACACTTAATATAATAAATAAAAATTATATATTCATAAAGATCGCGAGCCGGCTCGAGTTCGATATGTAAAGCTCGAGTTTAGGTTTGATTACTAAACGAGCCACACTTTTGGGCTCGAACTCGGACTCAAGCTCGTTAAGGTTCGACTCGTTCGAGCTTTTTACCGATTCGATCACACTCCATGTATTAAGTGATAACCGTTAAATAACATTGGGTTGGGGTTTTATATGTAAATTACTAAACCCTTTCTGAAGCTTAAATTGGAGGGAAAAAGGTGTACCGCCGAGGAAGATATGCCGGTGGCGCGACCAGAGACGTCGGATTCCAGGATCATCGCTCACGTCGACATGGATTGCTTCTACGTTCAAGGTTTCTTTTCAACCCTTTTAGTCTCTCCAATTATTCTTGTGTATCCGATCAAACTTGCTGCACTCATAAACATACAAATCGTTAGGTTCTCTGATTATTTGCAAAGAAAAAGGGAAAATTCGTTTACTGGTTTGAGAAATTGAAGATTCTGCTGTTAATTATGCTCGATTTGCTTAGTTTCATTGCTGTTAATTATCAATCGCCGAAAATTAGGGCATGAAGAATCACTGTACAAGTAAAATAATCTTAAATCTTCCCAATTTTCATCCTGATTGTTTCTTGTTTTTTAGTGGAGCAACGCAAACAACCTCATTTAAGAGGTCAACCAACTGCTGTGGTTCAGTACAACTCTTGGAAAGGTGGGGGTCTAATTGCTGTCGGTTATGAAGCCAGGAAGGATGGGGTTAAACGGTATCATTCGTTTTTGCCATCTGAGATTTATAGACATTGATTTAAATTATTTTTGATAATAACGTATATTAATCTGTCAATTCATGTCTCATTTGGTGTTAAGCTCAATGAGAGGCGATGAAGCAAAGAAAGTTTGCCCCCAAATTCAGCTGGTGCAGGTCCCAGTGGCCCGTGGTAAAGCCGACTTGACCATATACAGGAATGCAGGTTCAGAGGTTCATCAAATTTAAAAGTTTTTTTTTTAAAAAAAAAAGTTATGAGTTTTGCATCGTTTTTGCTTGCCCAAATTTTGTAAATGATTGATGTATAATACTTTTATTTTTGCAGGTTGTTTCTATTCTTGCAAGAAAGGGGCGATGTGAGCGTGCATCAATCGACGAAGTGTACCTTGACCTCACTGAGGCTGCTGAGACAATGTTGAAAGAAACACCAATAGAAAGCTTGGAAAGTATTGATGAAGAAGTTCTTAAATCACATGTTTTAGGGCTCTGTTTGGTGAGAGTTATGGCATCATGATTAATGAACATTTGGAGTTTTACAATGCATAAATTTTTAGTTTTTAGTTTCGTTTTCTTTTCTTTTAGGATATATGGATTTATACTAGTCAAATTGTAATGATACAATCAACAAAGTTTGACATTTACCAAAAATGTTCAGAATGGAAAAGATGACAAAGAGATTGTGAGGGAATGGCTGACGAGAAGAGATGCTGATCACCGTGATAAACTGTTAGCATGTGGAGCTTTTATTGTTGCTGAACTTCGGTTGCAAGTTTTACAGGAGACTGAATTTACATGTTCTGCAGGCATTGCTCATAACAAAGTAATTTTCAATCTTTATTAGCTATATTCTATAGTCTATACTCCTAGAATAATAATCACATCAAGAATATGAAAGTATATTTTAACTTTTTATTTATATTCTCTCTATATTTTTACAATCTTGCAAAAACATCCATCAATTTTGCAGATGCTGGCCAAACTAGCAAGTGGTATGAATAAGCCTGCACAACAAACCATTGTCACTTTGTCATCAGTAAAAGGGCTTCTTGAACCTTTGCCTATAAAGAAAATGTAAGTTAGTTTTTTCATACATTACTATCTTCTTTTAATCTTTATGTTTACTTAAACGCTTAGGTCATATGTCACTATCAGGAAACAACTTGGTGGGAAGCTTGGGAGTTCCTTGCAAACTGACCTTGGAGTGAATACCGTTGGGGATCTATTGCAGTTTTCCGAGGAAAAATTACAAGATATTTATGGTGCTAATACTGGGTAACCATTATAATTCATTAGTATTATACAGGTTTTTTGTGATTATCTTGTATAAATAAGTTTTTTTGTTTTATTATCTTCAAGTACTTGGCTATGGAATATTGCACGAGGCATTAGTGGGGATGAAGTTGAGGGTCGTTTGCTTCCTAAAAGCCATGGGTCTGGGAAGACATTTCCTGGAGTTCGAGCCCTAAAAACTCTTGCTTCTGTGAGTATTTTCTTCCCCTTGATCGGTTATCATGTGTGGTTTAGTCTAAAATATATCATAAATTAATCACAGCTATTCTTTAGTAATATATATATTTTTTTAATTTTCTTTTATTGTTGTTGTAATACTTATCCAGGTTGAAAAATGGCTCAAAGAACTATGTGAAGAGTTAAGTGAACGCCTTCAATTAGATCTGGAAACAAATAAACGAGTTGCACATACACTTACTCTGCATGCTAATGCATACAAGGTTGCTATTCTTTCTTCAAACTCTTTTCTTGGCATTTTTTTACACATTCTTTAATTGCCATTTTAATACTTCATGTTATTTTTGTTATTTGTGCAGTCCACAGATACAGATTCCCACAAAAAGTTCCCTTCAAAGTCATGCCCTTTGAGATATGGAGCAGGGAAGATTCTAGAAGATTCTGTAAAGCTTTTCCAAGCTGGCTTACGCGAATTCCTTGGGTCATACATGAATCCTGTTAGTGGTGGTTGGGGGATTACTAATCTGTCTGTTTCAGCCAGTAAAATTGTTGCTGCACCATCTGTAAGCAATGCATATTTTATAATCTTTTTGAACTTGTGAAAGTGAGAATTTATTTATTTTCTTGGCAGGGAACTAGTTCAATAACAAGATATTTCCATGGTCAAGATCGGTTTCATACTTCATCAGAACCGTCTGATGAAAAATTTAAATTAGAAGATGATAAATTGTCGCCACTAAGTAGTAAATCTTTCTCATGATGGTTTTTTATATATATTACCCATGCTAGAATATTAATTATTTTCTGCATTTAATTAGGGACTGAAAACCATTCAGCCTCTCATCAAACTGAATGTGGTGGGGAACAACCTCAAGTCACACATGATACTTCAAGTTTTGACCGATATGAAACTACATGTAAAGATGAGGTCTGGTTCTTCCATCTCTCTTTGTTTTATTAACATCACACACACACACACAAAACGTTCTCTACCCTGATACTCGTCCAGTTCATTATATGATGAAATTTGTATTGATGATCTGGATTACTATTTATGAAAGCAGGCTACTGAAGGCTGTTTGACTTTACAAAATCATGAACCAAAACCAAGGTTACCGGAGAAAGAAAAGAATATTAATGATGAAAAACCATCATACGGGCAGAAAAGGAAAGCAACAAAAGAAAAGGTTCGTTTTAAAATGATACATGTTTCTTGCTGGGATGTTTTTAATGTACTACAACAATGATCTAACTTCTGACCCTCAAACCACCAATATTGTATGAATTGCTTACAAAGAGTTCATAAATTTGCTTTTGGCAAGCATCTATCTATTCTCCTGTAGCAGAGTTCTTGTAGGTTAGGGTAATATCTGACCCTCAAACCACCAATATTGTCCGATTTGCTTACAAAGAGTTCATAAATTTGCTTTTGGTTCCTGAGTGAAAACTTTCTAGGTTTTAGTCACACATCTATGGCTTGCTGTCACACAAGCACGTTTAACCGTGATATATGAAGCTAGGCATTTCTTATGGCCTGATATCTCTCTTGTGGACAAAACATATGACATAACAGAACGATGCATTATTTGCGTAAGCCGTAAGGTGTTACACCACCTGCCCTAGTTAAGTTGCACTTTACCTATTGGTTAGTAGGATGTTGGCAGGGCTCCTTGAGTTTTTCCTAATCGTTATGGTCAAAATAATAACGCATGATCTAAGTTTAATCTTGTTGTAGGGAACATCTTCCATCTTGAGGTTTCTCCAAACCAACTCTTGCTCTTCATCAAACCAAGAAACAAAATGTTTGTCATCAGGTACCAAACTTAATAATTCATCATGTATTACATACTTTAGTATTTGAATTTAGAAATGATGGTTGATATACTGATTGTAGGACTACAAGAAGCATTGGATGTGGAGAATGAGAGTTTGATCGAAAGTCAAAATAACCGAAGAGCAAGTCAATGGCGTTACAATATAGATGAAATCGACCAATCGGTAGTGGAAGAGTTACCTCCAGAAATACAGGATGAAGTGCGTACGTGGCTTCGGCCTCAGAAGCAAGCGAACACAGTAAAACGAGGTTCTAATATTGCTCATTATTTCTCCCCTCAAAAATGAACAGACAGGTATAAAGAAGTCCTAGAAGCATTTCGTCATGAAAAAAAAGCTGATATTTAGGTTGTCATACAAAACCATGTGTCATTATTTGTATATATTTTTGGACTTTACTATGCATGTTACATAAACGTGACACGGTGAAATAGTAAATCAGAATCTCAAGATTTGACATTTTTAAAATTATGCATTTTTTGTGTAAATATTTTATACATGTAAGATTTTATGAATCATTTAATCAATGATAGTTTCGTCTTTATAAACGCTTTTCATTTCCAGAAAATCATCTAAAAGCGTGGATAATTTTTTTGAAAGAATCAACAAAATCCTATTTATTCTTTTTCTAAATATATATATATACTAGGTTAGTACCCTGTGTATTACACGAGATTGGATAAAAAAATATAAATAATAGATATGAATGTAAATCTAAATTCTAATACGGAATATTATTAAAATTGAGTATAATTTAATACCTTAAGTAATAATTGTATTATTTTTTAAATACTAAGTTTTTCAAGGTTTGTTATTTAATACATTTCATTCAAAAAAATTCAGAAATTTTATATTTTATAATAAATTATGATTTTTTTTAAATGTATGTGTTTTAATATTAATATATTTTTAATGTACTAAAAATTTTTTTATTTAAATTTGTATAAAAATTATATTTAATATGAAATGTATTTAGTAGGAGAGAGAAGCGGGAAACCAAAGTTGAGTTGTTTTATGAATATGACATGTGTCTCTAAAAACATTTATTTATTAGAATATGTATATATACAAGGAAATGAACAAAAAATAACCCATAAAATTTGTTACAACCAAATAACTATCATTCAATGGTTAATTTCAAAAGTAAGTGCATAGGATCGTAGTCTTTATTATTTTTTTAATATGGGAGGACATTTTAGGCATTTTGTTACCACTTAAAAAGCTGGAATTAATATGGTAGTGACAAGTGTCACAATGTAAAAATATTTAAATAAATCTAATTTTTAATATAAAGTTTATCCCTCTTTTTTTTAAACATTAATAACTTTTTTATACTATATTATTTTTTAAAAAAAATTGCACCATTATATTCGTCTCATTTTTCTCTTTAATTCCATTATAGTCTCGACTTTTTTTTTTTTTTTACCTTTTTAGATGCCCTATATTTACATCATTGTAACGAGGTTAAAGATAACAAATTTATTTGAAATTTTTTCTAACAATGGCAAATTACAGTGATGTAACATTATTTACAGAGATACAACTTTCTATTTAAAGTGATGTAATTTTTATCTTTGATTTCATTTTAATCTAGAGTAGTTTTTAATTTTTTTTTCAAGTATTTCGCTTTACATCGATATAACGAACATAAACATAACAAATTATTTTAATTTTTTTTCTAACAACGGTAATTAAAGTGTTACATCATTGTAATTTGTAAATAATGTGTTACATCACTGTAAATAATGTAAATAATGTGTTATATCACTGTAAATAATAAGTTACATCATTGTAAATTACGTCAATGATCATTGTTAGAAAAAAGTTTCAAATAAATTTGTTATCTTTAAACTAGTTACAATGCAGTAAATATAGGGCATTTAAGAAAAAAAAAATAGTCGAGACTATAACGGAATTAAAGCGAAAAACGAGACGAATATAATTGTGTAATTTTTTTTATATAAATCAATAAGTTACATTACTGTAAATTACATCAATGTAAATTACATCACTGTAATTTATCAGAAAAAATTTCAAATAATTTGTTATCTTTAATTTCGTTACAATGATGTAAATATAGGGCATCTAAAAAAAGTAAAAAAAAAATAGTCGAGACTATAACAGAATTAAAGAGAAAAATAAGACGAATATAATGGTGCAATTTTTTAAAAAAATGATATAGTATAAAAAAGTTATTAATGTTTAAAAAAGATTAGGGTAAACTTTATATTAAAAATTAAATTTATTAAAATATCTTAGATAGTGACACTTGTCACTACCATATTAATTCCAGCCTTCTGAGTAATAACAAAATGTCTAAAATGTCATCCTATATTAAAAAAATAATAGTGACACGTGTCGCGATTCTACGCACTTGCTTTTAAAATTAACCATTGGATGATATTTATTTTGTTGTAACAAATTTTATGGGTTATTAAAAATTACATCCCCTATATACCTACCTACCTACCTACATACATACATACATACATACATACATACATACATACATACATACATACATACATACATACATACATACATACATACATACATACATACATACATACATACATACATAAATAGGGGATGATTCTATTGTTAACCCTCCCTTATATCGTTAACCCGTGTTAACCCGGCATTTTTTTGTCCGAATCTTTGTTTTTTTTCATGGTTTTTGTTATACATAAATAGGAGGGGTTTCTTTTTTGTGTTTTTGCTAATTCATCACCGTTTAAAAATTATATCAAACGGTGATGAAATTTCGCAAACTCATAAAAGAACATAGTGTTCTAAATGTGTTACAATGATGTTAAAAAAAATACAAGATTTGACTTCATCTTAGCAAAGTTATCTAGGTTATTGTTTTAAGAGTGTGTTATTATTTGATCCCAATCCTATATATATAGGGGATGGTTCGAATGTTAACCCTTCCTTATTGCGTTAACCGAATAACTACATCTTATTACTTTGAGGCCTACATTAAAGTAAATTTAAAGGCTTAGGTTTTTTTATTAATGTAAGTATGCACTACATCAATTAAAAAAGAAAAAAAATGCATACACCTTTAGATTTAGGGGTCGTTTGGTTGTGTCTGAATCATTAAGATCTGAATGGTTAAGATGTCTGAATGGTTAAGAGGGTCTGAACCATTAAGTGGTGGTGTTTGTTTTAGCATCTGAATGAAAAATACCTTTTAAATGAAAAACCCTAAAAAAATTGTAAGCCCCAAAACCCACTAACACATGACACTTGTTTTTAAACGACAAATCAAAATAGGTCCCAGATTTTTCAAACCGACAAATGTAATTAACACCTTAAACACCCCACTTGAATGGACTTTTCAAAATAATTGATGTTAATTAAACATTCAACAACCAAAAACAACATTAGATTTGTTCACAAAAACCTTTGTTTTAAACCAACAAAGAAAAACCCCAAACATGTTTGATCCGAGTCTTTGCGTAGCAATCCGATCACAACCGCGTTCAACCCTTCCGTTCACCTGAAAACACCATAATTAAGTCACCATTAGTTCATTAGAACTAAGTAAGATCACCATGCCCGCCCACCCGAGCTTACATGACCAAAAAAATCAATTTTGGTCAATTTCAACACTTGGCGTATGGGTTTGGCGTATTTGAGGCGTATCACAGAAAGTTTCAACTCTTGAGCTGAAGGTGGCGTATCTGGGGGCGTATCCCCTGGCGTATGATACTCCAGCACCACCTGCACGCCCAATTTTGATGTTTTACACCATCTCGACCCATTCCGCTCAAATACGACCATTCCAATACCCCCATAAACATTATATAACACCATATAATCATAATAAAAACCTTAATTCACCAAATTATAACCATCATGGTCATAATATCAAACGATTTACTAACGGGTCGTTTGCACCCAAAACTCCTTTGAAATCTTATTCCACAAGATTTCTCAAGTTAAGTAAACCACACCACTTGTGTTTTACAAACTTGAATTACACCCAACAAAGGACATTCACACACCATGTGAATAATCCAATGTCATGATCACATCACTTGTGATTCAAAACACCAATTTGAGTTGATTTCAATTACAATTCACACACCTTCTGAAATAATTAAAATCATTCAACACACATACAAATTAACACCAAGTCAATCATGAACTAGCATAAAAACACCATACCAACAACATTCAAGCAATATATATCACCTATTGCTTATTATTGTGTATCAACAAGCACCAATATCATCTATTCCCCATAAAGTCAATCTTCCACAACATATTCATTCATGCATAACACCATTACACATAACAAATAGAAGATTGGGTGACTTACCTTTCTTCAACGCGCTATCCTCTATAACAACTTCCTTCCCGGGTCGTTTGGTGCCACTCACACCTTCACTATCAATTCCTATTATCACAACTAATAGGTTTAATATAAAGTTTGACCATAATTAGTCAAAATACACCCATTCACCCCAATGTCACCATTTTAACTTAATTACTTCCAATCTACCCTTCACCATAACAATTCACCTTTGTTGAGTTTATACACCCACCTATTTCATATCACCCACCTATTTCATATCACTATAGGTTTTTAACCAATTTTTAAGTTAATTACCCTACTTGGCATTTCATCAAACACCATGTATGCACAAGTTCTTCTCCTAATGATCATTCATCATTAACACATCTATGTAACATCCATTATTTTGTTTAAAAATGATCAATCTCAACATTTTCACCACAAGCTACAACAATATATTGATAATCATCAAATCCCCACCCTTAAACACTAACTTTAAACGCCATATTCATCGACTCCATGAAAACCCCAATTCCCCCATTTTCATAACATGTAAATCATGAAAGAAAACAATCAAAAGTTGTTCCTATATGATTACCAACATCATTAACAACATTTGACACTCTAAAAACACCAAATTTGAGATTTTTACCCATCAAGCCCACACCCCCAATGGTGACCCACGAAAATCCCATCAAAACCCCCAAAATTTCATACCTAGATGTAGCTTGATGCAAAGAGAACTCCAATTTATGGTTGCATGAGAGTTTAGACCAAAACCCAAGCACCAATTGACAAATCTTCAGAATTTTTTTTGTGGTCTCCTTGGTCTCTCCCTCTCTTTCACGTTTCCAGCCTCAAAGATGGTCTCATGACCAATTTTGACCAAAGTCAATATTAAAACCCCTTTTAATTTAAGTTTCTGCTATTGACAGATTCAGCCCCTCAAGTTCTAGTTAGTCTAACTAGCTTATTTCTAACTTAATTAAGTTAGTTAACACCCACTACAATATATTTATTTAAACACCAACCAAATAAATATATAATTACGATTATTAAATCTTATAAAACACCCTTTAATAAAAATAAACACAATCATTCACCAATAATTTTTATTTATAATGTTTTCCAAAATGGGTCGTTACAAAAATAAACCCATCCCGTCGGTCGCACCCACTACCGCATCCCCGATTCTTCCCTCGCTGTCGCCATCTCCGGTCGCCGCCCCCGCCTCCTGTCGCTGCCTTTGCATCATGTCGTCGACCTCAACAACTCATCCCCATCGCCATCGACCTCCTTCAACCATCGGTTGCCGCAATCGAACCATCTGAACCTCCGTCGAGCATCAATCGGTCGAACCATCAATCCCCTGCCTCAATCGAACCATCTGAACCTCCGTCGAGATCAATCGGTAGAACCATCAATCCCCCGTCGCAATCGAACCATCTGAACCTCTATCGAGCATCTGAATGTCCGCAATCGAACCATCGGGCGTCGGTCGGCTGTGGGATGTGATGTGGCCGGCGGTGGGGTCGAGGGGCGGTGCGGTAGGCGGTGGGGTCGAGCGGCGATGCAGTAGCGGGGGGGTTGAGCGGCGCTAGGGTTGGGCGAGGAGGAAGCCGACGGGAAGGGAGACGGGAAATAATGCATTTTTCTCCATTCAGAGCCATTCAGACTTGGTTCAAGGTCTGAATGGTTCAGACCTCCATTCAGATGTTTTTTTCGTTCAGACGTCTCAAACAAACGGTCTGAATCTGAATGGTTCAGATTTAGACCTATTAAGTGGCTACCAAACAGCCCCTTACTTTAATGTGGACCCCAAAGTAATAAGATGTATTTATTCGGTTAACGCAATAAACATGGTTAACATTAGATCCTCTCCCTATATATATAAAGAGAGAGAGAAACAATTGTTTTTTTTCCTTTTTTTTTCCGGCTGAAAAGAGTGTAAATGATGTCCCCGAAAGTGGTCTAAGAAATAACTACAAAAACTAACCTAGACTTAACTTAATTACAACGAGTTAAAACCGAAAATCCTAAACTAAACCACTACGACAGGCAAGTGTACCTATCAATTGTAGAATAGCTAATGAAAGTCCGGATATCGAACCCACGAGACACTGACTTAACGAAATAAGATTAGAAAATGATTTAAAACAAATGGGGGGGTTTTGAATAAAAATGACAATTCAATTAAACTAATTATCCTAATTAAATTAGAAAAAGTAAGTTCAACTAATATTAAACCCTAAAACAGATTAACAAATTTAATTAAAAGAATTGATTTACAATTTTTAGAAAAACCTAAACAAATGAGAAAAACTCTACTTAGGTAGAATTCCTGTTTGTGATTATTGACACTATTGACTTTGTTTGATATGATGGAACTAGGATCTTAAACAACAAAATATGGGTAACCTAATGGATTCTGGATCAATTACCAGATATAACCAACTAAGAAAACCTAATTTTGCAATAAACACACTAGTAAATTGAATCACCTCCCGGATTTTTCCAATAACACTTATGTACTCAAATGAACAAGTCACATTCCTGATTTTCTCATTCCAATACACCAAAGATGCAAGAAGTAATCTTAGAATGTCTAATTTGACACGAAATGACAATAACACTAAGTCTTTCAATTAACCAACCCTCCCGGGTAATTATTATGAAAACCCTAATGCTAAAGATCACCCGACAAGTTTATCACCTTCCGGATTTCTAAACTTAGATACACATAGAACCCTAAGAACATCAATTATATCTTTTCCTATGGCTAGTGATATCAAACAAGCCACAAACTAGTCATAACACCAAGTCGATGACCTAATACGTGTCTAACACCGAAAGACATTCAATAAACATGTATGGAACATGATATAAACTGATATAATCAAGATTAGATATGCAAAACTCATCAAAATGACATAATAAGATCTGTTACAAAAGTATTTTCCATCATAAATCAAAACAATAGTCAATAGGTATCAATAATCATCAAACATTCATTCTAACCTAAGTAGAATCAAACAACTAGCCTAATAACATCATCATCAGTCAAGAAATCTCAGAAACAATAGCATAAGATGAAATTAACTACTGAAAATTAAGAACAAGTGAGAACAAAGAGTGACCAAGATGAATTCACATGTAAACCAAGTCTTCTAGCTTCCTAAAGCTCCTAGAATGCTCTCCTGCTTCAAAAATGGTCGAGAATGATAATCCAAACGGCTGGGGAGCGTCTCCTCTTTTATCTCGCTTTCAATTTGACTTTTTTCAAATTTTAAACATCTTCGCGTACCGCGAGAACAAATTCAAAACAAGATCGCGTACCGCGATGGACAAAACAAGCGGGGAACTCCCGAATTCCTTCGCGTATCGCGAAGATCTTTTTCTTCCTCATCGCGTACCGCGATGACTTCAGAATGATTAAAACTTGTCTTTTTCTCTTGATTTCAACCGGGGCTCGATTCCTTCGGGTTTCGAACTCGATTTCCGCTCATTTCATTCGACAAGCCTGAAAAAGTCACAAAATGTAAAAAGAATCTAAAAAGAACCCTAAACGACATATTTACAACTTAAAATCGACTCAAAATTACTTAAAAATCGGATGTGTTTTACAACCCATCAGTAAACATGAGCACATTGTACAACTATTAAAAATAATAGGTCTTTTTTATGAGCTGGTAAGTTATGTCTTGACAATGACTACGAAAAGCACATTTAATAAGGTAAACATAACATCATGTCATGGTATTTTATAAAAAAGAAAAATATTTTATAAAAAAGAAAAAAAAAACCTATTGTAAAGTACGTACAACTTGTATTCCTTTTGGCATATGATATCATACGGATCGTGAGATAATAAAATTTGACTAATACAATATATTGCAGGTAAATATGATTCGTATGGCATAATACGACCCCTATTCTCGCAACGATGATGTTTGGGTGTATGAGTGTATTCATAACCTAGGTCATGTTAAAATACACAACCCGATTATCGCAATGATATAGATGCTTGGGTGTACGAGTGTATCCATAACCTAGGTCCTGTTAAAATACACATAAAAATTGAACGTACTATACTCGACAACAAGCTATCTTCCTATATAACTGTTAACTTCCACATGATATGTTAAATATTTTGCGCTAAAACATTTGAATCA
Organism: Mikania micrantha; assembly: GCA_009363875.1. Classification (NCBI taxonomy): domain Eukaryota; kingdom Viridiplantae; phylum Streptophyta; class Magnoliopsida; order Asterales; family Asteraceae; genus Mikania; species Mikania micrantha. Next base: position 80,269,811 of record CM018680.1, on the reverse strand, counting down.
AACTTTGAAATTGAATCAAACAAACTTCCACTATACACGTTGTTTGGTTAGGCAACTTTTTTGTTTGAATCTAAACGTTCTTATCTTTTGGGTTTAACCCACGTTGTTTGGTTGATGGCCTTGTAACAAAAGTCATCATTTGCAACAATAGTCCACTATACACTTTAGATTTTAGAAGTAGAAAAATGATAACAAAGTGTCTAAATAAAGAAGAATAATTTAATGTCCAAATAAAAAAAAAGACGTATGCTTGTGTTTACCACATAAAAGCAAAAAAAACACGAAGACAAATTCAAAAGGATGTGACCAAAACAAGAGACGTAATGTTTCATTCACTTTAGAATATGAAAGAGAAAACCACCTATCAAACATTACCTATACCATAATAGAAAGTGTTGCTTTCATTCATAGGTTTAAATACACTCTCGCCCTCTAATTTTGTAAAATAATGATTTTGCCTCATTAAATTTTTAAAGTTTAGTATATTTATTCTTCCTCAAGTTTAGGAATCTCAAAATTCACCCTTTAACTTTAAGTTTAAAGTATATATCCTATATTACATATAATAAGATTTTCAATAACTTTTGTTTGTTAGTTTAAAAAAATGATCGTGAATTATAACGACTTACGCTAGCATGCTTGTGTCATGGAGAATGAGATACAACTACCAAAAAACATCGCTACTGCTATATAATTGTTTTCTTCAAATCAATCAACAAATCCTCTTTTCTTCAAATAACTTTAGAATCAAACCAAGCCTACATCATGCTCGAATAAAATTAAAAACTATGGTGACGAGAACAGATAATTGCTATCTAGCAAGACATGAAACTTTGAATCGTCGAGAACATTGTCGGTGTTGAATCACTAGTGATATATAGCTTGGATATGCAACAACTCCTCATCTAACTACAGTTTGCTATGTGATCGATTCCCCCACCAACTGGCTTGCTACTTCTCGAATTTCGACCATGATGCACGTTTTGCAACCAAATCGATCTACTTTATATGCCCCTCACTTCATGATTCAAGTAATGAGAATGAAATTGTGGGTTTTGCTTCATATCTGGGCTATGCATTCAAGTGCACCATGTACATAAACGATATGAAAAATAAAAGAATACCAATAGTTGTAATTGCTAGTGTTTCACTGTTTCCTATATGATCTTAATCTTTAAACATTTTTAACACATATCCAATAAGTGAGTGTAATTGGGTTAGACATATGAGGTTAATTTGGTGACATAAGAACTGGATGTCTTGCAAATGTTTATAGTGTTGGATCATATGAATAAAATATAAAATGTAGAAACCAGCAAAAATGCTAACAAAATACATATAGATTATCTCGTCAATTTATTCTAATTAATAACTAAATTTCAGCCAATGAGCTTGTAGTTCAATTGACACTTTATAGTTTTTATAAATCTAAGTCTTTGTGAGGTCATTGGTTCAAATCATGGCCAAAGCGGTCAGTAGGGAGTTTTACCACATATTGGGTTTTCGACTGAGGAGCAGGATTCAACGCTCGTCAACAATTTGGCTTTAGATACCGGGGAGTTGGTAGCGGACTGTGGTCGCAGCGCGTGAGTTGTTGGGTCTGAGGATTTATTTGGGCTATGAAGAGGTATGCCGCTGAACCTCATTAGCTGTTAAAAAAAAAAAAAAACTAAATTTCAACGCGCATGAAAGGTCTTAGGTGATGTCCCTCTATGCATTCTCCGGAGACCTAAAAAGTCTTCCTAAGTGTTTGGACCACCAGAACCAATAGCTTCCAAATTCAAAACATCATTATCACACTTTTATTATTTGTTTTTTTGAACGGTTTGGTAGACGATACTCAAAACGAGATTTTAACCGTTCATTCAGTCTTGAAGCTCATGGTGTATGTCTGAGCTCTGGCCTTGCCTTTAGATGTGACACTCTTTGGCATAACTCGAGCCCACCTCAGGAGAAACACACAATTAAGTAAACCGTCTGACCTTTCCTTAGCAAATTATGCCTAAACCTGGATTTGAATCCAAGACCTTCTAAAAGGAAGTTAAGGGATAACTATTAGACCAATAAGCCCTTCGTTCCTTTTTAATTATTTGATTATTTTTCTTTTTTATTTTGAATATGTATCACTTTTCTCTTTTCATATATCAATACCCTTTAAAAACACATAACTTTACATGCTTATAATTTTAAAAAATTATATCATAAACTAGAGGTTTTTATTATCTTCAATTAGTTAGAATTGTTATATTTTTTTTTTGATTTTTTCATGTGGTATATGAAATATTACACATGTGTAAAATTTGATTTTTAATATCTGGTTACAAATGTACATGTATATAGCTATGTTCACAACTTCACATGCGTAAAATTTTTGATTATTTGTTTCAATTTTTTTGTTTGAAATTTGGTTTTAAGTACGTATGTGCGATTATGTTTATATATGCAAACATTTTTTTTCTTATACCCATAAAATAAAAAAAAATCAAATTAAATTAAAATATAAATATTTGATTAATCTGAAATTCTGAATTTAATAATCAAAATAAAAAGTACAATAAGATTTAATAAAAAAATAAAATAAAAATCTTAATTTACACTTCTACTCCTTTAATTAATCTAAGACACATGTTTTGATTTCTGAATATATATTAATAAAATTCTTATGATGTAACATACGTTGTATTTTATTAGCGTTTAAATATGTTTACACTTAAGATTTACCGCTCTCTCTCTTTCAATTCTTTCATCTAGTTTTGAGCCTCACATAGCTAGTCACATCCTCATAACATGGTTTTTTGATACTTTTCTTTTTCTTTTGATTCATTTTTTAGTTTTGTTCCTTTTTCCGATACTTTTATTTCTTTATTAATTTTTTTTAATGAGTTTGTAGCATCAATGCTAAATCTTATTATCGTTGCATCTGTTTATATATATTATTTTGACAAGTTTTTAATCCAATGTTAATTTATATTTACATCGAAACATATGAGTCATGAAAAAACAGATCAAAATTTTGTATTCCTCTTTTATGCTTAGTAACATATAAGTCTGACGTCTTATTAATTTAAATCTTATAAAAATGAGTTATTGGTTTTAAATACTATCAATTTTAATCTGTTGGCCGACAATATTCTCAACTGAGGAAATATTTATTGACACTCTCAACTTTTAACATAGTTTCTGGTGGCATTCCCAACAATAATTGTAAGCCTTTTTTTCCCTTTTTTTCTCTCTTTTTTTTACACACATGACACATTATACATAACCTAATCAGCAGGTGACGGGATAAAGTGATGCAACGTCATCAAAAACGTCAACAATGTTTGAATTCTGTTAAACAGGGAGTGCCACCAAAAACTATGTTGAAAATTAAGAGTCTCAATAAACATTTACTCAGTTAAAAGTATTGCTGACTAATAAGTTAAAGTTAAATTAGTCTTTTTTTTGGCTACAAAACACAGGCTAAGTTGCTCGTTATACTTGTACCAAAAACAATGTTTCTTTTCTTTTTTATATATAATTCAAAATCTATTAAATATAAATAGAGCCGCCCATACAGTACACAAACATATGATTTGTTCTTGGTTCTCACAAAAAAACGTTATTGTCTTGCCACGACATATAACATCCAGTTACCAAACATGGGTTCAAATCTTAGTCACAACAGTTAGTGGTGGTTTTATTACATAGTGGGTCTTCTTTTGTTACAGAGGTGGATTTGCTTGATTCAGCGCTCAACAACACCTAGGTGTTGGATACCAGGGATTGGTAGCAGAGTGTGATCAGAACGCATAGATAGTTTGGTCTAAGGATTCATTTGGGCTATAAAAAATCATTACACTTAGCATTGTTTGCCTTTAAAGAAAATAACATCCAGTTATGAATACCCAACCAACTAATAAATGAAACTGGGTCTTGCACATTAATCTGCAACAAATCAAGCAAAGCTTCAACTTATAATCAATCATGTCTTCATCGGAAAACATGAAAGATCGGCCATACTGGAGATGGAGTAAACAAGATTTCTTCCCGGAAGAATCTTTCCGGGACCGGACCACCTACTTGAACGCCTTATCCCACACCTATTCCCGCTTCAAAGATCGTCTTCTCGCCCGTTCACAAGATTCCGATGAGATCCAGACCCTCAGAAAACAAAGTGAAAATGACATGAAGCGTTGTCTCACCTGGTGGGACTTGATGTGGTTCGGATTCGGAGCAGTCATCGGCGCCGGAATATTCGTTCTAACTGGCCAAGAAGCCAGAGGAAATGCCGGCCCAGCTATTGTCTTGTCTTACGTAGCGTCCGGCTTCTCGGCGATGCTTTCAGTTTTCTGCTACACGGAGTTTGCGGTTGAGATTCCGGTGGCCGGAGGCTCGTTTGCCTACCTCCGAGTAGAATTGGGAGACTTTGCCGCATTCATCACCGCCGGAAACATACTTCTAGAATGCATTCTCGGCAGTGCGGCCGTTGCACGATCGTGGTCGTCGTATTTCGCGACTCTTCTAAATCGCGATTCGGATTCGTTTAGAATCCGTACGAATCTCGCGGACGGGTATAATCTTTTGGACCCGATCGCGGTTGTCGTTCTCGCGATCGCTGCCACGATCGCGATGAGCAGCACACGTAACACTTCGGTGCTCAATTGGATTGCATCCGCTGTAAACACGCTTGTGATTCTGTTCGTGATCGTAGCAGGATTTTCGAATGCCGACGTGTCGAATATGAAACCGTTCACGCCTTATGGCGTCGAAGGTGTGTTCCGAGCTGCAGCTATTGTGTACTTTGCGTATGGAGGTTTCGACACCATTGCAACAATGGCGGAAGAAACAAAGAACCCGTCTCGAGACATACCTTTAGGCCTGCTTGGGTCAATGTCGATTATTACAGTAATTTATTGCCTCATGGCGCTTTCGCTAACCATGATGCAGAAATACACTGACATCGACCCAAACGCAGCTTATTCGGTTGCGTTTGAGCGGGTTGGGATGAAATGGGCCAAGTATCTAGTGGCTCTAGGCGCACTCAAGGGTATGACCACAGTCTTATTGGTTGGAGCGCTTGGCCAAGCTCGTTACATAACTCATATCGCTAGAGCACATATGATCCCACCATGGTTCGCTTTGGTCCATCCAAAAACAAAAACCCCAATAAACGCTACCTTACTAGTGACCATCTCAAGCGCATGTATCGCGCTATTTTCGAGTTTGGACATTTTGGCGAGTTTACTATCCGTAAGCACGCTTTTTGTGTTCATGATGATGGCGGTTGCACTTATCGTGAGACGGTATTACGTAAGCGGGGTCACCCCACGTACAAGCGCAACGAAACTAGTTGGGTTTTTGTTGATCATAATCTCATCATCGATTGGGATGTCAGCTTGTTGGGGGCTAAACCCGAGTGGTTGGGTGGGTTACACGGTGACCGTGCCTTTATGGTTCATGGGTACACTTGGGATATCGGTGCTTTTGCCGCAACAACGAACCCCAAAAGTGTGGGGGGTGCCATTGGTTCCATGGGTTCCTTCACTTTCAATAGCGACGAATGTGTTTCTAATGGGGTCGTTGGGTCCTATGGCTTTTGTTAGGTTTGGAATCTGCACCGGGATTATGTTGGTTTACTATGTGTTGTTTGGTCTTCATGCCACTTATGACATGGCGCATCAACAGCCTCAAGTGAAACTAAATGCTGTGGACATATGATTGTAATAATGGAATATGATTATGGTTATGGTTATTATTGTTTGTTGTCATCTAAATGAAACAAAATACCACTCCTTTCATCATTCGGTTCGCATGGGGTATGTTTATTCCGGTGCGATCCGGTTCGGTGTATCAATGCTTTAAGGTTCATATATTAAAACTAAGAATTGTTCAAAATAACATAATTATATATCTCAAAACATATATTTCAATTCAAAAACAAAGTTTGTTTCAAAGTAATCAAAAAACAAAACAAATTGCAATTTAGGGTTCGACAATCATGACTCGTCTCAACTTCCAATTCAAAATCATGAGTTGCTCATCGCTCCACCTCCAAGTCCGACAATCGCTCCACTCCAAAATCACGAATTTGTTGTCCGAATTGTGTTTTAGGGTTCAACAATTCGCGAATCTATGGTTCTTGCGATTTAGGGCTCACAATCGTTTGATTCTAGTCTAAAATGAATTTGCTTCGTGAACCATGAGCTGTCCAATACACTATTGAATACGAATAGGGTCGAAATGTTCAAATTCAAAAATCGCGGTCAATCAAGAGAATTGTGTGACTATGAGATAAACCATATTCAAGTCACGAATTATGTTAGAAGAGGACAACTCGAGCATGTACACTAGAATAAAAAGTAGAAAATAGCAATTATGACCAAATCGTGAGAAATGAGTTGGTTTGGCAAAAAATTATTGATTTTCGGTTAAAATGAGTGACACCATAACTTAGAATATGTGTCAAGATGGCTTACCTAAAACTATATGAATATATTAGATTTAAACGACTACAAATTAATAACATATTTAATTATAAAATTATTGAAAATTATCTGAATGGTTTTTATGTTTAACTATAATCCATATTGACTAGACCTAAATTGAAATTTTTTTAAACAACACATTTTGACTCAAATTAATTTTACTTAAAACATGTATTAACACACATTCATCCTGATCCGAATTCATTCAGATATGTTACCAAATCCAACCAAACCCGTCTAATTTGTCACGCTTAGTACTATCCCCTTTATATTTTTTTCTATCCCTACCTAGAAATTAGAGAGCACTTCAAATAAAAAATCAATTTGTTAATGCTAGTAAGAAATAGAAAATTGGATACTAATAATTCACTATCTGGCCCATTCAACGATTAAAATCCATACTACTTAGTATATGATTACTTTTTTTTTTTTTGCAAAACACAATACGAGTCTAACAAGAAGGTGAATTCGTCCTCCTCAAATGAAAAACGGGTTTGCTTTTATTCCAATTAAAGATTTCTAATAATTGGAATTAACAATGTTTATTTTATTTTCTAATAGTGTATGTTTGATTGCATACGTAAACAATTTCAATTCCATCGGTAACAAAAACAGACAAGAACTGTCATTCAGTTATGAGTTTGTGAACCATTTATTAACAAGTTAAATGCTAAGCGAACAAATACAAACAAGAACTCGTTAATGTTTATTTAGTTCGTTTACAACCTACTTGTGGTATGCTAAAATTTTTGTTTGAGGGACTCTCTTATCCAAATGGTCAATTAATTCTCAAGCCAATTACATTCTCGACCTTCTAACTCGAGCCAACATGACTTAGAAATTGTTTTAAAATGAATAGAATGCAAATATAAAAATACTGAAGATGGAGATGCTATTACATCTTCAAATTATATTTCACTTCCTTAAAAATATGATAATTCTTTTTGACAATTGCATAGATGCTACAATAGTCATTAATATTGATTTAAGGTTTTAATAAATTCCTAATCTAATTATAGTATGAATTGATGATCATTCGTACGTAAAGTTAGCTTCCATTAGAGATTTCATGAAGTTCCTATATCACGATCAGTCGATCAACGTAGCGATTCCATTAGCGGTTTTTATCGTAAATTTTTTTCTTGTATTTTCCCGTCTCTTACACTTTCGTTGTGATAAATCATTGCTTATTGCTTATATATATATATATATATATATATATATATATATATATATATAGGGTAAGGATCAAATAAAAAGTCTTTTTTGCCTAAGAAGGCTAAGAAGGATTTTTAAAAACTTTAAAACCGACCCAAACGAACTCCGATTGAACTCATTTCGATGGCATTGGAACCGTCTCATCGAACTCTACAATATTAGATTTTAAGTTTTCGTTTTAACATCTAGATTTAGATTTTAGGTTTTAGAGCTTGGTTTTTAGCTTTTAAGTTGTGTCTTTATGTTAAAGATTTGTTTTTAAAGTTTTGGTTTTAGTATTAGGGTTTATTGTTTATGATTTAGGGTTTGGGTTTTAGGGTTCGACAAGCCGGTTCCAATGACGCAAAAATGAGTTCAATCGGGGTTTCTTTGAGTCGGTTTTCGAGTTTTTAAAATCCTTCTTAGCCTTCTTAGGCAAAATAGACTTTTTAGGGGAACCTTCCCTTATATATATATATATATATGTATCATATTATTAACTTTTTATATCTAAATTGCTAAGTTAATTTTTTAAAAAAGACTCAATTTTATTTCTTGCCATAGGTCCCGAAATTTTTCTTCATTCTTGGGCCGGTTCTGTGTACAGAAAACAAATGCTAACATATGGTAATAAATTTATGAACTATGATGTTACAAATAGGGCCGTCTAAAATGCTCGTCGCTCAACGCTCGTTCGATACTCGCTAGGAAAAAGCTAAAAAAAGCTCGTTCGAATTTCTCTCGGTTTTAAATGGGCCGAGCACGCTCGGTCCGGTTTCAAAACGAGCCAAGCACAAGCCAAGGTAAGCTCGCTCGGATAGTCGCTCGTTTGGCTCGTTTAAGTATAACTAGGTTATACATACATACATATACATATACATATATATATATATAGTTTTATTAACACTAACATGTTTCAAGTTTTTAAAGATAAATGATGTTGGTGTATTCAAATTAACGTATAATGATATTTACGACCTATGGGTATTCAAGGAACCGGTTTTTATAGTTTTTGGATGGAGCCATAAACCTAACCGTTATCAACAAACCGCTAAACGGTTTGGTTTATAGTTTGGGCATTTTAGGTTTGTGATGTTTGACCAGTTAAAAATAAAAACAAATCGTTTTATTATTTGGGATTCACTACTTGTATTGTAAGCCCAAGTACATGAGTGTATGTATGTGTGTGTATCACAAAGTCCGGTTCGGTTAATTTATTAACGACCGTTTTTTAGTGAAAATCATAAACCAAACCGTCCACTATGTCTTCAAACTTTTGAAACTGTCGACCAAATGTTTTGGAAAAAAACCGGCCGTGAAACTAAAATGATGACCGGTTCGCATTAAATTTTATTTTGAAACCGAGCCAAACCGAACCAAGCCGAGCCACTTGGTTTTAAAACAAGCCGAGCAACGAGCACAACATTTGGCTCGATTGTGCAAATCCGAACCAAGCTGAGCCGCTCGGTTTGTAAACGAGCCGAGCACGAGCATACCCTCGCTCGGTTCAGTTTGGCTCATGAACAGCCCTAGTTACAATTAAACTTATCACTTTAAATAATACTAAAATAATGTTTATACCATGTGTGATTGTGGAAGGGGAGGGGACGTCGGGTGACATGATGCTAACACATACAATTTTATATCAAATTTGGCTGAACATACATACATGGTTCGCTTGCATGACATGCATTTTTATTATGTAATGTTAAGAATTTTAGCTGATTATTTATCTTATATATGTAACTTAATTTTATTTAGTAATTATATAAAAAAAGTTAAGTTAATTATAAGGATGGTTCTTGTTGTAAGATCCTATTACAAATATGGTTCTTAGCTTCGAAAAATTATATTGGTGGTCGGCTGGTCGCTGCTATTTAAAAAAAGTGTAACATAGATGTTCTAGATGCTTGAAAAATTACATTGGTGGTCAATCCAGGACCAAAAAGACGTTAACATGAGACCAGAAAAATGTCCATACAAATGATAGGTGCTGCTACTACTACTCTTGGGTTATAACGAATTCATGTTTTCACCACCAACTCCACGGTTTATCAAATTTGTAAGTTTACAAGAGTTATCATTTACATGTAAAGTTTTTGTCCTTCAAGGTCAGTTTATTTTAGGGTTATGGTTTCATTTTCTAAACTTTTGAGTAAGGTGTAAACGAATCAAGTCGACTTGTAAAATACTCTGGATCAAATCGGTAAAAAGCTCGAACGAGCCGAGCCTAAACGAGCCCAAGCTCGTGTCCAAAAATATGGCTCCTTTAGTTATCGAGCCCGAGCCTTATGTATCGAGCTCGAGCCGGCTTGCGAGCCTTAACAAACTTTTTATTTATATAATTTTTATTTATTATATTAAGTCTATATTTATAAAACTAATTATTTTTATATATAAAACTATGACAAATATAATTAAATAATATATTTATGTTAAAATTGGAAAGTATAATTATAAATATATATTAAATTAGTAATTAAAATAAATAAATTGAATAATTTAAAAATAAACGAGCCGAGCCAAGCTCGAGCCTAAAAATTTTCTAACGAGCCGAGCTCGAACATTGAAAATAAAGCTCTTTATGACCCGAGCTCGAGCTCAAGTCTTATTTAGTATAAACGAGCCAAGCTCGATCCTTAACGAGCTCGTGATCGAGTCGGCTCGTTTATACCTCTACTTTTGAGCACATAAAAATTTCCCGTATGAAAATAAAACTGTCAGCAATTATATAGTATATAATGTGCTGACTGTATTAGATATTTTTATTTGTGAAAATTTGAAAGAGCTAACGTTGCTCTTTTGTAATTATTCATTTTTTTTTAACGGCGGGCTTACTAAGCAACAGTCGGGTACTTCAAATGGCTAACGGATACCCGAGCTGACCACTAGTGCAAACGGACAAAACCCTAGCACATCAGCCACCAATTTCCGAGGAAAACATAACTCAAGCACCCGTCCAAAAGCACGACGGTGAAAGACCGGTAAAATCTTCTGGGATCAAGGATCAAACCCAAGACATGAGTCTTTTATCATTTTTTTCATACTTTTATCATACCATTATAACAAGAAATGATTCTTAATTATTCATGAGCATAAACATTTTGAAAAAACAACACATCTACACAATAGGATTGTTGCTGGCAATTTGGTCTATTGTTACTTTATGTCTGAGTAGTACGACGTTCATTATTAAATGTCATAGTAAAACTTTTTCCTTTACCAATTAAAATAACATATAGTTTTAGTCAATAATGAAAAAATAAATAAAAAAAATGTGACATTTTAGTTACAAACTTTATATTACAATTAATCAGATTAAAAGGAATAAAAAATGATTTTTTTTTAAACGGCCAACTAATCAACTGCCGGGTACTCCGTATGCGACCCCCAATGGTTAAAGGATGCCCAAGCTGGCCACAAGTCCAGACGGATGGAACCCTTAGCCCACCAGTCACCAATTCCCACGAAAATCCGACCCAAGCACCCGCCCAAAGGCACGACGGTGAAAGGCCGGTAAAACCGGGTGGGATCAAGAATCGAACTCATGACCTGGGTCTTCTATCACTTTTTCCATACCTTTATCTTACCACTAGAATAAGACATCATCGGTGAATAAAAAATGATTAATGTAAACGAAATTTTGGATAATACAAATATATATTTAGCTCCAAGCAGGTGTTATCAAATTTTGATCTATTAAAAGTATGATCTTGGACCGTTGGAATGTATGGTATGGGTGGCATAACTGTGACCACAATCCCATTATCAATGCCAACCAATCTTATTCACAATTCACAAAATTCATTCACTGGAGGTACCATCCGCCATGGAAGCTCTCCAAGCTCGATCTCCTGTTCCTCCACCTTCACTCATCAGACACCGATCATTCAAACGTGTTTCCAGTCTCTCGTTTTCTCCAAAGAACTTTAACTCACCCTTAATCCGTTTAATCCAATTCAAGAAACCCAAATTCAAGAACTTGACTGCCATTTCTTCATCTGTTTCAACCGAACCCACATCCCCACCTGAAAAAGAAACCGAAACCCTCGATCAAGATGAGCAATTTGACTGGTTTTCTCAGTGGTATGCACTCATGCCGTTGTGTGATCTGGACAAGAGGGCTCCCCTTGGGAAGAAAGTAATGGGTCTTGATGTTGTGATGTGGTGGGATAAGAACGATAATGCATGGAAGGTGTTCGACGATATGTGTCCACACCGATTGGCTCCACTTTCTGAAGGAAGGATTGATCAATGGGGTCGGTTGCAGTGTGTGTACCATGGTTGGTGCTTCAGTGGCTCCGGTGACTGCAAATTAATTCCTCAAGCTCCCCGTGATGGTCCTCCGGTGAATTCAATCGCTTGGGATCTTTGTTATGAACATTTCATGCATGATTGTATCATATTTTTACTGATAATTGATAGTTTATGTGCAGGTTCATACGTTTAAGAAAGCGTGTGTTGCTGTTTATCCCAGCACTGTGCAAAATGGGATTTTGTGGTTTTGGCCCAGCACTGATCCGCAATACAAAGATATCCTCACAAAGAAAAAACCACCATACATCCCTGAACTTGATGATCCTTCATTTACCTTCCAAATGTTCAACAGAGATATACCATATGGGCATGAAAATTTCATCAAAAATCTGCATCATTTCATAAGTAAACATAAACAATTTAGTTATTTGTTTTGTTAATTGAGAGTTTGTGATGCTTTCAGGTATGAAATCTTGATAGAAAATCTCATGGATCCTGCTCATGTTCCCTATGCACATTATGGGATAATGAGGACACCACAACCCAGATAAGTATTAATGAAATTACATAACATTTTGTTAGATAATTGCCTAACATGCATTTCCTTCACTGTTAAGCTTGATCGTGAAGGGGGTAGACCGCTTGAAATAAACGTACGTAAAATAGACAAAAACGGTTTTACTGCACACCAGCAAAATGGCCAATGGAATTTTGTTCCTCCTTGTTTGTTTCATGGTATTGTCACAATTGGAGGGAATCCAAATGAATCAGATGAAAGCGCAAAGGTATACATTTGACTTAAAAGTATAACTAAAGATCTTTATTTTCTTTGTACTTAAAGAGGTCTCTAATTTGATTACTTTAGGGGAAATTAGCACAAAAACCACAGCGACAAGCGCTTTTGGTCTTTGTTTGTATGCCAGTAAGCGCGGGTAGTAGTAGACTAATATTCGCTTCCCCAAGAAACTTTGCTGTTTGGATGGATCGTGTTGTGCCCAGATGGATCTACCATATCAACCAGAATTTGATCATTGATTCAGATTTGTATCTTCTTCATGTTGAGGTAAAACAAAACCCACCAGTTTCTGATTTGAAATCATGTATCCAACCAGTTTTTGAAAGATTTTTAAACCAACAGGAGAAGAAAGTGATGGAAGCTGATCCTCGTGATTGGCAAAAACTATGTTTTGTGCCAACTAAATCTGATGCTAATGTGGTTGCATTTAGAAAGTGGTTAAAGAAATATTCAGGCGGCCAAATCAATTGGGGCAACAACTTTGACCGATCTCTTCCACCCACCCCACCTAGGGAACAACTCATGGACCGTTATTGGAGCCATGTGGTGAACTGCAGCAGCTGCAATGCAGCATACAAAGGTCTAAATGCACTTGAGGTGTCTCTTCAGGTGTTTTCGGTTGCTTCGGTGGCTATAGTGGCTGCAACCAAACAAGGTATGATATCAGTGGCTGCAAGAAATACACTTGTTGCAGCTGCAATTTTGTGCTTTGTGGGATCAAAATGGTTGTCTCATTTCATTTACAAAAACTTTCGTTACCATGACTTTAATCACGCGTTTCGGTGAGAAATCTTTTCAAACTTATAGGTGTTTTATGGAGCCTGTTATGTTATATTGTTGTAAAGAGATTTAGTTATAAATATTTTATATATTCATGCATTGGTTCATTTAGGCATCTTTTAGTGAACCATGTGTGTTACTGTATATGAAGGGTCTTAAACCCTATACTTTGTTCTGAGAATACTTAAGGCCATTTGTGTATGTAATAATGAGGGTCATTGGATATATAATTTGATGAAAAAGTATTAGCATGTAAATAGGGGTGTTCATGGTTCGATTTCAAACCGCAAAACTGTCCAAACCGGTTCGGCTTAGTTTCGCAGTCAGTTTTTTTCTAAACATTTGTTTGTTGGTTTCAAAACTTTGAAAGCATCGTGAATGACTTGGTTTAAACCACACTGGATCGTGAGCGTATCATGGTTGTAAAAATCGGTAGGCGCTAGTCGGGTGGTGAGAGAGGGACTAGCGATTAATCGGGATTAATCGGATTAGAATTTTATATGTATTTTTTCAAAATTTATATACATGTATACAAAAGTTTATACATAAATTTTCAAATATTTAAAGATTTTAACCACTTAATTGATAGTTTATATGCTAATTAATATCTATTTTATTTATTTTTATCTTTTAAAAAATCCGATTGTTAAAACCCAACCCATTTGTTAAAACCCAATAATAAAGAAAACCGTTCTATAATAAAGAAAACCCTAAGAATGGGCGAAGGCCGAAGGGAATGGGCGAACTTCGTCGAAGTGGGATCGGCTTTCAAGAGGGGATCGAAAGTCAGAAGAGGCCAGAGGGAATCAGACTCCGTCGAAGTTCAATCGCCAATTTCTTTTCTATTGCAATCACAAATTGTCTCTTCATGTTCGAATCTTCATCTTCCACTGCCTGGTACACAATTTCTATCGACCAGGACCACAAATTTCTTCAATCAAGTACACAAATCATCAAAAATCAAGACGAATTAGACCTAATTTTGGTTGACCGATTAGCCCGATTATCCCGACTGGAGCTGATTTTGACCGATTAGGTACGATTTTGACCGACTTTGACCGCCTAACGATTTTTCAGCCGACTAGCCTAAATTTAATCGGTTAATGGCCGACTACCGATTAATCGCGATTTTTACAACGCTGGTGTGTATTATAGATTGGGATGATGATTTGTGCATCATTTAACCAAAAAAAATAAATTTTTTTGAGCAAGCACTGTAATTATCTCGTTTCAAACTGTAAAACAGTTCGTTTGGTTTGTTTCAGTATTAATTTTTAACATGCTCAAAATGCCCAAAAGCAAAAGGCTCATATCGTAAAACTAAACCGAAACCAAACCACTAATAACGGTTTGGTTTTTATTTTTAATGGTTATATTATTCAAAAACCGTTGTTAACGGTTTGGTTTAGAATTTCATATAAAAACAGTAAAACCAAAATGTAAACACCCCTGTGTAACTAGTAACTACATAGATGATAGTCTGGTGGTCTAGGTATTAAAAAGTAAATAACATTTCTAAAATTAAATGTGTAACTACACATTTGTGCGTGTAAAAAGACTTTTATGATGAGAAGTATAGAAAAGGATGATTTCGGGGATATGATAGAAGACACATGTCATGGGTTAGATTCTTGATCTCACCCGGTTTTACCGGCCTTTCATCGCCGTGCCTTTGTGCGAGTGCTTGGGTCGGGTTTTCCCTGGGAATTGGTGGCAGGTGGGCTAGGGGCTCCGTCCGTCTGGACTAGTGGCCAACTTGGGCATTATTTACCCATTGGGGGCCGCGTATGAGGTACTCGGCAGTTGATTAATTGGCCGTTAAAAAAAAAAAAAAGAAAAGGATGATTTCTTTTCAAACTGATGCACAACCTTCTTTTCAAACATACACATCTCCATATGCAAAATTTGAGTGGGTGGAGATCAGCTAATAACGAAATTTGAGCATCAGTTTGAGAAAAAATAAACTTTTACACTTTTTATGTCAATTTCCTTTTTATTAGATCCTCGTAGGGCATAAAGCCATAAATACTTCATGCATGTGCGTATTATTTAACTGAAAATGAAACTATATATGGTGTGATAAATTGATGATATAAATAAAAAAACAATAATAAAGCTTTGAACCCCATAAAAGTGAACAATTTATTGTACATTAAATTCATTATATAATTTGATATAACAATAATCGCTGATGAAACCCCCGATCCCCCATTCCGGCAAGCAACTATCGCTGATGATGCTCACTCTAGTGAGCTACATAGAACCGACTCAAGTATTTTAGGGGCTTAAGACAAATACAAAAATTGAGATCTTTTTCATATGATAAAAATTATGGTTCTAAATTTTAAGAAACATAAAAATATGTTAATTTGTCTTTATTTACATAAGTATACTTATAACTATAGTTAACTAAGGATAATATAAATGATATAAACAAAGAATACAAAAAAAATACAATACTTGTTAGTTATATACACGGTCAATCTTTTTTAATTAGCATAATTACTCTATTACAACCAGAACATTTTTCTAAATCTTTCATTCGTACCATTAATAAAAGATTTATTTCAACATCAAGCAAATGTGTAACAATAACAAAGAATGTGTAATTATTTGAAAAGGGAGAATTTAAAATATATATATATATATATATATATATATATATATATTTAATAGGAGAGGACTCACTATTTTCCCATATTTAAAACGACAAAATAAATAACATAAACAATACCCGAATCTTTGGGGTCCTAAGCGCTTGCCTCAAAAGACTTGTTAATTGAAGCCGACATTGGAGATACACGGGCAACAACATCATGTCCCTCGTCTCCCTCTTTCGTTATCATCACCCAAATCTAAAGTTTACTTAAAAGGGTAAACTTTAAACTCATTCTGGACAACATATTAACATTGTTATTAAAAATATATATATAGTGCAGATTAAATTTAATTTTTTAATTTATATTGAGAAAAAACATATTTCTAAATTAATTAAAAGGTAAAAAGGTAATTTGATTATTTATATTATTTTTATTACATATTGTTGTGATTTTTCATTTTATTTTTATTTTCTTTTATTAAATTCAAACTAATTAAATATTGAATTTTTTTTATTTAATTTTAACTATTTAATTCAAATTGTAGAAAATAAATTGCTTACACGTGTATATTAGATATTATTTTACACATATATACTTATAATCAGTTTTTAAACCGAAAAACATTAAATAAATAATCAATAATTTTTATATGTGTAATTATACATAAATTTATAAACGTAAACACTCGTGCATACTTAAACTAGATACATAATTATGTACCACCTCAAAAAATTACTATATTTGAAATACAATAGTTTGTATATAAAATTATTTGATTTTTAAGATGTAATGACATTTGAAAAAGGAAAAAAGAATATATAATATTCATAATAACTTACAAATTTAAAAAAAGAAGAATAACAATGAAAAAAAATGAAGGGTTCCGATTTAGTCGAAAGGTTAACTACATAAAACCGGGTTAATAAAAGACACAAATTACATATTTTTTTTCAACAGCTAACGAGGGCTCAGCGGCATGCCTCTTCATAGCCCAAATGGATCCTCGGACCCAACAACCCACGCGCTGCGACCACAGTCCGCTACCAACTCCTCGGTATCTAAAGCCCAAGTGTTGGCGAGCGCTGAATCGAGCAAATCCACCTGCTATTCAGGAGGAACCAACTACGTGGTAAAACCCCCTACTGACCGTTTTGGCCAGGATTTGAACATATAACCTCACAAAGCCTAAGCTTTATGAGAATCATGGAGTGCCAGTTGAGCTACAAGCTCATTGGCACACAAATTACATATACATGAGACCATTGGTCCAACTTATCATTCCGAGCATGTCTTGTGGAAAATTGGAAATCTATTTATTGCGTGATTTTGAATACGTTTTTAGCATAGTTCTAGATCCTAGCTAGACAGGCCAGTACATCATGTCTCGTTTAACTCATCAATTAACCAAATTACATAAATAAGTTGTTTGCCAATGAGGCAGTACCTTAACAGTACCCTAAGATTCTTTTATATGAAAGGTCTTGGGTTCAAATCCATCTCGCAGCGAAGAAGGGGTCTGAGGGGGCCAGGGGGTTTTTTCAGTAGGGTTTCCTCCTGGGGTGGTTGTGGTGGCTCATGTGAGGTCCATGTAACTAAGCCTTGGTGATATGGCCTGGAAACAATAAGCTCACACGATTGAGACCTTCGCCGTTCAAAAAAAAAATACAAATAAGTTGTTTAAAAAATAAAAAACTTCACTGAAATGCTAACTTTTGTTTTCGTTGCACTCAAGTCTTCATGCACACTCCATTTCCGTATAATTTTTTTGATATATGTTAGAAGCATCACATGTCAATCCATTCGTTAAACTTTTATAGTAACAAGTTATTTATGTAATGTGCACATAAACAATGATTAACACGATAGCTCAAAAATGAAATAACTACGTATATTTTAGTTGATTATATATATGACGTGACGCCATCTATATAAGTTTACACAAGAAACTCATAAATACCAAACGTGGGCTTGTTTTTTTCCTAATTTTTCCTCATAATTTTTCTGAAATTCCGATCGAATTAATATCCAAATATCAATCTTTCTCAAGTATCAAGGTTAATATTTCACACAAACAGAGCGTCTTCGAGAGTTTGGGTGTATTGTATGAATACTAAAATTGGCCCATATATATAGGAAAAATTCATAAATTGATGATTATTAAAATAACAATAACCTAATTAACAATATAAAAACAATTTTGTTGTAACAAAATATTTTTTTTACATGTTTAAACAAATCATGATGTTTTCTTAACATTTTTTAAAGCAAAATTGTTGATCAAATCTTTATATATAAAAAACCAAAATTTCAAACCCTTAAAAAAACGAGCCCTGGGCGGTCACAATTTATGCACATGCGAAAGTTCGTCCTTCACGTAAATTTGAAGAGTAGGAAGATTCGAAATAAAACCTTAAAAAATAGGAAATAAAACCTTAAAAAATAGGAAATAAAGAAAAAAATGTTTTTTAATGAGAAAAACAATAAAGAATATGTTTTATAATGTGTAGAAATTCTTTCTAACCTATTTTCTTGCATTCACATATAAAGACATATAGAAGTAATTGAGATAAAAAAAATATTCATTCTTATAAAAAAATCAATATTTTTCTTAATATTTCATTGTTTTCATTATAAAAAAACATTCCTCTATTCCTTGTTTTTTAAAGTTCCCCCACACCCCTTGAAACATAGTAGAATATTTAATTGACAATTGACATTAGTTGTAATAAGTTTTCTTTTTATTTTTGAAATAAAGTAGAGGGTTTTCATGAGAAAACTCATGAGCTCTATAATATATTTTCAAAATATTATGCTACATGAATGCCATATGTAACAACATATCATCCTAAATACATTCAGTATCTTACTATTATAATAAATAAACATCTTTATTTGTCACTTGTCACATTTCTAAGACCATAAAATGTCACTTGTCAATTTTTTATGCTTTCATTTAAGTCTTTCTCTTATTAAATAAATTTACATTATCTCTTTCATTAAATAATTATAACAACAATATATTATGATATTATTTATCTTTTTATAATAGTTTTTCATTATATTCTAAATCAATTCATTTTATTAGAGAACATATTTTAAAAAAAAAAATTTCCCTAAAAATCAATTTTTTTAATAAAAGTTTTATTAAATACAATTTTTTTCAAACAAAATGAAATATATATCGAAAGTTATAAAAATGATAATATAAGTTATATTTTTTATCTTTGTGTGTTTAACGATAATTTTAAATTAGGTTCTTTAACTTTAATAACTAAAAAATACTACTTATTATCTTAATTTGAAATGGTTAATTTTTGAAAATAAACTAACTAATTAATTTTTTAACATTAGTTAGTTTAAAAATCTAAATTATTACAAATCAAGAAGTATCCTATTGTTATTAAAAAATTATTGTTTTGTTATTCAAAGTAATTATAATTTAATCATTTTATATCATATATAGTTTCACAATTTTTACATTTTCATTAGTAAATATTTAATATTTTATATTCAATCCATGTAACACATGGGTAATAACCTAGTATTATAATGTATCATACTACAAATACGTAATATATTACCTATAGGCAGACATGCACAAACCTTATAACCTGTTTAAAATAATCTTTGTATAAAAATCTAGTGTAAATTTGCGAAAATTTGTCTATACTCTATAATAAAATAATAGCAGTTTGGCCTTGCGACGTCTATCTAGGGTATCTACGTCATATTTGCCACCTGTCAACATCATATTAATTTATAACATTTTAAAAATTAATTTCATTTACTAACTATAATTTGGTCAAACTTGCAAAATTAAACACAATTTGATATTTATTTTCTTTCAATTTTTTTAACAGCTAACGAGGGCTCAGTGGCATGCCTATTCATAGCCCAAATGGATCCTCAGACCCAACAACCCACGCGTTGCGACCACAGTCCGCTACCAACTCCCCAGTATCTAAAGCCCAGGTGTTGCGAGCGCTGAATCGAGCAAATCCGTCTGCTCCTTAGGAGGAAACCCACTATGTGGGAAAACCCACTACTGACCGATTTGACCAGAATTTGAACCCATGACCTCACAGAGCTTAAGCTTTATAAGGATCATGGAGTGACAGTCAAATTTTTCATTTTCGATCAAAATTTAAAATTTTCTAATCTCATATTCAAAGAATTAATTAATTATAATCAATAAATATCAAATTCTATAAATTTAATTATCATGATACACAATTCAAAACATTTAACTTCAAATTAAGAAAAAAAGAATAACGATAATAATTATTTACTATGAATAGTTTCTAACTTAATATGTCAAATAATAAAAACTAGATGATTTTAGAAAAAGTCATGTTTCTAGATCTTAATTTTTATATATAATTTATTATATAAGAATGCACAGTTTGTTGATTATATACGTGCTTTGTATAATTATTAAAAGTATGATTATGCATACTTTCATTTATAATTATAACTAGGTCAATACCCTACTACACGCTTTAAATAAAAAAAAATGAATAGTCAATAATAATATGATGAATAGTTTATATAGCTTAATACATAAGTAATAAAATAATAATATTATTTATTTAAACACTAAGTTTATTAAAGTTTGTTTTTTTTAATATTTTGTTTTGAAAAACAATTATTGAATATTTTATATTTTATAATAATTTGGATTTTAAAAAATTGCACTCTTTTAAAATTATATATTTTTAATGCTTTAAAAACCTTTTTTAATTTAAAAATGTATAAAAGTATATTTAATATATTATTATTATTATTATTATTATTATTATTATTATTATTATTATTATTGAATATGTATGCATTTAATAGGAGAGAGATGTTGGAAAACTTTTATAAGGATAATATAAAAGTATATTTAATATATAATAATAATATTATTATTTTTAAATTTTGTTAGTATTACCATTTTTAACATACTTAGTCATCATTTATATTTTGATACATTTTTGGTTAAAAATTACAAACAATGTACTTTTAATTAATATAGATATTCTTTATGACCAAAACTAATTGTTATATATCTTCCTATCCTAATAAATAATTCCAAAAAATGCCACATGTCATTTTCTTATTATTTCAAAAAAAATGCTTATTTTTAAAAATAGAAACTTATAATTAATGTTGTTTACATAAATACACTAAATTAATACTATAATTAATAATAATAAATAAATTCATGTATTATTCTAATTTTCTTAACTAATCACAAAATTATTTAACTTATGATAACATTCCTAATTTTTTTAAATAAACATAATAAATTTAAATGCTATAAATCCTAAAATATGAAATAAAATTATTTAGTTATGTAAATTTATAAAGACGTTATAAAATCACAAAATTTTTATTTGCAAGCTCGTGTAATACACGGGTCTATAACCTAGTACTTAATAATCATTTACATTTTTTTGTTAAATATAACACTCAATTTTTATCATACCAAGTATGTATCTATTTATAAATTATATTGTTATTATAAACATATAAGAAACATATAAAATCTTGGATATAAATAAGTTTTGAAAATTTTTTAAGGTATTTTTGTTTTTTTTAAATGTTGAAACATTACTTTATTTGTATTAATTATTTACTGATGATTTATTAATAATTGTTTTAGTCAGTATAGTAGACAAGTCAATAATGTAGTTGATATCAATAAAAATCTTTAGATATAGTTATTGTCAATGTTTTCAATATCGGACCGGACGTCTTACTTGTTATTGTTCGGATCGGATTTAAAACAGGATGACAAAATAAATATATAATAAATTCCAAAAAATATCTAGAATTATACACACATTTAAATAAACAAAATTAATATTCAAACAAACATAATTATATTATAAAAATATATAGGGTTTGATTTTATTGTTTAATTCTTTAAATTTTATTTTTAAAAAAGAACTTGAAATCCGGTACGAGCAGTAAACCTGGTTCGACCGGTGAATCGACTCAACTGGCCAATTCGCTTGGGAGTGATTTGTATATTGATTTGGGCAGGCCGACCCCCCGGTTCGACCGGCTGGTCAACTCCGATTTTCAAAACAATCGTTATTATGCGTGTGCAAAATTTTCCTCTAAATTCAAATACATAACATTTGTAACTAACATATGTAAAATTATTCTTACAAATAAAAGATGGAAATATTATATATGCGTAACAATATTTTTAATTAAAAGAAAGATTAGTAACTAGTACTAAACACGCTAGTAAACAAATTTTAATTGATATAAAAAATTAGTTTATAAATATATAATGATTCTCGTTTAAATATAATCAAGTAATTGACCCTAATTAAATTTGTGAATATACTAAACACTACTATTAAACAAACTTTGAATGATGAAAAATCACCAATGGTATTTAATTTAAAGTTCGTCTATGCTTGTTTTACGGGTAAAATTTGTTTTTAGAATTAAAATAAAAAATGATATTAATATATTTTGATAATATGTTATTACGTCTTTACTAATATGGTCTAACCAAAGGAAAATTTTGATGAATTTGTTTTTTCCCCCCAAAGGGTGTTAGTTAGAAAAGTTATATATTCAAATGGGTGATTTAAAAAATATTTATCACAATGTGTGTTTTTATTTTTTTGTTTTTAACTAATTTATCACAGATTTTATAATTTCATCAACATATTATCATATTTGTTGATTGGAAAAAATAGAAAAATATTATAATGTGTTTTGACTGAATTAAAAAAATACTTAAAAATAAAGAAAATAAATGAAAAACAATTATTTTGATAAATAATTTTCAAATCACCTGTTCTGGTAAATAATTTTTCATCAACACTTATTTGGAAAAAAACTCAAATTTTGATACACCACAAATTTGAATAACATTATTAATATTATTTAAAAATCAATAAATAATAAATATACGGTTTATTAAACAGTTCTATATGTCCTTTGTGGCAAAAGATATCATGTAGGACATTAATTGCAAGAATAAATAATTTTTTTTAGGATAATCATGTAATTTACCATTCATAGATCAATTTAATCAATTTCTTAATTAATTTGACAATTTCAAACCTTGACCGAGAAATTGTATATTTGATAATTATTTAAAGTGTGTTATAACTTAATGGATTAGGTTCAACTAAACAGATTCTTTACTCTATAAGTTTAAGAAGTATTATTAACCATTAGATAATTAGATCAAATTTAAAAGAGAAAATTTAAAATTTTAGAGGGGAACGTTGTTAGAGGGTAATATAGTTATAACCACTACCCCCATCATTTTTTAAACATTCATAACTTTTATATACGATATTATTATTTTTTAAATATATCATAAAAACGAACATTTTTTATCTTTAAAATAAGTATAATGTTGCTACAAAAAAATAAAATTTTTTAGCTCATTTTGTTTAATTATCGTCATTTGTCTTTTTAAACGTTTTTGTATAGTTATTTTTTTTGTGTTTTTCTTACAGATAATTGTGTCTTTTTTACAGTTATTGCGTCTTTTTTTTAAATATCAATGTGTTATTTATACTTATCGTTGTGTCATCAATGCTTAACATTATGTATTCTGCAACATCATTATGTCTTAATTGTTTTGAAAAACAAAATATTGAACAGAAACACAAAAGACACAATAGTTTATACAAAAGACACAATGTCTATACAAAAGACATAAGACTTCACGGTATGCCCGGTGATTGGGCGTGGGTGGGGCGTGGCACACCGCCCCCTAGGGGCGTGAGAGGGGCGTGGGATCCTCGGCGTGAGTCGAGCAACGGGCGTGAGGGAGTGGAGACCGTTGGTTGTAGCCGTTGGGGAAGGAAAAGAAAAAAAAAATTCTTATTTAAACCATTCACATATTAAACCCAAAAAAATATTTCTCATTTCTAACATTCAACACAAAAAAATATCCACTCTTCCCATTTCAAACTTTCTTAACCAAAAAAATAATTTTCATGGATCCCAACCAAAACTCAAATTACTATAACCCAAACACTCCACCTAACTGAAACCCTAACACGCTACCTCCGAATTGGGTCTTTAGCCCTTCTCCAATAAATCCTTTTTTCGATTCAAACTGTTATCGACCCAATTTTGATTCAAGCCCACAACAAGGGTTTTATACATTCGTCGATTATGGTTCGAGTCAACAACCGCACGGGTTTGGACAATTATCTCAGGATGAAGTTATACCCGAGACCCAACCCACTACAAATGCCAGTCCAAGCACACAATCAAAACAAAGGCGTAGACACAGAAAGAAACAAACTGGGGATACCGAAACCGCTGTGGGAGGTTCATCCCGTATAGAAAAATGGACTACGGAGGAGGAGTTTCAACTTACAAAAGCTTGGATCGATGTGTCGGAAGATCCAATTGTTGGTAATTACTTTCCTTTTAGTTTTTTAAAATTGTTAATATTTTTTTTTATAAATTGTTAACATTTTTTTATTAATTGTTTATAGGTCGTAACCAAAAAGGACCGGACTTTTGGAGTAAAATCCGAAATCAATTTTTTCAAGCCATGGGTCGTGGGGAATATCGTACAAACGATATGCTCTCTAGCAAATGGCGTGACATGAACCTAAAGGTTAGAAAGTTCAACGGGATTTATTCCCAGAAATGGCAAACTCGTCGGAGCGGCCAAAGCGACGCGATGATCGCGCTTGAATCGGAAGATCAATACCGGGAAGAGTTTAACGCCCCCTTCACGCTTCAACGGAGTTGGGAGCTTATGAGGAAATGTCCGAACTGGATTCGAATCCCGACTTTACAAACGTCGGCCTCAAAACGATCAAAAGCATCGTCAACCGATAGCCCCGGCACGTCGGATGCTCGAGTGAATATAAATCTAAACGATCTCGACGAAGAAGAAGAAGACGACGACAACGAGATAGAGGATTTGACTCGTCCGACCGGGAGAGATCGCGCAAAAACCGACCGAGCAAGGGCGAGACGAGGCTCTTTATCTCAAACGACCCC
Organism: Mikania micrantha; assembly: GCA_009363875.1. Taxonomy (NCBI): domain Eukaryota; kingdom Viridiplantae; phylum Streptophyta; class Magnoliopsida; order Asterales; family Asteraceae; genus Mikania; species Mikania micrantha. The sequence continues at coordinate 80,244,723 of CM018680.1, read as the reverse complement.
GGATTATAACCAAGGAATAGAACACTTATCTCAACGAATCGGTGACTTTAACGAATTAAAACGGGAACGTCAACGTTTGGTAGAGTTACAACTTCTATTCACCAACACCGACCACTTAACCGGACTCGACCGCGAAATTGCCGAGCGGGAGAAGGTCAAAATTCGTAATAAATATAGAGATAATTAATTTGTATTTTTTTTATTAATTTTTAATTTTTTTATTAATTTTTTTTATTAGTTTGTATTTTTTTTATTAATTTTTTTTATTAGTTTGTAATTTTTTTTATTAATTTGTAATTTGTTTTTATTAAATTATATCTCAATTTAATTTAAAAAGGAATGATGACGTGGAGTGAGTGGGTAATGGGGTATTTCCACCAAAATGGTGGGGTGAGTGGTTGTGGTGAGTGCTTATGTGGCGCATACGTGGCGCATACGTGGCGTATACGTGGAGTGATTGGGTCATGTGGCACACCCAATAGTCTAATGGCTTGTACAAAAAACACAATGCATATACAAAAGATATAATGACATGTACAAAATTGTTCGTATACTCGTAATTTTGTCTTTTTTACAGGTAATTATGTCATCATTGGGATATGAGTAAGGTTTGTGTATATCCTTCCTCCCAGACCCTACTGAAAAGTGGGAATATACTGTGTAAATTGTTTGTTTGTTTATTTATATTCGTCATTGTGTCATCATTGTTTGACATTATGTATTATGCAACATCATTGTGTCTTAATTTTTTCACGAAAACACAACATTGATCAGAAACACAAAATACACAATGACCTGCACAAAAGATACAGTGACATGTACAAAAGACACAATGACTTGTACAAAAGACATATTAATCTGTATAAAAGATACAATGAACCAAAAAAACATGTTTTTTTCTATAGCAAAACTATACTAATTTTAAAGATAAAAAATGGTTGTTTTTATGGTATTTTTTTTCAAAAAATAATTACGTATGTAAAAGTTATGAACGTTTAAAGAATATGGAGGAGTTTGATAAAAAGGCAACAAAAGTAGACATGACTAAAAATACCCTACAACAACTTGATTTAATCATAGCAATTGATTAATGATCTAATGACTCAAAATTCTTTTTAGGCTTTTTAGGTTAAGAGGTTTATTTAGCTAAACTTAACCCATAACTTAATTATAATCATATAACTTGTTGTTTTAAAAATTACATACAACATGGAACATTAATCTAAACCCTTTAGTTTGGAGGTTGGGACTATATAAGATAGTCTCAAGCCAAATGGTTATATATGAGTTCAAATTTTACACAATACCAACTTCATCTATAAAATTCTAAGTTTTAAGTTCTAAAAATATAAAGTTTCTTTTAAATCTTGAAGACTTGAACACAATTAATCTTTAAGACGAATTGAACATGTTATTTTAAAAATAGGTTATAGATCAGAGACGTCTTAACCTTCTAATGAAGAGATTTTATTTATTTTAAAGTAAATTGCCAAGATAGTTCATATAGTTTGTTAATATTTCAGTTTTGGTATATATGTTTTGCTCATATGGTCTAAACTTTAAATATTGGTAACTTATATATATAGTCCCTTAGGTGATGAAAATTTGGTCAATCATTTGAGAGTAATTTTGTAACCTGAGATTTGTATGTGATATAAATGTTTAAAGTTTGGAATTATCTTAGTAATTTATAAAAGTAAACCACATGAATCATCTCGGTAATTTACTCTTTATTTTTGAATACAAAAGTTAAAGATAATATCAAAATAATTAATAGATTTATAATAGAACACATTTTAAACAATTTATCACTTATATATACAATATTTATCACATGTATGATAGCTGTTTGATTTTATAAAAGTGATTTTCATGTACGTACGTAGCATTCGATTCAAGATCATTAGTTTTAGTTTAATTCAGAGTGATGGTATATGTGTCATTTAGATTTCAAATAATTTCAGGTTGACTACTTGAAATACATCAAATTTAATATTGTAAATGGTTTAAACATATTATATTAAACTTTAGACACATCATGATAATTAAACAGCTTACGTCTTATTGTTATTGTAATTAATATAAACTCACCTTTATTTTAAATAAGCTATTGTAATGAAATGTAAAGATGTTATATGAATTAAAAGTTATGAAGCTAAATTTAATATATAAAATATATCAGCATTTATGTCTAATTTTTGTTTATATTATGCTATTTATATATCTATTTTTAAAGTCTCTTTACCATCTTACTAAGATTAAACCGACATTAATTCTTTAACCTTCTCTTCTCATGAATTTGCCTTTGAAGAATATATCGATTATATATGGAAGATGTATGATATATGATAATGTTTAATAAAAAATATTAAATAAGTAGTAATATATATTTTGATCGAAATTATAAAGTAAGTTTAGCAACAAAGCAATAATAATAAAAATAAAATGAATGGGAAACGAATTAAGGAGTTACAATCGTGACATATAACAAGTTAGTTATTCAAAATTAAATAGGTTGAAAAATATGTTTTACACGAATAAAATTTTAAAGATTTATTTTTTAAAAATTAAATCAGCTCATAAAAATCTGATGTTTATTTAATGAAATTAAACTATGTAGTTAATAGGGATGTATTCCATTAAAAACCAATTTTATGTTAGGAACTTGAGAACTGCATAATACACTTGTACATTATGCTTTAAGTTGTGTACATATAATGGTTATTTAAAATGGTAAAATAGTAACTTCCTCTATTTTAAAAGAAAATTACTTTTATACCCCTAAAAACATATGGTTCAAAATTAGTTCCTTTTGTTCTTTCATATTTAGTGGTTCTCAATGGAATAAGTCCCGTAGTTAATAATACCTAGATGAAAAAGAACCATACGATAAAATCTCATAGGATTTACCAATTCATTTACAATATAAAATTGAAAATAATTAATTAAATATTAATTCATATGTAGCATAAAAGTGAAGATTTATTTTGTAAAAAAAAGTTCAAATAATACATGCAACAAAAAATCAAATTAAATTGATCTGGATCTTTGAATGCTAAAAACATTTTGAATTATAATTTCAACTTTGATAGTGATATTACTTTTTATAAGTATACTAGGTTAGTATCCCGTGTATTACACGAGATGAATAAAAATATTATTAATTAATAGTTGTCAATAAAAATTTAAACTATATAAGATGATTTTTTTAATGTAAAATATGATTAAATATAATTTTATAGATTAAATAATAAAATAATTATATTATTTTTTGAACACTAATTTAGAGTTTGTTTCTTTAAATATTTCATTTTGTAAAACTATTATTAAAAATTCGAAATTTTTTAATAATTTGGTATTTTACAAAAGTGTGTTTTTTAACATTAAAATATTTTTAACGTATTAAAAAAGTCTTATTTTTAATTAAAAATTGTGTTAAAAGTATTTTTAGTATTTAATATAAAATATATTTAATAGTAGAGAGATGCGAGAAAACAAAATAAAGGTGGTTTACTGCTCTAGGAACACAACAAATATTCCTAAAAACCTTTATTTATTAGTTAAGTAATATTTCATATTAAATTCATTTATTTAATGATATCTATTTATAGTAAAAAACTAAAAAGTAATTATTAATCATTTATTTAATTATATATAATAACTTACTATAAATAAACTTATATAAAATATTTAAAAATATTTTTTTTGATATCATTTTTAATAAGAGATAAAAATACGTAATATAATATTAAGTGACGTGTGTTCTCTTTAAATTAGGGGTGTGCTCGGTTCGGTTTTTAGCTAAAATTGAAATCGAAACCGACATAGTCGGTTTTTAGTTATTAGGAGCCATTCGGTTTTCGGTTTTTTCGGGTTTTTTTTTTGTTTTTTGTTCTTTCTCACACACAATATTGAAAGTGTAAACATGTTTAACAATAACTAATTCATAAATTAATTGATCGAACACCAACTAATCAAAATAAAACTAAATAATTGTCATCATAATATTACATTTAAAAAAATCAAAAGTAAATAACTAAATATGCAATAATTACGGTTTTCATCTTTTAAAATGATAGTGTTCATATAATCCAAATCTTTATCATTTTTAACCGTAAACTACTTGTGTGTTTTATCCCGTTAAATAAGTATAAAAATATCAACATATATATATATATTAATTTTTAAAAAAGACTACATATCGGTTCGGTTTTTTTCGGTTTTTAGAATATTAAAAACTGAAACCAAACCGAATAATTCGGTTTCGGTTATTTTTCTGTTCAGTTTTCTTCGGTTATTCGTTCGATTCGGTTTTTTAGGATCGGTTTTTTTGGTTAATTCGGTTCTGGTTCAATTATTTTGGTTTTTTGCTCCACCCCACTTTAAATATAAAAAGGGTTAGGAAATAAGAATGAAAATGCACCACTTATTGAAAGGAGTTATTTATTATTATACATTAGGTTTAAAAGATGTGTATTACACTAGCTAAATCACAAAATACAACTAATAATTTATATACTTTTTGACTGTAATAAAAAGTGAGTTTGAATTAAATAAGATGTTGTCATTATAGAAATAAGAATAAAATATTATTATGTAAATAAGAAATATTAGATATTATTATGAAAATATAAGGATATTAAAAAATTAAAAAAGGTGTATTATTTTCTAGAACTTTTTTTTATTTATTATATATATAGATATTATCTATATATACAAAAACCAAATATGAAAGTAATGATTTTGATTTTGCATATGTAAGTTCAAATACATTTGTATGCAACTTAGGTTTCGTTTGTATTGTCAGCTTATATATTAAAAAATTATTAATCGATTCAAAGATATTGTTAAGAGGTTACCAAATTAATAGTTTAAGTGTAACCTCTAAATGATTAAAATATAACATTTTAAGTTATTAAACAACCTCTTGGTATCTTTGTCACAGTGGTAAAGGTTTTCCCATCCCACACACCCATTTAGAGGTGGGCAAAAAAACGGACCTGGAACCCTAACAGACAACCGGAACCGGTCATACCCGAAACGGCGGGCACAAACGGGTCCGGTTTTTCAGAAAAATTAGAACCGGAACCGGAAAACTGGAACTAGTTCCACCTATACCCGGCCAAAACCCAAACCGAAACCGGCCAAAAACCGGTTGGAACCGGTCGAAACCTGGAATTGGAACCGGCACCAGGTCTTGACTTTGTTGACCGGAACCAATTTAAAAAAAAAACGATTTGCGCACCTCTATACCCCTGGTCAACCCTTCTTGATGACATCTTTTGATTCGTTTTTTATTTGTGTTTTTTTTTTAATTCGTAACTTGTTTGTGTTTGTGTTTTATGTTTACGTTTATTTATAATAAACATTACATCTCCAACGAGGGTTGGTTAATTTAGAAGGCCGCTATGCGCTGCAGCACGCACACAACAATATCTGTTACATGTAGTTATTAAATTTAAGAGGTGTAACATAAGATAAACATGAAAGAAACCAAATCTCAAACAAAACATGCAACTAAAAACTAGGGATATAATTGAGTCGATCCAATCCAAGCCAAGTCAAGCCAAGCCGAGCCAGGCCTGGCTCAAGCTCAGTTCGTAAATTTTCGAGCCGAGCCTGAGCCGAGCTAAAATTTCTTTCGAGGCAAAAATTTTGACTCCAGCTCGCTTGTAAAAAACCTCGACTCATGCGCTAGCTCGTTTTTTTCCTCCACTTTACACATACATATAATCAAATATATAAAATCTAATATATATAAAATCCAATATAAATGTATATATACATACATACATATATATATGTAATTATATATAAAATCTAATACACACACACATACATAGGGAAGGGTTCTAATGCTAACCTTAGGATAGAGCAATAACCCATTAACCTCACCATATTTAATGATCAAATTAAAGATGCTTATCTAATGGTTGATATTAAACTATAATATAATAATGTAATTGATTTGAAAGAAAAGAGAAAAAGGGTATTAATGTAATTTGTTATATTAAATACTTTACCCCATCTTTTTTTATACATGTATAACTTTTTTATACTATAATATTTTTTTATAAAAATTGCACCATTTTACTCGTCTTTTTTTTCTCTTTAATTCTGTTATAGTCTTGACTAGTTATTTTTTAATTTTTTTTCGGTGTTCGTATTTACACCAATGTAACAAGTATAAAACTAACAAATTATTTGTAACGAGTTGTAACGAATTTGGGTTTTACATTGTTGTATAATAAATAGGGGTTAAGTTTAAGAGTGTAAACGAGCCAAGCCGTACCGGAGCTCGTTAATTACGTTATATTCTTGACTAGGTTTTTTATTTTTTCCGGATGCTCGTTAATTACGTTATATTCTTAATTTTGTAACGAATTTTGGTTTTTAAAGTACTAAAATGTATTTACAATCTTGTAAATATAATTTTTAAAGTATGAAAATGTATTTACAATCTTGTAGATATAACGAATTTTGGTTTTTATCAATAAAATGTTATAGTGTTTTTTTAAAGTATTAAAACGTATTACAATATAGTAGATATAACGAATTTTGGTTTTTATCAACAAAATGTTATAATATTTTTTAAAGTATTAAAATGTATTTACAATCTTGTAGATATAACGAATTTTGGTTTTTATCAACAAAATGTTTTAAAGTATTAAAATATATTTACAATCTTGTAGATATAATTTTTTTAAAGTATTAAAACGTATTTACAATCTTGTATATATAACGAATTTTGGTTTTTATCAACAAAATGTTATATTATTTTTTTTAAAGTATTAAAATGTCTTTACAATCTTGTAGATATAATTTTTTTAAAGTATTAAAACGTATTTACAATCTAGTAGATATAATTTTGGTTTTTATCAACAAAATATTATAGTGTTTTTTTTTAAGTATTAAAATATATTTACAATTTTGTAGATATAATTTTTTAAAGTATTAAAACGTATTTACAATCTTGTATATATAACGAACTAGGTTATAAACCCGTGAATACACGGGCTGAATAAGAAATACTAAAAAAAATAAATGTGTATGATAAATAAAATGTAGTTGATGAGATAAAAATTGTATAATGAAGGTTTATCTTAAGGATGTCAATTTTATGTTTTTTAAAAACCAAAATGGTACTCTTTTTGATACTTTTTCTAGAACACCTAACATAATTAGAACATGCTAGGCCAGGTTATATCTTAATTAAGTTGAAAATGACATTAATTAATGATAAGGGATAAGAACTTTAGTTGACAAGCATGGGAGTTGGAAGTTGTAACTAAAGTAAACAATATAAATATGAGGCAACATCCAATAACTGACTAACTGTTCCATAAGTCTCCCGTAAAAACTTAAACCATAGGGTGACAAGCTCCCAGTTAGAATGATCATTCCCCTTTTAACCAACTAATGTAAATTCAATATTAGATATTCAGGTCTTTTATCAGCTTGAAGGTCATTAACATCTAGACCTTCTTCTAAAGCATGAGCCTGACTACGTGGTAGCTCTGCCTTCATAGTTGAAAGATCCATGAAGTGCTTTATGACTTCCTCTAGTATCTCCTTTAGTTTTGATTTTCTTTTAGTATTTCTTAACTGAAATTTGAAAATAGGAGCAACTAAAATAAAGCAAGATCATGAGCATTTACAGTTGAATAATGAAATAACTAACGATGAACTAAAGATCTGAAATCCTACAACTTTATTTGTGATCTAAACAACTTAAAAAAAATAAGAAAAATAGTTTGATAGGTTAATATAAAGCAAGATCATGAGAATTTACAATTGAATAATTAAATAACTAACGATGAACTAAGATCTCAAATCCTACAACTTTATTTGTGATATAAACAACTAAAAAAAATAAGAAAAATGGCTTGATAGGTTAATATAAAACTAAAATGGCTTGATAGGTTAATATAAAACTAACCATTCTCGATACTTTTGTAACACTCTAACTTGTTCATGGAAAAGAACGTGAAGAACAACACACGCAACTTTTCCTCCTGACTCAATAGCTTCCTCTCTCCCACCATCATCAACCACAACAAAAGTACCTGCAACATAGTACAATCACTATTATGTTTCATGTGCAATTACAAAAATAGGGGAAAAAACGGCTTAAGGGCATGTTTTTTCTTCAAGAGAAGCTATAAGTCACAGTGGCATCTATGTTTCCTCTAAACTTGTCATCAACTTATACAACACGGCATGATGTAAAAATTTAAGTTGATCCACCAAACTAACACCACATCTCATTTTTTCCACATGCTTTTATGAAATTTAGCTGGGAAAATCGTCAATGTTTTTTTTACCTTTGGCATCAAGAACCTAAATTTACAAAAATGCAAATCAAATGATTATCTATCGCAAATTATGAAGATGTGGTGAACAATTATTGTTATACCTCATCAGATTGTAGCCTCACAGAGAAACAACTTTGGTTGAAGAATTAGTGTCTCATAATTAATTTTCAAATTATTCCTTCCACCTTTTGTAGCCATTTTTACCTTGATTTCGCTCAAAGAGTATAAAGTTCTGTAATTTGTATACAATTAAGCAAACTTCCTATGAATGTTACTGCTTCTACAAAGCTCTTTGACTGAAATCATTGATGATAAAGCATTCTAAGCGAAATAGTAATTTTGAGCCATGATTCTTCAAGGGCCATATTGGAATCCTAGACACTTTCAAAATTTTAAGCTTATACTACATATTTTTATAATCACAAGCAAATGATTTGACTACATGAGGATTCCAGCTAATTAAAGAATAACTAATAACTTGATTATTAATGATATATTAAAACACTACTACATAAATATTTGAAGAATAAAAAAACAAACTTACCCAGTATATTCCCACTTTTCAGTAGGGTCTGGGGGGAATAATGTACACAAACATTACCCCTATCCCAGCTGGGATAGAGAGGCTGCTATGAAAATTACAAGTAATAAAAAACTATCAAAGAAATTCTAAGTGATTTGATTGTTAATAAGAATATATGAAACATTAATGAAAAAGTAAATAAAGCCCTAAGAATATCTAAGAGCAACCTGGTAAGATCAAAACAACCAAAACATATAATCCTAACCTTGATTGTGTAATCAGTCTTCAAAACATCAATGCCCTTCAATAAAGTAATTGGTTTTGAATCGATGATTCTCTTTGTGTGAGTGATAAAACAAATAAGCAACATAATGATCAAAACAATAATAAAATTTAATATATATAAAACATAAAAATATTTAATTTACAAAATTATGTAATTGAAATCTGGTAGCTCTCAAATTTTATGTGCAGTAACCTGCAAATCCCATCGATACAACATTATTGAATATACACCACATCAAAGATGTTTCATTACATAAGTTGATAAATATAAACATATTAGATAACATACCTCAATTTAAGTCATTAATGGGATAACTAAGAAGATACTTAACCCAGGAACCGTTTGATCTCAAATCAAAAACCTGAGAAACCATATAAATAATCTAACCAAATGATCAAAAACTGAGTATACATTATGTTAAATGTTTTGTGTCAGCAGATATTAAATGATCTTTGATATCTAGATTTAAAAATCTAGTGTCCAACAATGGTATAGAATCCTATAATCTAAGAACAAACAAATTTTAGGGAACAAAGAATTTGCATAAATCTGATGTATATATAAATAGCAAAAATCAAAAAACACCCAAAAAAATAAAGGAATAATTTTATGGTTTACGCATAGAACATCAACAATCTGAAAAACATATTAATATGAGAAGAAACTTACAAGTGATTAAGGTTCTCGAAAGAATATTGTGAAGAAGCAGTTTGAGAATCAAATAGAACAGCCTGTAATTAGGGTTTTCAAAGACTTTCGGTATAAGATCTTTAGTAGGCCCAAAATTGATTTGGAATTAGTAGTAAAAATCAAAGAATGATCCATGGATGTTCAAAAGTTACCTAAACTTTCGATTACAGAGAAACACAGGTTGCAAAAGTGACGGCGATTAGATCGGTGGGTCGAACAACCGATGAAGGATTTAAATCTAGTTTAGAATATGCATGCTGATGAAGATTAGTACTGATGCCAATGAGAAGCTTCTGATGTTGCTCGTGATGTAGACGACAATCGATCGATTATTACGCAGACTACAACATCTATGGGTCATTCAAAACGAAGGATGCTTCAAATCCGGTTGAGGATCTGCCATCTAAATGAACATTTGTGGTGATGGAAGATGAGAAGAGTATTGTGGTGTTAATGGTGATGAAGAAGGCAACCGGTAGGGTGAATATCTCAACCACATGAGAGAACGAATTTAGGGTTTCTTTTGAAAGAGGGCAACCTGTGTAAATCGGGTTATAAGATGGCTTTATACACGGGTTAACAAATAGTCCCATTACCCATTGACCCGCGTGTAATTTCTTGACAGAATATGAGCGGGAAATGGAGTCTAAACCTTGTCTCATTGAGTGCCATGTGGCAGAAAAAAAGCTTGCTTTATTATAATACATAGATTTTGGTTTTATCAACAAAATATTATATTATTTTTTTTAAAATATTAAAATGTCTTTACAATCTTGTAGATATAATTTTTTTATATTTACAATCTAGTAGATATAATTTTTTTAAAGTATTAAAACGTATTTACAATGTATTGACAATCTTGTAGATATAATTTTTTTATAGTATTAAAATGTATTACAATCTTGTAGATGTAACGAATTTTGAAGCATCCGGAAAAAATAAAAAAACTAGTCAAGAATATAACGTAATTAACTAGCTCGGGATCGGCTTGACTCGTTTACACTCTTAAACGTAAACCCTATTTATTCTATAACAATGTAAAACCAAATTCGTTACAACTCGTTCCAAATAATTTATTATTTTTATACTTGTTACATTGGTGTAAATACGAACATCCGAAAAAAATAAAAAAACCTAGTCAAGACTATAACGGAATTAAATAGAAAAATAAGACGAGTAAAATGGTGCAATTTTTAATAAAAAAAATTATAGTATAAAAAAGTTATGGATGTATAAAAAAAGAGAGGGTAAAGTATTTAATATAGCAAATTACTAATTTACCTTTATCAAATAATAAAAGAAAAAGCTATGTGTTTATTTCTGATTGGGTAAAGAGAGTTAATGGGTTATTACTCTAAGAGAGGGTTAACATTATTTCCCAATCCTACATACATATGTATTATACATAATATGTATATTTATATATTATGTATAATATATATGTACGTGTGTAATATAATATATATGTGTGTGTATATAATTATATATATGTATATTAAAAATCGAGCCGAGCCAACCCTGGCTACAGCTCGTTTTTAACGTGATTTTTTCGAGCCGAACCTTTTTCAAACTTTTTTCGAACGAGCCTCGGGTCGCGAGCCTTTTTAAGAAACTATTGAAAACTGAGTTTTATATAATTTATTTTTAACATAAAAGATGAATCGACGACCTTAATTTAACGTTAACGTTGATCTTCTCTTACAATCTCAGACAATTCTAATAACGACTTCTTATGCTGCTGCTGTGCATCACCACCATCATCATCATCATCACCTCCATTGCTTCCACCCTTCATCTTCACATGCATCCCATACACATACGAACAGAATCCCCACAAACACATCACCGTCGCCACCACCTTCGGCCCCTTGAATTCATCACCGTAAACCACCACTCCCCCCACCACATTCGCCGCCATCAACGCCGTCATGCATATCCCACCAGTCAACGACGTCGTCAGAAACACCATCCCCGCCGTCCCCATGAAACACACCTGCCACATCACCACACTCAACCCCAACGCAACCCAGTACCCGGTGGCTCCCAGATCAAACACCGCAACACTCTCGTGCTTCATCTCCTTAAAACCTCCGGCCATTGCCATCGCCACCGTGGCGACGCCAGTCGCCACCGCCTCCATCACAAACTGCATTTCAATAACCATCGCATAACAATCCACCTTACTGTAAATCTTTTCCATCACAGGTAGATAAAGAGCGAACAACAGTCCCGCAGATGCGGTGGAGAATAATCCGGTGAAGTATTTCCGGTTTGTCAGTCCCTCCGGCCGATCTCCGGTGGAATTTAATGCCAAAAGAACACAACTTAACGTTAAAAGAATCACACAATTCAGATTCAAGAATGTAATCTTTTGTTTCACGATAATTATCGACAGCAGGAGAGTGAACGCCAATTGGGATGATAAAACCAGTGCCGACGTAGAAAGAGGGAGATACGAATTCCCCCATGAAAAGCAAAGATTACTGAGCACCAACATCAATCCGATCACAAAACATAACACGAACAGATTTCCATCAAAACCCAAAAACGGTTTACGTACATCATCAACATGTTCATGCTGTTGATCATCAATCTTGGGTCGGAAATGGCTTATGTAATACGGGAGGTATATGGGGATTAACAAAAGTGGGAATCCGGCGGATTGAACCCAAGTTGAGACCCATCTGCTAGATCCCTTGTGGTTGAAGTAGAATTTGATCAGAAGTGAAGAAGAAACTGATCCAACGAACAGACAAATGTAGTTGATGATCAAAAGAAGTTTATAAGTTTTACCATCAAGTTTGGATTTTTTGTTGGAAGCAGTGAAAATGGTGCGATTGGGTTGTCGATGGTCGTCTCCGGCGAAGTGAAGATCGCCGGAGCATGTTGAATGCGGTGAGATGTTCATGTTGAGGGGTGATTGTGGGGACAAATGAATTTAAAGAATTGATTTGGGGAAAAGTGAGACGGTCAACGAGAATTGGATGAAATTGGACATGTGTTAAGTAGGTCGTACCACTTGGCACCAATTTCATTTGATGTTCGATCGGGTGTAGATTTTGTGTGGTATAACCGACTGAAAAGTTATTTTTAGTGAAGTGTACGACTAATTTACAGGCTTTAATTTGTATTTATATTTTTTTAAATGTATGATAAAATCAATCTACATTTAGTTCTTTACCATAAATAAATGACTTGCGAGAACACATGCTTTTTACAATGGTGAAAATTAGTATTTTTTTTAATGATAATATAGGATTTGAATTGTAAGTGATACACATCTATTAACTACAAGTTTACACTTCCTGTTAGAGGTTGCAGGTTCAATTCTTATTGTTGTTAAAATTTTGTGAGATATGACAATGACGCGTGATCCGGGCTATCACCCGGCTTTGTGTCCTAGCTAAAAGGGTTTTACGCGGCAAGGTTAAAGCTTCCTGTCCGGTTTTTTCTTGGAACGGTTGGTTGACGAGTCTTCAACTCCAACCAACTTGGCCCGTCAGGAGGTTGGGTGGAGCCTCCGCTTTAATCACAGCATGGGGAACCTCTCTAATGTCACTGAAAAATGCACTGTTACAAGTGTAGCATGAGTGTAAGGCTAATGCTTCGATACTCAGTCACTGTACTATGGTGAAAATTAGTATTTTTTTTATTGATAATATAGGATTTGAATTGTAAGTGATACACATCTATTAACTACAAGTTTACACTTCCTGTTAGAGGTTGTAGGTTCAATTCTTATTGTTGTTAAAATTTTTGAGATATGACAATGACGCGTGATCCGGGCTATCACCCGGCTTTGTGTCCTAGCTAAAAGGGTTTTACGCGGCAAGGTTAAAGCTTCCTGTCCAGTTTTTCCCTGGAACGGTTGGTTGACGAGTCTTTAACTCCAACCAACTTGGCCCGTCAGGAGGTTGGGTGGAGCCTCCGCTTTAATCACAGCATGGGGAACCTCTCTAATGTCACTGAAAAATGCACTGTTACAAGTGTAGCATGAGTGTAAGGCTAATGCTTCGATACTCAGTCACTGCACTATGAGGCAACGGTCTTGCCGTTGCATCAACCGTCGTTCCAAAAAAACAACTACGAGTTTACTAATGTGTTATGTAGGTAACCTCACATTAAACAAAATAAAAACATAATCTTAAATATCAAAACTTAAAATCAGATAAAATATGTCATTTTGTTATAAAATTTTAGAGAGACTCTTTAGCTACGCCTTTTGGACAATTGATGACGATCTTTTAGGTGTGACCCGTCGCCGCTAAAATGATGTTTCTTGTATGGAAAAATATGTACCTTCTTCAAACCTTTTTTGAAAGTGTTGCGAAAAACCAAACTAACCAATAGTGTTAGTAATTTGTCTTTTCATAATCATATAATTTGTTTGATAGTTATTTCAAAAACAAACATTTACATATTTTCTCTATATTTACTCAAATAAAAATGTCAATTACACAAGAGTAAATATATAATTTATAAAGATTTTCAATAATTAAAGTGGGATATATGTAAAAAAATCCCTTTCGAAATCTCGTCTATGTATACGAGTATGTGCTGCTAAAAAAACAATATATGCGTGTATGTATGTTTTTGTATATTGATATATGTATGTGTGCATATGAATCAATTTAAGAAAGCAAAATAATTATGTTGCTATATCACATCATTAATTTGATTTTGCAAACTATTTTTTTAAGATAAGGTAAGAGCTGTGGTTTGAGAGATGTTGAATAATTTTATTCTTTTATTAAATCACATTCAACTTTATACAAAATTAAAATAAAATAAAAAGTAAATTTCATGGTTGATGAGGTGAGTTAATTTATTGATGATATTGGCCACAAAAGACACCAATAAAATACATTTAGAAATCAAATTGGTGTGTAGAGTTGTGGTATTTTATAATCTGTCAAGCACTAGAGATACACTCATACACTTAATTAAATATCATCTTTCTTGTTTTATTGTGTTTAAGTTTATTATTATTTTTTCTTACAATTGTAGAACTACTTTTCTTCAATCTACACATTTTCTAAGTTCACAGTTTACAAAAAGAGTTCGAATGAAACATGAAGTGGGGAGATAGCTAGGGACATGGTAGATAAGATAGCGTGGAACACATTTAACAACAGTAAATATAACCGTCATTACCAAGATTACGGTGTAATTCAACTTCATCACGAGTCATGCATAGACCCGACAATTTTGACCCAAAGCAAGAAAAATCGGTTAGTTTGGTTGAATAAGTATTGTATTTTGGGTTGAAATAGGCAGCATCATAACTAGGGGTGTTCACGGTCCGGTTTTTACGGTTTTTAGGTTAAATCATAAACCGAACCGTTAATAAAGGTTTTTGAATACTGAAAACCAAAACCGGGCCGTTAAAAATAAAAACCGAATCATTATAAACGGTTTGGTTCCGGTTTGGTTTACGGTTTTGGCATGTTAAAAAATAAAAAGTAAAGGCTACTTTAGCAAAAAAAAAAACTTGTATCACTAACATGTCCAAAATTATAAACTGTGTAAAAAAACATTACAAAACTTGTTATAAAATACAAGAAGTAAAGTATATTTACTATTACAAAACCTGTTATCAAATACAAAATTTGTCTAATGTTATCAACTACAAAATTTATTTAGAAAACATGATATCCAAAAATAAACCAGCAAGTTCAGAAACAACCAACTTAACTAAATACTATATACAAAATCAAAATGCATACACACACACACACATATATACATACGGTCCGGTCTACTTTTTTATGACCGGGTTTTGGCAAAAATCGTAAACCAAACCGTTCATTACGGTTTTGAACTTTCGAAACCGACCGACCAAATGTTTAGAAAAAACCGACCGTGAAACCGAACCGATGACCGGTTTGGACGGTTTCGCGGTTTCGAACCGAACCGTGAACACCCCTAATCATAACATATAACAAGTTGAGATGAATAACATCTTGTCTTCCTAAACAAACAAAAAACAAACAAACTTACCCAATATATTCACACTTTTCAATAGGGTATGTGGGGAAGGATAGACACACACCTTACCTCTATCACAGTTGAAATAAAAGAGGCTGCTTCGAAGGAGTCCCCTGCTCAAAGTTACCGTTTGAAGTTGATCATCCCAACATTTTTAACATTATTTTCATAAATTAAGTAAAATAACGTTAAAATTAGTGCAATTTGTTTTGGCTCTTTAAGGGCCCATACACATATAAATTATATGTGTGCACCGCAAATGGGGCGTTAAAATAACATCATAACACAATGCGGGTTAAAATGAGTAACTTAAAAAGTATGTGAATAAAATGAATTCAAATATATAATAATTATAATAACATGTCTGATGAAAAAATCATTAAAGATTATTAAAGTATACTATTTGTTTAGTTACAACTGATTTTAACTTAAATTAAGTTGAAATTTTTTTAAAAAAGACTCATTTAGACTCAAATTGATATTGTTTAAAACTAACTCTGACCTGCACCTATCTTGACTCAAACCCTTTCTAATATGTTACTAAAACCAACTAGAGGTGATCAAACCGGTTTTTTTGCTCAAACCGGTTCGGTTTGGTCAACGGATGGTCAAAACCAGTTTGGGTGAAAACCGATTCGGTTTAGAAACCGGTTTGGGAGATGAGGATGTCAAACCTATAGGAACCGGTTTGAAACCGGTTTGGAGTAGGGGTGTTCAAAAAATCCGAAATCCGAATCGTATCCGAAACCCGAAAAAACCGATCCGAATTAAAGATTCGGATATTCGGATAGATTCGGATATGATATCCGTTTTCCGAATTCGGATCGGATATCCAAAATCCTGTTTATTCGGATCGGATATCCGAATTCAATCCGAATAACCCGAATAAACCCTGTTTTACGGGTCGTTTGGATTATTCGGATAAAAAATTGGTTTATTCGGGTTTTTCGGGTAGATTCGGATCGGATAGAAAAATTTCGAATTCGGATCGGGTCGGGTTTCGGATAAGGTCCTAAAATTTTCAAATCCGAACAACCCGATCCGAATAACCTGAATAAACCGTTATCCGATCCGATGAACACCCCTAGTTTGGAGGGGTTGAAACCGGTTTGGAAACTGGTTTGAGAGATGAGGATGTCAAACCTATTACAAACCGGCGGTTCGGACCTATTTGGAAACCGGTTTGAGGGGTGTCAACTACCGGTTTGGGAATCCGAACCGGCTTTTTTGCCCATGTCTAAAACCAACCCAACCCACCCATTTGGTTAGGCTTAATCATAATCTTTAATGGAACCCAATTGTTCCATTTAAGACTCTTCTCAAAGTAACAACAGTAGGATTTTTAAACGACGGTAGGATTTTTAATGAGGATGCGAACCGAAACACATTGAGGACTCGCCCGATGAGGATCCTATTCGTTGCCATTTATCTCTTGAAGCATAATCTTGCACTGTTTAAAGTCCTCAAATTTTAAAAAAAATTTAATCCTTTAACGTCCCAAAATTTTAATCTCGACCGTTCAAAATCTTGAAAACCTTCTAGAAGCAGCCGTTCATAGCGGTTATGCAATCTCTCCCTTATTAAACGACGAATATTGACGTTTTACACCAAAATGAGATTTGTGACACAAAGCGAAAACGGTTTTGATTTTGACGATTATTGATAGTTTACACTATTTTGATTAAATATTTCAAGCGGAGATTTGGGGCATGGAGCAAGATTGATTTTAGTTCAGTTACTATTCTATCCTCGTGTTAAATAATGTGTGACAAAAATTAAAAAAGTGCTAAAAATGTGTGTGCCTGCACATATACACTCAAATACATACACACACATATTAAGTAGGATGATTGTTTTTTCTCTTGTATGTTACTCCATAATAAATGTATTATTATAAGGTGAGTAAACCACAATAAGTTAAGCATAATAACATATAAACATAATTGAATTTATTATTTGTATTTTCCAATATACTTTACAAATAAATAATTTTATCTTTAAAACATTTGTTTCAATTATGTTTACTTTTTTTCTGCTATAATTTTTTCATTTCTGTAAAATTTTAGGAAGAAACGACCAATGTTAAAACTATTAAGTATGATTTTTATTTCAATTAATATAAATTTCAATTACAACAATCATTCTTATAATATCTTTTTTACAATACATGATTGTGTAATGTTACATTCACTTTCAGAAGTATCATACAATATTTTGTTTCGGTAGTTTATGAAATACTGATTTTCTTATACATGTATTTGGATATTAAACAAATATTTATTTCTTTTCCTTTAAAATGCATAAAAACAAATTTCTAATTATGACATCGTATTACCCCGTCACCTAACGAGTATAAAACTAATTAAGTCTGGCCACTATAATATTTTCTAACTTTTTTTGCTATAGATCTGTAGTGTGTTATTTGGTGAGAAACTTTCTAAGCTATTGATATTGTCATATTGCCCAACTTAACAATTAACACCTTAACCCGAACACGATGAAATAGAAAAAGAAAAATCCATTAGATAGTTAACAACTATTCAATTTCAAAAATAATTGTTATAACTATTTCAAAAATCTGCTAATACAAAGAAAGTTCAAGTTGATATGGTTTGTTGCTTAAATAAAAAAAAATAATAATAAGAGAAGAGCAAATTACTAACCAACGAAAAATAGAAAAATCTAGATTCGAGCTTGAAGATCACCAATGAATAAGTGTTAAGTTTACGAAGCCAACAAAACACATGTTTGGTTTGTTATCATTCATATTGTTTATGTGGCCATTATTAGAAAACTTTTGGGGTTTGGAGTCGCTCATTTATCAAAAAGACAAACTACATGTAAACTATTTAACCAAAAAAACCTTCTAAGCTAATGGTTTCCACCTTAATTCCTGTGAGAGCTCTTGGTTCAAATTCGGGCTAAAGACATATTTGTTGAGCCAAGGTTTATGAGTTATCATGTTGTGGAGTTCCTTCTGTGATAGGCTTGAGTTGTTGAGTGTTTGCCTCAAAACGTCAAATTTGAGGGACGGTTGAAATTATATCTTATGCGTCTCCATTACAAGTCGTTCAAAAAAAAAGTAACTATTTAAGGAAAGGATGGGCCATTTGACCCAGATAAAAGAAACCCATCTCGCCCTATAGCCATACAGTTTGTGCATTTTCTACCCATCTTCTTACCATTAGATAAGAAGCTATTTTATTTTCAAATTTCAACAAAAAATTATCCCCTTTCAACATTCAATGGGTAGTATAATTATCACGTTAAATTAAATTTTTCCTACCAAGAGGAATGAAGAAAAGTTGGTTTGTTTATTCACAACTAAAAAAAAATCAATTGGGTTCACCATTGAAATTAAATATGTTTTTGTCTTGACTTTAATAGTATACTTTAAATGATCACAGTGAATCGACTGCCAAATCTTCTACTAGTACACGGACGTGAGTATGGACCGATGGCCTTACTAGCCTTGATCGTTACAAAGGCAATACTTATATCCTAACGAAAGAAAAGGTTTCTTTAAGAGAAACACGATTAAAATAACAAAACGTATCTATTATTCATTAAATATTACAATTATAAACAAACAAACAAACTTACCCAGTATATTCATACTTTTCAGTAGGGTCTGGGGGGAAGGATAGACACAAACCTTACCCTTATCTCAGTTGGGATAGAGAGGCTGCTCCGAAGAAGTCCCCGGCTCAAAATTATCGTTTAAAGTTGATCATCCCAACATTTTTAACGTTATTTTCACAAAATAAGTAAAATAACGTTAAAATTAGTGCAATTTTACTTTAACCCTTTGAGGGTCCACACATATATACATTATATGTGTGCACCGCAAATGAGAGGTGTAAATATTACAATTATATCATAACAAAAACAATTCAACATCACCATCACCATCGTTGACTAGACTTGAGTTGCCTCGACATACAACTTGGCTTCAAATACGACCTAGCCATACACAAATACAAAATTATTTTCATTTTTGTAACATCACTTTTAGTTTTGTAACATTGGATCATGGGGTTATATTAACGACATTTAAAGTCAGGTAAACGTAGAAAGAGGGATGGAAGATGGAAAGTAACAGTCTAAGTAGTTGGGATTGACTCGTTCTACCATCTTTCTAACACCCGTTTCCTTTACGTCATACCCATGAACCACAACCTTATAATTTATTTTTATTTATATATTTATTTATTTATTTATTTTTTTAAGTCGTCTCTTGACTTGCACAAAAACAAATTCCACAATCACCAGTTCTGAACTATAAACCCCTGCACCTCCCCCTCTGTTTCATCAAACTCATAACTAATATGATGAATACGTGCGGGGGAGTATCGGGTTTCGGGTCTATACCGAAATCGAATATGATGATGGTGGTGGTCATGATGATGATGATATGGGTTATGAAGGAAACTGAGGGGAGGTTCGTGGTGGAGAAGAACAGCATAAGTGTTATTTCTCCGACCAATCTCCGATCAAAGCATGATGCAGCCATAGGTAACTTTGGGGTGCCGGATTACGGTGGTTCGATGGTGGGTACGGTAGTTTATCCTCAGAAACCGGCATCTGCTTTCGGTTGTTCACAGTTTGATGGTGATAAACCGTTCAAATCGAAGTCTTCTAGGCCTACTATTCTTCTTCTTGATCGCGGAGGTAATTGATGTTTGACTTTGACTTTAAGTTTATGGTTCGTTGGCGCACGTGATTCCTATATTTTTTATTCGATTTTGTTATAATTTTTTTTTAAACATGTTGTCTATTTATAATAAAATGTGTTAGGTTAATTTGGTTCACTTTTTTTTTTGAAGTTGCTGATATAAAATATTGAGAGTTGATGATCAAAAAAATAATTTAATAAAGTAAAGGTATAATTAAAAAGTATAGAAAAATTGTTTAACGCTAAAAACATTTTTAAAAAAATAAAAAATATTGATGATTTAAGTTGCAATTTGGCTGGTTTTGACTTTTGGATGAATACTCGAAGTAAAGCCGCTAATCAAGATTTCAGAAAACTAAAAATCAAATTAGCCAAGCTGGGTGGCTCAGCCGGCTTGGCTGGAACATTGACGTTTGAACCGGTTTTTTTATTTTTATTATTTTTAATTATTCGATTGCATTAAAATTTTGAAAACGACAATATAATTCATGGATATAATAATATGCATAACTATATGTTTAAAAAATAAAATAAAATAAAAAAGTTAAACAGTTTGTTTGGTTTATACGATCGGTTCCAAGCCCCGACCTGTCCACCGAACCACTAAATGTAACACACAACCTAATTTAGAGTCAATATCATCTGCTAGCCGGGTAGAGTTCATGACTTTGTTTTTATTTGCTGAGTGAGCTTCCAATAAGTTACTCATCACTAAAAACAAGGTAAAGCATATAATATTGGTGGCTAGGGGCGGCCCTGAGAATTGACGTCTCCCGGACGAGCCGGAAAAAAAGGCCCCCTAGCGAATTAAATATTAAAGTGGAGGTGTTCAAAAAACCAAAAAAATGTTTAATTTCGAAAACCAAAACGTATTCGTAACTTAAAAAATCGAACCGAATTCTGAATTCGGTTTTCGTTTTGGTTCTAGCTGTATCCAAATTCCAAATTCGGTACCTAACCATATCCTAATTTCAGTTTTTAATTCCAATTTTTTTATAAATTTAGTTTGTTTGGTTAACCGATTAAATCGAATTCAAATTTAAATTTATTATCTTGTTAATAATAATATATAAGATTGAATTCGGTTTACTCGGTTGAATTCGGTTTATTCAGATCGGTTTATTTGGTTTTTAATCGGTTTATTCGATTGAATTCGGTTTATTTGGATCGGCTTATTCGACTTTTAAGCAGTTTATTTGGATTTCAATCTGTTTATTTGGTTTTAACCGAAATTGGAACCAAACCACTTCGCGAATTCGGTTTGGTTTTTTGATAATGAAAAAAAATTGAAAACCGATTAAACCAGACCGAATAAACTGTTAACCGAACCAATGGACATATTTAGTTTAAAGGGCATGAAAGTAACTTCATATACTTTAAAAAAATGACTTTTTGCACCCACTAAATAATGTATTTATAAATGTTTTTTTTAGTTTCATTCGCCTTATTAATTCTCATTTGAATGGATCCCTATATATACGTATATATAAAAAATTTTATGCCTCCTAAAAAATGGGCCCGGGACGGGGGTCGGGTTTGCCGCTCCCCCGGGCCGCCCATGTTGGTGGCAAACAAGATTGGAAGTTACATTAACAACGAATTGAATCGTATAATCACAAACCACGGGTCTTGCTCTGATTTGAATGATATACTTGGTTTCAACAGTTGATTCGGTTATCTTGTTAGTTAACTTGTCTACAATTGTTAGTTAATTCGGTTATCTTCTTATTATTTAGTATCATATCATTTACCTTCAATTGCAGAATGCTACTTTGCTTTAAAGGCATGGAATGCACAGCAGGCAGGTGCTGCAGCTCTAATAGTAGTTGACAGCGTCGACGAGCCCCTCATTACCATGGACTCACCCGAGGCCAGCACCACTGCAGACGCCTTCATTGAAAAGCTAACCATTCCATCAGCACTGATCCACCTATCTTTTGGTCAATCCATAAAAGACGCCTTAAAAAAAGGTGACCAGGAAGTCCTATTAAAGCTCGACTGGTCCGAGTCAGTGCCCCACCCGGACCAGAGGGTTGAGTACGAGCTATGGACCAACAGCAATGACGAATGTGGGGCCCGTTGTGATGAACAGATGAATTTTATCAAGAACTTCAAAGGTCATGCTCAGATCCTTGAAAGAGGTGGTTACACGCTGTTCACGCCACATTATATAACATGGTACTGTCCGAAACCGTTTGTTATGAGCGATCAATGTCGGTCTCAGTGTATCAATCAAGGGCGCTATTGTGCACCGGATCCCGAGCAGAATTTTGGAGAAGGGTATAATGGGAAGGATGTGGTGTTGGAGAATTTGAGGCAGCTTTGTGTTCATAGAGTTGCTAATGAAACCAACAGGCCTTGGGTATGGTGGGATTATGTGACTGATTTTCACATTAGATGTTCCATGAAGAAACAAAAATACAGCATAGAATGTGCTGAAGATGTCATCAAGTCACTTGGTAATTATTTCTTTCTTTCTCCTTCATCAAGATGATTTATACTAGTGATATAAATGAGTTGAGCTACTCATAAATTACTCGAGATCAGGTTGTTATAGGCTCGATTTGAATCGAGCTTGGATGTGAGCTCGAGTCTATATTGAAGTTCATTTATTAAAAATTGTTGAGCTTCATATATTGAGCTTCATAACAGGTTAAACCCAAGCTAAACTTAAGCTTGAAAATTTCATGAGGCAAGCTTAAACTTTAGAGATAGAGATCAAAACAATACAAGTTTGAGCTTGAGCTCTATTAAGTCAGCTCAAGCTTAGGTGAGCTGACACTCGAATAGTTTACACCTCTTATTCATACACCAAAGTTTGCTTTGATTCATGCACCAACTTATAGGGGTGTGATGCATAAATCAAAAAGTTTGATACACGAATCACCTGCATTTCATTAAAATTTATGAGTTTAGACCTATAGAAAATAGCTAACTGAGTAAATTTGTTTAACGAATCACCAGGACTACCTAGTGAAAAGATAAAAAAATGTATAGGCGATCCTGAAGCTGATGTCGAGAATGAAGTTCTAAAAATCGAGCAAGATTCCCAGGTTTCATTTTCCTTTGAGTCACGAAAACAACAAAAAGAAAATAATAATTAAGACATACTGATTTTTGTTTTTGTGCATAATAAGGTTGGACGAGGATCACGTGGTGATGTAACCATCTTGCCAACACTAGTAGTTAATAACGTTCAGTACCGAGGTAAGACCTGTTTGACCACTTCTTTCAGGATTGGTAGCAGTGTTTTAACATGTTGACAGTTAACATATGTTTTTCGTTCATTCTGAAGGGAAACTTGAGAGAACTGCTGTATTGCGAGCTATATGTTCAGGATTTAAGGAGACAACTGATCCTCCTATTTGTTTAAGCGGAGGTATAATTTGATTAGAAAAAGTCAAAAGTCAACACATTCATGAACTTAATGTTAATTCTTATATCTCATGTATGTTATAGATCTTGAGACAAACGAGTGTCTCGAAAATAACGGCGGCTGCTGGATCGACTCACAAAATGACATAAGTGCTTGCAAGGTAAAGAAAGAAAAATAAAACGCTCAGTTCATTAAAAACTATTGTTCCCTTGTTTCATAAGGTTTTTTTGTGGTTTTAGGATACTTTTAGGGGAAGGGTATGTGAATGCCCTTTGGTGAATGGTGTGCAATATCAAGGAGATGGATACACCTTTTGTAAAGGTATGCATACGCCCAAGCAGAAAAAAAAAAACTTCAACTTGACTAGCATATGTTTCATGCTTTATAATATTGGATTGTTTATATGACAGCCGTTGGACCTGGTAGATGTACGGTCAACAACGGAGGATGTTGGTCAGATATAAGGGATGGAAAGAAGTTTTCGGCTTGTTCAGTGAGTGCCATTTCTTAAAGTTTTTCTTTTTAAAGAAGTTTGTGTTTCGGGTTTGCCCATTTGATTCATGTTTGTTTTACAGTTGAACAACGTGACTGGTTGCAGTTGTCCCCAAGGTTTTCATGGGGATGGTCATACTTGTAAAGGTGAAATATTATGTTTGCACCCATTGATTACTTGGTTTATGTTTGATGTTTTCTGTTATGTAATTGTTTGGTATGTGTAGATATCGACGAATGCCAGGAAGGTTTAGCTTGTCAATGTGATGGGTGCACATGTAAGGACACTTACGGTGGATACGAATGCAAATGCAAGGGGGACAAACTATATATAGCTGAACAAGATACATGTATTGGTAGGATATATGTGCAAAACAAATGTTCTATATCTTGAAAGCAGGTTGAAGACGAACAACCCTAATTTTTTTTTCATTTGGATTATGCAGAAAGGAAGGCTTCAAAGTACGCTTGGTTCATTAGCTTGTTGGTACTAGGAGTGGTGGCAAGTGCTGGTTTAGCCGGCTACATATTCTATAGATACAGGCTAAGGGTATGTGTAATTACCAAAAGTTCAATCTTTAGACCTTATACAACTAGTTTTATAGATGATTTTACCAACGATTACTGAAACAGGCATACATGGACTCGGAGATCATGGCAATTATGTCTCAATACATGCCTCTAGACAACCAGCACCAAAGTCAAGTGATTACTCATGAAAACGAACCTCTGCATCAAACATCAACCGTATGATGAATAAGGTAATTTATCACTTTATTTATTTCATGACATCTTTTCCTAAGTTTTACTTCTTCTTACAAGAGTTTCCATGTGTAGCATGGCAACAAGTGGTAGAAGAAATGCAGGACCCATGTTACAATTTTCAGAGCAAGGACTTGAATTATGCATGTATAAAGTCAGATAGTGAGATGTAAATGTGTTGTTAAATAGCCATACGCGTATGCACAACTTCATACATGTTTAAAAACATATAATGTTCTACATGAAAATCATGAACCATATAACATAAGTAGAAGAAAACTCTTTTTTGAATTTGAATCACTGAGAATACCCGTTTGAATGTATGATGAAATGACAACATATGATCATTCCAAACCAGTGTTTAGGTTTACAAGTTCAAATTATGTGAGGAGTTTCTGTGCTGAGTAAACTCTGCATAACTTGAAATATCAAAATAGGGGAACTATTGTTTTCATAAAGCATCAAGGCATGTGCAAATAAAGCATCTTCCTAGCTTAAACATGATGTTTTCAAATACAAGTTTTTAGGTATTATAACAATGAATTTTTATGAAAAAATACCCAAATCAAAAGCCTGGTACAAAATCAGAGCTTTCGTAACTGAAAAGGATAGTTCAAATAGAAAACCCTAGATACATTCAACATATAATTCAATGATACACATTTGCAGGAAAATTATCATTCAACAATTACTTGAAATGTGATTTGTTTACCGGAAAAGCAATTACCAAGATCAGCGAGGTAACTGATGGCGACGGTGCCGGCGGTCGCGAGTCGCGACGATCATATTAACTATGTTGGTTTACTCCTTTCGTTAATAGAAAAACACTACCGAAAAAAACCCACACGAAATTATTTCTTGTCACGTCTAATCCATTTAATATATCCAAATCATGTATGGTTTGATTTTTTTTGAATGGCTTAGATACGACGATACCTTATAAAAAACCCAACAACTGGGTAAACTTTCTGACTTTGCCTAAGTAGTCCGGATGTTTTACTCACTTGAATTCAACGGCTTGATATGTTTTACTCTCTTGATTTCAACGATTCATGTTTCAATTTACTTAGTTAACCTGGTTGCGAATCCCATCATAGCCCCAAAATTAAACGTGTTTGGGCGAGAGTAGTAATAGGATGAGTGTGTGATGTCCTTACCAAAAAAGTTTGTAGCCTAATGATATCCTATTGACTTATTTATAAGAAATCTTATATTCTAATCCGGGTTAAAATATATTTGCTGAGGCAATGTCAG
The DNA here is from genome assembly GCA_009363875.1 of Mikania micrantha. Taxonomy (NCBI): domain Eukaryota; kingdom Viridiplantae; phylum Streptophyta; class Magnoliopsida; order Asterales; family Asteraceae; genus Mikania; species Mikania micrantha. The sequence goes on along the minus strand of CM018680.1, from coordinate 80,218,362 downwards.
GGGATTTATCTAGTTGTGAATAGAGGTGGCAATTTTTACCCATGTCAAAGGAAATGGGTTGGTTTGGGTAAACAATTGTAGTATAATGGGTTGAAATGGGTAACATCATAATATTGAATAGGTTGAGATGGGTAGCACCTAAACACAATGCGGGTCAAGACGGGTAACTAAAAAAGTATGTAAATGCAATGGATTTAAACATTTAAGAATAGTTAATAACATATTTGATGTGAAAATCACTAATAATTATCCAAATGGACTATTTGTTTGCTTATAGCACATCTTAAGTTAAACTAAATTGATGTTTTTTAATAAGAACCCATTTAGACCCGAACTCATTTTGCTTAAAACCCGTTCTAACCCGCACCCATCCTGACCCGAACCCATTCTGACCCGTTACCCAACCCAACCCAACCCGTCCATTTTGCTAGGCATAGTTGTGAAGTTCTTCTTAGGGTAGGCTCGGGCAGACGCTCCAGAGCATCAAATCCGAGTCGTACCATGCCGTTAAAAAATAATTTAAATTGGTTAAACTATGTCTGGTAAAATGGACAAGTTGAGTTAAATTAGCTAATGTGTCAAGATAGGTGCGGGTCATGATGAGTTTTAAGAAAAATAGTTGGGTCTAATTATAAAAAAGAAACCATCTATTTAATTCAAGTTAAATCAAGTTGACACTAAACAAATAGTTTAGTTGAATAATTTCTAATGATTTTAAAAACAAATATATTATTGCACATTCTTACCCGTTAACACAATTATATTCACATACTGTTTTAATTACTCACATCTTAATCCATATTATGTTAAGGTGATACATCTCAAGTCATTATATGTTATAATAGTACCAGTTTTAAACCAAAATGCAATATTTTTTACCTAAAATTTACTCATTTATCTTGCTATGAGTCAAAATTCTAAGGTCTACTTATCACAACTCCTTTACCGTAATATCTTTTATTTGATTTGTTTTAGATAAAAGAGTTTCATGAATAAACAAATTATATATACATGTGTGTGTTTATCAACTAAAATAAACATGTGTGTGTTTATGAAATGTTTATAACCATTACATGTAATTCGTAACTATAAAAAAGTACTATTTAAATATGTGTTACTTTCTTGTGTGAAAATTATATAAATACATAAAAACAAAAATGTTTTACATGTGTAAAATAATATATAAAAAGAAAAAACTAAAATTTTGATTGATCTTAATAAGTTTTTAGAAGTTTACACTCTAATAGAAAATTTACAAACGATACAAGTTATATATACATAAGTGTGTTCACACATATATGTGTAAAAGAAAAAGAAAAGAAAACTGATTTGCATTATGTGTAAACAAAGTTCTCATGGTTCTCACAAAAAAAGAGACCTAATTTACATGTGTGCATGCGCGCATATATGTGAGCAAAGAAACAATTTATAAAAGTATGTTCAATTAAGAAAAAATATTAGTTAAAAATTAAAAAAACTATTTATAGACATAGGTTTTTTAATTTAAATTAAAGTGGAAGGAAACTACTTTAATACATCTTAAATAGTATGATTATTAAATGATTCTTTTTGCTTCTTATATAACAACTTTTTTTTTTATTTGAATACATCCATGTATGTGTATATATGGGGGAAGTGTAAATTAAAACCCCAATTGAATTAAGAAAACCCATTAAACTATATAAAAAAATAAAAATGATTTTTTAGGTAAGTAATATATATATATATATATATATATGTTATAGTAAAAAAAAAATTAAGTACATGTTCACACATGTTAATTACATATTAGTTTTTATTATTACACATTATAAAAACACATTTTATATAATAAGTAACAAAATGGCATGTTTTACAATGTATAACAAGTAATTATATAATTGTTTATTTTCTTATCATAACATGTATTACATAAAAAAATTGATTGCTATAAATATGGTTTTCTTCGGTTTTCTCAATTCAAGTGTACGCCTTAATTTAGATCAAAGAAATCAAAATTAAATCGAATGAAATATATCAAGTAAAATATCAAATGCATGTAGTGATGTAACACCCCTACCTGGCTACGGCTAATGTGTCACTATTACAGAAATCAGAACAATTCATAATCCCTATTTAATGAATTTAACCCTAAATAAATACACAGTTTGACTATAGGAAACACCAATACCTAATTACATCACTTATTGACAAAATTAATTTAAACTCTCTAATCTTTTTATCTTCTCTTCACACATTCCCTGAATCTCATGTGTACCTGTTATAAAAATGAAGAAAACAACAAAAAGAAATACGGCTGAGCCAAAAATTGCTCAGTAACGGAAGAACAACATTAATAGTAGTGAAATCTGAAAAAGGAAACGATTATATAAGTGGCAAAATATAGTGGTGGCAAATTCAGTGGTGGAAGCTAGCCTTACAACTATAACGATCATAAGATAACATATGATAACGAATTGTCAGAACGAACTAGCCATACAATTAACAATATCAATTAATCAGAGCGAATACATAATCAAATAAGTCGTATGGTGAGGAGATACCCATCTGAGCACAAAACAAAACAAATGGTGTACACAGACCCGTCGGCCTAATGTACCAAATTGTGAGATGTATGTGGGCACACATCGACACTCACCAAAACAAAACAAATATCCTAGGACCAGTCCATACGCCTCTTCAAAATTCAGTGGGTGCACAATTGTACTATCAGAGTACTAAATAGAGACGCCGTGAACTAGTCACACCGTCACGGAAAGTGCTACGCCATTGATGCCCCAATGACGCACCGGTAGAATCACCTACCTAAGGCTCTGCTCGAGTATTGGAATCAAAACAAATTACGTATAGAACACAATCAAATATCTAAACAAAGTCGCATGAAACAATTCATACATCAATTTAACGGAACATGCGACAATGAATACAACTTTAATGATTATATCGCATGCATAATAAATCAGAATTAGAATCAACGGATGCTTGAAAACCAAACGGTTCAACTTAAAAAAAATGAATAGAACAATACTATACGTAACGAAAAGAAAATCCGTACAAAAAACGTGACATAACAGAAATACTATGAGATGAGGGTATAAAATCCGTACCTTAGTCTTAACAGGTAATCAGCAACTAATCAGATATTAAGTAAGTATTCCAATTCTCTGACAAATCAACAATCTGTGGGTTTTTTTTATTCAACGTTAGTTTAAAGAAATACGATTCGTATGCCTCATTGGTTAGATATTTACGATTTAGATTTATTAATATATATATATATAATAATAATAATAATAATAATAATAATAATTTTTTTATGTTAAATCGATCGAATCGTTTAATCTTGCTAAGTCGTTTAATATAGCTTATAAAAATTCGTCAATTTCATAAATTGGTACCTTTAACGTTTTCGATCGGAACGGTTTTCAATTTAAAATGGTTTTAGAAATTTACATATTTTAGAAATTTTATTTTAATTTTTTTATTATTTTTTTTATAAATCTGATCCGTCAATTAATTTAAAACAAACAGTGTTCTGAAAGGAATTTCGAAAACCAGATGAGTTACCGCCTGTCTGTTTAATTGTAGTGTTGGTCTGACCGGAGATTGTTAAAAGAGAACGGTTGGGAGTTGTACCTGCTACCTCTCAAAGATATGCCAAATATTAATTAACATATTTGTTTGTTTATATACAAAACCTTAGACGTAATTTTGTCGTCTTCTTAATTCCATATTTCCATTTAGAGGTTGTCAAGTTATGTCACAGGTTTATCCATTATACTTGGTGAACCAAAATCATACTACAACTTATATTCATATATATATATATATATATATAGGGGATGGTTCCTTTGTTAACCCTTCCTTATTGCGATAACCGCATAACCCTAGCCATTTTTTGCGTTTTTTGCCCGAATCTTTGTTTTTTTTAATTGTCTTTATTATACATAAATAGGGGGTTTCTTTTTTGTGTTTTTGCTAATTCATCACCGTTTAGAAGTTATTTACAACCGTAAGTAAGTGTAACGACTTACAGTTACTTACATCACACTTACATCAGATGTGTGCTGTAAGTAACTGTAAGTCGTTACACTTACTTACGGTTGTAAATAACTTCTAAACGGTGATGAATTAGCAAAAACACAAGAACGAAACCCCCTATTTATGTATAATAAAGACCATGAAAAAAAAAGATTCAGGCAAAAACGCAAAAAAAGTGTTAGGGTTATACGGTTATCGCAATAAGGAAGGGTTAACATTTGATCCTTCCCCTATATATATATATATATATGTATGTATGTATATATGTATGTAATATCCATTCCCAACCGACCTATTTTAATCAAATCTTGAATATAATTTAATTCAGATGTAAACCAAATAATAATAACTAGATTTGAAATAGTTCTTACCTTAATCCTAGTATGAAAAACAATTAGCAATCGAAACTGCGGTGGTGACGTGCTATCGTACAAGGTACAGAATCGAGGTTTCAAACACTTTGAGCTTGTATTGGCGTAGCATAATAGCGATCACACTGTGATGGTTTGTAGTAGCTGGTGGTCCTGTTTGACTTCCACACGGTTTTCCCGCAAAAACACTTGCAACAAATTGGTTATACGGTGGTGATTTCACATCGGATTGCTTCTGATGGTTTACCACGAGTACACAGGTCGAAGGCAACAACAATGATAAAATCCTTGAAACTCTTAGGGTCTGTTTGGTACGAAGGAATGGAATGGACGGGTGAATGGAATGGACGAGGGAATGGAATGGACGAGGGAATGGAATGGACGAGAGAATGGAATGGACAAGGGAATGAAATGGATCATTACCATTCCATTGTCTTGTTTGGTTACCTATGGAAATGAAATGATTTATTACTTTATGTTGTTTGTTAGATATAAGAAGATGAAGAAATGGAATACAATTTATGGGTCGATTTGTGGTTCTAATCATTGTTCGAATCATGGGTCGGGTCGTCGGTCGACTCATGTGTCATGGGTCCAAACATGGTTCGGACCGTCAGTCGGTTCATTGGTTGGTTTTTGTTTTGTCCATGGTTCGATCATGGGTCGTGCCACAGGGCAATTCATGGATCGGGTCATGATTTGGGTCATGCGACGGATCATAGTTCAGGTCATGGTTTGGGTCATGGGTCGGGTCATGGTTTGGTTCATGGGTCGGGTCATTGTTTGAGTCATGGGTCAGGTCATTGTTTGAGTCATGGATCAGATCATGGTTCAGGTCATCCTTCGAGTCATGGTTTGGGTCATGGGTTTGGTTACGGGTCGGGTCATGGTTCGCTTTATGGTTCAGGTCATGGGTTGAGTCATGGTTTGAATCATGGTTCGCGTCATGGTTCGCGTCATGGTTCGGGTCATGGGTCAGGTCAAGGGTCGGTTGGGGTTCTAGTCATGGGTCGGGTCATAGTTTTGGACATGGGTCGGGTCATTGGTCGGATCATTCCTTCAAGAGAAGGAATGAATAAAAAACACCTCTACTCCAAGGAATGAAAATCATCAAAAGTGAAGGAATCACATTCCTTATGAAATAGTACATTCCATTCCTATGTGGTAACCAAACACGTTTCTTTTCATTCCAACGTAATGACTCATTCCATTCCACCATTTATTCATGCATACCAAACGCTACCTTATGAGCTGTGAAATGATGTATCTAAATGGTTCAATAGGATAGCTTTAACCGTTTCTTTGTATTCGATCGGATGAGAATTAATGGATTTTCAATTAATGGTGACAGTTTCTTTGCTTCCATTCCACCTTCTTTATTCATTAGTAACATTTAAATTCTCTAATTAGTTAACTTTTATTTATGGTTTTAAGATTATTAATTCCCTTTTTGTTTTATAATTAGAGGGTTACCCGCGCGTTGCGGCGGGTATTCCGTTACAATTTTGTATATCAAAACAGAAATATATGTTGTCACTCTTATGTAAATCCCCAAAGGCCGGCGGTCGTTGTAAACGTGTTCACTTAGCCGATATGAGCATTCGATTATGATAAAGGCAACAATATCACGAACTTCAAAATGCATAAAAAAACAGCTACAACAGCTGTCCATTTGTTTTAAAACAATAATTTGAGCATTTTTCCTAAAGAAAACGAACTCAAATACAAGCTCATATTGTTTAATTATAAAACCAAACCATGAAAATAAATACTTTAGGTTTTCTAGATTATTATTTGAATAGATACTCGATAATATACGGGCGTGTTATAAGTTTGTGAAGAACACACAAACTTTTTGTAATCGTTCAGGTTGTAAATTTATATAAACATTTGTGAGGTAGTTACGATCAAATTAATATAATCATGATTATTATCCGATAACGTAAAATTATGTAAGTAAATTAAGAGGAGATCTAAAAATAAGACTTTAAGGTCTAAAATGAAACCTTGAAATTAAATTTACATGTTTGCATTATTTGCAACTGTTTTATGAAAAATGCATTTATTTTTTTAAGCGGATTTTTAGAAAATTAATACCTTTTTGCGGCAGTTTTTTTAAACGTGGTTAAAATTTTCGGTCTCAAAACGCGACTAAAAATCCTAAAATTCTCGTAAATCGCAGCTAAAGATCGCCTCTAAAAAACTTCGCTAAAAATATGACAAAACGTGACTATAAATCTTAAAACTATCAAAAGCAGAATCAAGCTCAAAAACCGCACCTAAATATTAATATTTAAATAATTTCTTGCATTTCTAGTGTGTGTATATATAAAACATACCACAACGGTTGTGAAACAACCTTAAACCCAGGGCCGGCCCCGAGAATAAAAAAAAATTCTAGGGCCCGGGACGAGAAGAAAAAATGGGCCTCTTTTAAAAAAATTAACTTAGTAATTTATATTTAAAAAGTTAGTAATATGATTATATTTGTTAAAAAATTAACAAAACCAAAGTATTGTAACATAATAATATATTTTAAATACTTAAGCGAACCGTGAGGCTATCCGAGCATTTTTTGAAGCAAAAGTCTTGATCGTCTATTCGGAATCCTTATTTTCTAAGATGATGTTCTCAATAGCAATCATTACCAATCCATTAAGGCGGTCTTATGACATTGACTATCTTAAATAAGACTTCAACAACTTTAACCTAGAAAATCTTCTTTCTGCCAATGTCATAGTTACCAGATAGTCAACAAAACTCTATATGCAATTAATGCATTCAGAAAAACTCAAGCAGGTTTAACTTGTTTATACTTTATAGCATCAAAAGGGTGATAATTTTATAACATTAAAATGTCTCAAACAACTTCAGCTCCAAATAAAGTTTATCCGCATCAATATATGATTGTTCTTCATACTTCAATGTGTGGCTCGTTGAAGACTGCAACCGAGGTTAAGCTCAATGGCTCGTAGCTGTGCAATTGAAGCAGAGGATGCTGCAGGGGATCCGCTTTGTTGAATTTGAAAGGTGGGACTGGAGGGCTGGAGTTGGACACCGGTCCAGCTGCTAGAGCATGTCTGGGAATTGAAAGAGTGGAAAGTAAAACTAATTTGGGGGAAGTCAATAGAAACCTATTATATTTTTAAATATGTGAGGGTTTTTTAGGGGTAATCCATAACCAATTAAATTATTTTCATTTTATCAAACTTTGTTGGGCCCCAAGTTTCATAATTTTTTTTTATAATATATAATTTTTTTTTAAATTCCAGGCCCCTAAAATCGCCGGGCCCGGGGCGGTCGCCCACTTCGCCCTCCCCCAAGGCCGGCCCTGCTTAAACCCTAATGAATATTGTTTAAGTAGGTGAAAATGATAACTCTAAAATCATAGAATGATGATTTAAATTTAAAGTTTAAAGAGCAGTTGTGACAGGAAAAAAAAAATGAAAAAAGAAAGATGTTGAAAAAAATTGGGAAAAAGAAGATGAAAAGAAAAATAAGAAAAATGAAAAAAGAAATACTTTAGATGGATTCGAACCCTCCCCAAAATTGTGAAGGTTAAAGCCCCCAACCAACTCATCCATTGCAACAATTATGTATTGCCTTTGAAATTAATTTTATTTGACAAGAAATAAATCTTTTAGAACCAGTAGAAATCCACCGACATTACCTTTTATTAGTTATAGGTAATTTGATGTACGTTTACACGACCGGTTTAACCGAACGTTGCATAAAATACGGTTATCATGGTTTAATATATTGATGAACCAATAAGTAGTTTTATTTTAGTTGGTTAATAATAAACCAGGCCGACACTAATTACTTATATCGGTTATCCAAATAATTTGAATGTTCGGTATATATCTCGTTAATTCATTATAACTTGAACTTAATTTGTCAAAATATTCTTAATTCTATTTACCATTCGATATTGTTTAGTTGAGTTTTCATTTTTTTATATTAATATTTAATATTTTATTTATTATTTAATCGTTACGTTTTTACGAGTATTATAAGTGATGAATGACACAGAAGTCAAATATATGCTTTTTAGTCCAAAATTGCAGCAATACAATAGTAAGTCAAAACATTCTATAAAAGTTGACAATCACTTGAATTTGTCACTATTTCTAATTGTCCCCCTACTATACTCCCATTTCTGAGCTATCCTTGACATTCGGTCGGTAAACATTATAGCGTAGGTTTTCTCATTGTTTTACCTAGTGTTAGTATGATCCAGGCCAACTCAATAATTTGAGAGTTCAAGACGAATATGATATTTGGGACCTTTTTTCGATCAAACTTGAGATCGACCATTAATTATGGTTTTCAATTTGTTTGGTTTTGAATAATTTTAGTTCTATCCATTAAACAAACCAATCAGTATTAATTAAGAATTTGTCTATATGAATCAAATTCAACCAAATGAGCCTAACAAATTAAATTTAACATATATAATTATTACTTAATCTGCTAACAAAATAAACCGAATTAAAAAAAATGTATATTCTAAAAACGAAACAAAAAATGAACGTACAATACATATAGTATTTGAAATCAAACTAAAAACTGAACTAACAATCAGTTAAGGTTTTATTTAATGTTACATTTTGTTTTTTTAATACACTTATCAACATAGTTATTGACTATGAAATAAGATAAATCAAACAAATAATAAATTAATAAGATAATCAATATATATATATACACACACACAAATAATATTGTATGTTTTTGAATTAAGTCTAAAATTTTAGTGGACGTAGACACCCGCTTATCTTTTTCAAATAAAGAGTCTACCATGGGTATGATTGCCTTCAAAAGTTATGGTATTGTTCTAGATCACGGTTTTTCTAATTGAGGGCTTTAACTTTCAAGCGTCTAGGTTTATGCTTGAAAACTTTAATAATATAACAATTAAATTAATATATCATGTGTCAACTTCTTATGGACAAGTAATATCAAAAAGATAAAATTAATTTGTTGTTAACAAGAATGAAAATAAAATGTGATGATTATTTTTTTTTTTTGAACAGCTAATGTCTAGTACCCCTCGTTTAAATGTGTACCATGACACCTCCATCTAGGAGGAAACCCACACTGGGAAAACCCCCTAGCTCAGCCTGAGCAATTTTTGCTCTAGCCAAGACTCGAACCCAAGACCTCCCATTTGAGAAGTCAAGGGGGTACCATTGGGCTATAAGCCCTTTGGTAAATGTGATGATTATTTATTGTGTGTTAGTGTGGGAGTAAAAGCAATGTCAGAAATGGTATGCAAAGGTCGTATGTATGATCGTTTGTTGGACAATTAAAAAGGTAATTTTACACAAAATTTAAATTTAAATCAATTGGTATGGGATGAGGCAATGATATAACTTTTCAATGTGAAAGCTATAGGTTATAGTCTCATTTGGAAGATTCAAGTGTGCCAGAGGTTTATCACAACATGTCTTTAGACGGTGAATTTCCTTTGCAATGGTGGGCGAGTCAGGTCGCTGGCGATGTCTGCGTTTCACGGGCGTGGTTGTCATTTCGTCATTGAGTTTACCCGGGTAACTGTGCTTAAAATGTATGTGTTAACCGTTAAAAAAAGATAATCATAAATTTTAATATGGTGCAACGCTTAAAATTTGAATGCACGAATACTTTCAACAATAATTAATTATAAACCTTTAACATTAAATAATACAAATACTAATAGTAACAATAACAACAGAAACCATCATGATTATTAATCGGTCATAACTTTTATATATATATATATGTATTTATGTATGAATATTTTTTTCTAAAAACATACATGAAAACAAACATTTTATTCTTTTTAGTTTTAGTATGATGTTGCTAACTTTTTTTCAACTAATTTAAAAAATATTAAAATATTACATGATTGCATACTATTGTCTAATTATGTGTTTTACAAGTGTCTTCGTTAGTATGTTTTGTTTTCCGTCATATCATGCGGGCGTCTCTCTGGTAAATTATTACAAAATCTTATCACAAAACCCTTCCTTTCACCCTTTGTTACCAGGGACATACCTAGATGTACTATGTCTTTACAAAAAAAAACTCTAGTATCTGTGTCTTAAATATCACAATCACGAATCAATTTTCTTCCTTTAAATTTGTAGCTTAGTGATGAACATAATTAATGAACTAACCAAGAAAGGGTTAAAACTAGGGTTACGTGTACGAGTTGAAGCTAAAGGGCATGTGAGATTGGGATGGAATATAGGGTGTGGAAGAAGACTAAATACCTAATTAAGCCAACATTGAGCTCGATGAATATGATGATTAGGGGTAGTGGTTTTTGTTGGATAGTTGAAATAGCTAGGGTAGCATTCCAACAAAACCTATAACATTATAAGAAAATAATTACATTTTAATTTGGTTAATTAATATAACTTGTTTATGAAATAAATCAACTCGAACATTAACAGGTTAACCAAACGACAACTCGTTCAGTAAACGGTTTAACCTAATGATGACATGTGTAATGAATAGGTTAATGCATTGACATGCTTAATTAAAAAAATATTTATAATTGTGTTGTGTTTCAAATCGATGCGTTTTATGTTTACGTGCGAACACAAGTAATACCTAATGTGAGTTAGAATTTAAACAATATCAAACAACTTACTCTAACGCAAAATGCTTGAAAATTAGGAAGCAAAAATGTGTATTTGTAACTAATATATAAAGTTTGAAAAAATATGTCACTAGCTCATTTGATAAATAATTTACATTTTAAATGGAAAGGTGGATGATATGTTCAAACTTGAGAAAAGTATAATTTAATTTGTAATAATTTATAAGTAACTATAATAAATTTTTGTTTAGAAAAGTTTAAATAAAATAAAGTTGGTGGAAATGAAATTTTTGTAAATAGTTCAAGAATGAAAATTAATTTCACCGCAAATTAGTGTCTATGGAGAAAATTAAGAATCAAAATATCAAAGTTTAAAATGTTAAAACTTTTAAATAACTTCATCTAAAATCTAAAATTTGAATAAAACCTTTATGAAAAACCGTTAACTAGTTTTAATGTGAATTTTTTTCATTTGTTCGAATTTCAATGGACTGATGTCACACATATCTTCTTATATTATTGATAAGGATATAGATTTTAAGGTGTGAACATGTCACTTTTTATTCATCCAAGATTTACAAAATGATGACTCTTTATATATAGAAGTTGCAGTCCAAATATAAGTGTAGTCAATTGTGCCAAAATATTGTCTGTTTTGCCCTCGATGAGTTGCGCATCTAAAAACTTACAGTTTTGTTTTCACCCGGCGAGTTACTCGCTTAAGCAAAACACGTCTTAATAGGGAAGGTATCCACTTTCTTATAAAGAATGTTTGTTCTCCACTTCTTCCTCCCAACCGATATGAGATATTACACTAGGTATGCACGTGTTCATGTAGGTTGGATTGTTTATATGTGATATTGATAATTTGATAATTTTAGTATATTATAGGGTATGTAGTCCTCTTTTTTATATGATGGCTACTGCATTTGATATTCAAGAAATTTAGACATATAAAACACTTTTATTGAGCGATATTCATTGAAAAGAATCTTGAATTCAATTCGTTATCAAACACTACCCTAACACTTAAGTCTTTAGGTCTTGTAACTTTTGGATGGACGTTGACAGTAGGAAAAGAGTAAATATGCGAAAGGGGGGGCATGCTACTCAAGGTCTTACAAATAAAGTCAATCTAAATTTAGAAAACTTGAAAAGGTTAAACAAGCTTTTACAAATATCCCCAAAGCTATCCTCAAAGTTTTCAAGAAATTATGAAGAATTATTATGAAAATTGTCGGCAGCATTACTATAATGCTAAAAGTTAATTTTTCCCCCTCCTTTTATTTCTTGAATAATTTAATCTTTTAATTAAAATATCCATTTTTTTAATTTAAACTATTGGAATAAACAAAAACTAGAAAACTCTATAATTAAATATGTCACAAAATGACAGTTTAATATATGACATAACATGAACTTAACATAAACTTTACTTGTTTGGATTTTTAATAGAAACTGGTTTAAGAAGGTTTTGGATCAATCATGTAAACCGTGTAGCTAAAGGGGTAATGTTTGGTTAAATTAATTGGTTTATGTGTTAACATATTTAACCTATTTATGTATTTTTTTAAATTAAGGGAGAAAAAATTGAGATGGTTTGTACATGGATAGAAAAAAATGGTTATTAAACATAGTATAAAGAGTAAAAACTCTCACCTTAGTGTTAGCCTAAATATAATGCTTCTTCCAACCCACTCATTTACAAATAATGAAAAAAATAAGTATGTACGTAGTACACATTAAACAATATCAAAGTTATTTTTTTTTATTAAAAACCTATTTTATTCAACTTTAGTGTGAATCACAGAAATTTCTTTTCATGATTTAAAAAGAATGATTAGAAACAAGTTTAATGGTTAAGTCTTAGGTTGTGTTATTATGTTACAATCCCTAAATATGTTGCAGGTTAAGAACACATGTAATACATGTGATTAAATCAATTAAATATTAAATAGTTAAGATAAGTAAAAAGATAAATGAAATAGTTAAACAAAAAAAATAATAAGTAACTGAAATGATTATTACATGCATATTAACAAATAAAATAATAAATTATGATTTTATTTCTAAAATTATAATTTTTAATATCATTATTAAATATTTAACAGAAGAGATAATATACTATTGTTTAATAAAGTTATTTATAGGAGATAGTAACGAAAAAATAAAAGTGAAGAGTCACCGAGAGTACATGTGTCAACTATTATTTTTTTATTAGTGAAAAGATACATATAGGAAGATCCGAAGATGTTAAAGCTAAATTATATAAACTAATATTCTAGAGTTTAACAAGACCATACTAAATCGTCGAATTAATTTAATCTAAGTTCTTTTGGACCGGATTCAAAGTTTTTAGAAATCATTTTTAGCATTTTAAGATGAAATATATTTTTTATTTGATTATGTTCTTAAGTTTATATTTTTCTTTTTTGGAATTTAAAGAAAGTTTAAGCAAATTTTCAATTATCCATGGCTAAAAAGATTAAATTTAACCCAACTTCATGGCTTGATTACTCATTTGTTCTCGTTACTCTTTAGTGATTACGTTTGGTCATGGTGTCGCAATGGTTCGGGGCAACCTTCAACTTTTGCAAAATGTATATTCGTGAGAGTGTGGATGGTCTTTCCCTATGTGATTATAGGATTTTCTTAGTAATATTAATTTTATTCATAAATGTTTTATTAATATTAATAATAATAGTAATAATTATTTTTATTATTATTAATATTATAATAGCAATAATAAAAATGATGAAAGTAGAGACCAGGCTAATCATAATCATCACTACATTCCATTGATTACAAGAATTTAGTGATTGACTTTTTCCTACAAGCAATCTTGGTTTTGGGAAATTTTCTTTTTTGTTTGTATTCCTCATGTTTTAAACATTCCATGCTTTCTAGAAGTGTAGTCCATGCATCCCCCCTTTATTATTGGAACAAGTATAACTTAAATCTCCCAATTTTGTTGCTACACTGTCGTTAGGTAGTTTTTTTTTTTTTTAAAAAAAAAAAAAAAAACTATCAAATATTGGTCGTCTTTACATGTATTTATGCCAAAATGCTTGTAAAACCAGTCGTAGTTAGACATATCTGGTAGGAATAACTGGTCTTTGAATAAAATCTTCCCACCTTTATCTTCAAAATGAATCACATAAAATTAAACTATCAAGAGTTTCACGAAGCTATTCATCGATCTGAAAGCTTAATTTGTTTTTGAACGTATCCTAGCAACACTTGATTAGTAGAGAATTAATGACTTATTTTCTAAGTGTCGTTACAAACATGTTAACATAAGGCATAAGCTTCAACAAATGAAGATTGTCAACGACTAGAGGAGGAACATTTAAGATACATTCTGCAGGGATGCTCATTTTCTGATATCCGAACGTATATCCAAAATCAGGAAAAAAAAATAAAAAAGTTAAAAAATATATATTTCGGATTCGGATTTTCGGATATTTCAGATTCGGACACAGGTTTTTTTGAACACCCCTAATATTCTGTAAAGGCTTCTAGCTTAGTGATACCTTTTTAACTTCTCTTATACAAGGTCATGAGTTCGAGTCTTTCTAGAAATAATTGTTCTTGGATGAGTAGAGGTTTTTGCCAATGTTAGGTTTTCTTCAGAATTTGTGAGATATAGGTAGTTTGGCTGATGTACAAGCTTTCCTTCGGAGACGTACCATCCAATTGGTTGTTGCTGTTCAGGGAAAAAAGTTATTATTAACCACACAAGGGTTATTTAAGGAGGCCTTAAAAGAAATGTGTTTTCAAATTATTGTTTGTATATTTGTGTGTGTATAAAATTTAAATTCTGTCAGGGTATGACGAATTAGCCAGTGATAAAAAACATTGACGCTATAACAAGTGTCACAGTGAAGCTAGAACCGTCCCAAAAATGTGAATTGTCGTGCAGAAGTTTATATATATAATTGTTATTTTGCAGGGTTATTCTCTTACATAAATTACTACGAAATCATATAAATAGATACAAACGCAAATCAATATAAAATTTTGTACAAATTTATGAAGTTTAATTATAAGAATTATCTAAAAGTAACGTACGAGTTACCTTGTTCGATCTCCCTTCTTTTTTTATTTTGGAATTATGTTGAAATTTCGTCTCTGATACTCTTTGTTAGTCTCGCTATAATTGAAACTATAGCAAAGTAGCCGGGCTTTTGGGAAAATTTCCAAAATAGTCATTTGATCATGTTTTTTCCTCAAAATGTCCATTAGAGTTTCAAATATCAATCCTATTACGGGCGCCAGTGGTCTACTATCCCTATCTCATTCTTCAAGAATTAGAAAGATCATTTACCCAGTGTTTACCGTGGGAACGAAGCACGATAACGGGTGCACTAGAGGTGCATAGAGACCCCGAGAAATGGACAAATTGGAAAGGCCCAAAACCAATCCCAACCTGTGAGTGTATATATAGGTGTCCACTTATGGAGTCAACCAAACAAAGTTTGCCACATGTTCTATATGGGCGCCAGCGCCTGTAAATTTACGAGCGGGCGCATGTATAGGACACGTGACAAACTTTATGTGGTTAGCTATGTGTGCGGACGACT